>OZ012737.1:289208477-289579030 GCA_963859935.3 Lathyrus sativus
ATGCGAATGCAACATGTGATTTTCACTCAGGGGCACCCGGCCACACGATAGAAAACTGCAAAGCCTTCAAGCACAAGGTGCAAGATATGGTGGATGCTAAGATCATCAATTTCTCAGATAATGTTCCGAATGTCACAAAGAACCCTATGCCAAACCATAGGGGAGGTGGGGTGAATGCCATTATTGAAGAAGAGAACTTAGATTTGTTGACTGACGTCAAGGATCTGAAGACACCGCTTAGCTTCGTTAAAGCCAAGCTGATGAAGAGAGGCTTCTTTCCGGGCTGTGGAGAATTGTGTATGGGTTGTGCGAATCGTCCTGATGGCTGTGAACAATTGATAGTAGGGATTCAGAGTCTGATGACCGAAGGAATCTTGCAGTTTAGCCGAAGGGCCGAATGTGGATCTGGAGAGGTAATGCTGAAACGGGATGATGAGGTTGCCACCATCACCATCCCTCGCCAGACAATAACCATTTCTGCGCCCAGGCCGCCCACAATTACCATCACAAAAGCTGGGCTGATACCTTTTGAAAGCACCAACGTTGTCCCATGGCACTATGGGGCAGACTTCTACTGTAACGGACATAAATTGGAACTGGAGCCATCTGGGCAGTCCGTGGATAACCTAGTGGGAACTGGCGGAATCACACGTAGCGGAAGAGTATTTTCTCCACCTGAGATTGTGGTAGACAAAGCAGACAAAGCTGAGAGAACTGATAAGGGAAAGAGTAAAGTCGTTGAGGAAACCCCTCGTGGGGTAGAAAAGAACTTACTTGTAAAGGACGCTGAAGAGTTCATGAGGTTGATCAAGAAGAGTGATTACAAGATCGTTGATCACCTCCATCAAACACCTTCGAAAATCTCCATTCTAAATTTGTTGCTGTGTTCTGAGGCACATCGCAACGTGCTGCTAAAGGTTTTGAATGCCACGTATTTACCGTAGGAGTCTCGGTCAACCAGTTGGAAGGGGTAGTAGCCCACGTGAATGCTGGAAACGGGTTAGGGTTCACTGACCTGGAACTGACGCCGAAGGGAAGAAACCACAACAGCGCCCTGCACATCTCGATAGAATGTAGGGGAACAGTTATGTCCCATGTGTTGGTGGACACTGGGTCTTCGCTCAATGTTCTACCGAAGAAGGCACTGATGAAGCTAGATACGAGAGGATTGATTTGCACACCCAGTGATCTGGTTGTGAAGGCTTTCGATGGAACCAAGCGTCATGTCTTTAGAGAGGTAACGCTGCCAATCCTAGTTGGGTCGGAAACTTTCGACGCAGTCTTCTACATCATGGACATCATGCCAGCCTACAGCTGTCTGTTAGGCCAGCCATGGATTAATTCTGCTGGTGCCGTGACCTCCACGTTGCACCAGAAGCTCAAGTATGCTGTAGGGGGGAGCATTGTAACTGTCTGCGGCGAGGAAGATATAATGGTGAGCCATTTGTCGTCTTTCAAATATGTTGAGATGGATGGGGAGATCCACGAAACCCTATGTCAGGCGTTCGAAGCTGTTAAGGTCAAAGACGTGACTCCAGTAATGGTTGAGAAACCAGAGATGACTCTCTCTTCCTTCAAGGAAGCTCGGGTCGTTGTTCAAACCGGATCTACCCCAGGCTGGGGGCAAGTTCTAGAAATACCTAACAAACAGGACAAGTTTGGGTTGGGATACTCTCCTACGGTTGAAGCCTCCTCTTCTCACAGTGCGTCGCGAGGTAAAGGGCCGATCCAGTTTACCAGTGGCGGGGTGATATTTGAAAGTGTCAGCGCATTGTATGAAGACGGCGAAGACAGCGATTGCAACCTGGATTCCCGGATCCAGCCAAGCAAACCAGACCAGAGCCTCAACAACTGGTCCATCAGGGATACCATCCAAGTGACAGGCAAAGAGTAATGATTTACTTTCTCCAATTATTGTACAACCCTATATCCTACCCGGGGCATAGTGGTTTTATTGTCAGGGCCTTGTTTGGTTATGTACATGCATTTTACCAATAAATCAAAAGGCATTTTTCTTCGCATGCAAATGTTCTGATCTCTGTTATTCTTGTTTTACATTTGTTTTGAAAAACAATAAAATGGCAATAGGGTTTGTGCTAACCTGCATATCCTTGTTTTAAGCTTAACCCTTGTTATTGCAGGATCCACATAGCAGATGACATCGACTCTGGACCTTCTACGACCCACTTCGACTTCGATTGCCCGATCTATCAAGCCGAAGAAGAGATTGATGAAGACGAAGACCTTCCCGAAGAGTTGGCCCGCTTGTTGAAACAAGAAGAGAAAGTTATTCTGCCTCACGAGGAAGAGATTGAGATTGTGAATCTGGGTTCTGAGGAACTGGTCAGGAACGTCAGGATAGAGGCTGCATTACAGAGTGATGTCAAGTAGAGATTGGTCGAGATGCTGATAGAGTATAGTGACATCTATGCTTGGACATACGAAGATATGCCCGGACTTGATACTAACATTGTGGTCCATCACTTGTCGCTGCGAGAAGATTGTCCTCTCGTTAAGCAGAAGCTTAGGAGGACACGACCAGATATGGCCGTTAAGATCAAAGAAGAAGTACAAAAGCAGCTGGACGCTGGCTTCTTAGCGGTCACTACTTACCCTTCGTGGGTCGCCAACATAGTACCTGTACCGAAGAAGGACGGTAATGTGCGAATGTGCGTCGATTATCGGGATTTGAATAGGGCGAGCCCTAAAGATGATTTCCCGCTCCCTCATATTGATGTGTTGGTCGACAATACAACTCAGTTCTCCGTGTTTTCGTTCATGGATGGCTTCTCCGGCTACAATCAGATCAAGATGGCGCCGGAGGACATGGAGAAAACTACGTTTATTACCCCTTGGGGAACATTTTGCTACAAGGTAATGCCTTTCGGTCTGAAGAACGCAAGGGCCACTCACCAACGAGCAATGGTTACTTTGTTTCATGACATGATTCACCATGAGATTGAAGTTTATGATGATGACATGATTGCGAAGTCCCAAACGGAGGAGGGACATCTGGTCAATTTGCTGAAGCTTTTTGAGAGGCTTAGGAAGTTCAGGTTGAGGCTGAATCCTAACAAGTGTACTTTCGGAGTACGGTCGGGAAAACTACTGGGGTTTATCGTAAGTGAAAGAGGCATTGAGGTAGATCCTGCGAAGATAAAAGCAATACAAGAAATGCCAGCGCCAAAAACTGAAAGAGAAGTTCGTGGTTTCCTGGGCAGAATAAACTACATTGCGAGGTTTATCTCTCAGCTCACAGCCGCGTGTGAACCGATGTTCAAACTACTAAAGAAAGATCAGGCGATTGTCTGGAACGAGGATTTCCAGAGGGCATTTGATAAGATAAAACAGTATCTGCAGGAACCTAATATCTTGATACCCCCAGTGGCCGGAAGACCCTTAATCATGTACTTGACAGTTCTGGAGAATAGTATGGGGTGTGTTCTTGGTCAGCACGACGAGACGGGCAGAAAGGAGCATGTCATTTATTATTTGAGTAAAAAATACACAGACTGTGAATCTCGTTACTCAATGCTGGAGAAGACGTGTTGTGCACTCGCCTGGGCTGCCAAACGTTTACGACAGTACATGCTCAGTCACACAACCATTCTAATTTCGAAGATGGATCCGATCAAGTACGTGTTCGAGAAACAAGCGCTTTCGGGGAGGATTGCCAGATGGAAAATGGTGTTGACGGAATATGACATTCAGTATGTTTCCCAAAAAGCCATCAAGGGAAGCGTATTGTCTGAATACCATGCCGAACAGCCGATCAAAGATTATCAGCCGATGAAATTTGAACTCCCTGATGAGGATATCATGTTCCTCAAGGTGAAAGATTGCGATGAACCGTTGCCCGACGAGGGTCCAGACAGGAAATCCCAATGGAAATTGATATTTGACGGGGCGGTTAATTCTTACGGAAGTGGCATTGGAGCAATCATCACGACTCCCCATGGGTCCCACATCCCATTCACTGCTAGACTGACGTTTCCGGTCACCAATAATGAAGCGGAGTACGAAGCATGCATCATGGGTCTAGAAGAGGCAATTGATTTGAGAATCAAGAACCTAGATGTATATGGTGACGACACTTGTGATTAACCAGATTAAAGGGGAGTGGGAAACTCGTCAATCAAATTTGGTGTCGTACATGAATTATGCCAGAAGGTTGTTTCTGTTCTTTGATCGAGTGGAACTCCATCATGTGCCCAGAGCTGAAAATCAGATGGCTGATGCCTTAGCCACGTTGGCTTCGATGTATAAAGTCAATTTTTGGAATGAAGCTCCAATAATTGTCTTTTCTCGTCTTGATAGACCTGCATTCGTCTTTGCGATCGAGGAAGCCTCCGATGGTAAGCCATGGTTCCATGATATCCAGACTTTCCTTATGACTAAGGAGTATCCTGCGGGAGCGTCAACCGAGGATAAGAAGACTCTGAGGAGGCTGTCTGGAAATTTTTATCTCAATCCTGACGGAGTTCTGTACAAAAGAAATCACGATCTCGTGCTACTCAGATGTGTAGATGAGAAAGAAGCGAGTATGCTCATGGAAGAAGTCCATGAAGGCACATTTGGTACGCACGTCGGCGGGCATGCTATGACAAGGAAGATCCTGAGAGCAGGATATTACTGGCTGACGATGGAGTCAGATTGCTTTAAATTCGCAAAGACATGTCATAAATGCCAGATTTATGCTGATAAAATTCATGTGCCGCCGTGCCCGTTGAATGTCATGTCCTCCCCGTGGTTGTTCTCCATGTGGGGCATCGACATGATAGGCAAGATCGAGCCCACTGCATCTAACGGTCATGCTTCATTCTAGTAGCCATCCACTACTTCACCAAGTGGGTGGAGGCAGCCTCGTATGCTAACGTGACTAAGCAGGTGGTGGCTAAATTCATAAAGAGGGACATCATCTGTCGTTACGGAATTCCCGAGCGGATCATTACTAATAATGGTTCAAATCTGAATAACAAGATGATGAAGGAGTTATGCCAAAGTTTCAAGATTGAACACCATAACTCATCTCCTTACCGGCCGAAGATGAATGGCGCAGTTGAAGCGGCCAATAAAAACATTAAGAAGATCGTACAGAAGATGGTTGTGACCTATAAGGATTGGCACGAGATGTTGCCATTTGCATTGCACGGTTATTGTACGACGGTGCGTACATCAACCGGGGAAACTCCTTTCTCACTGGTGCACGGTATGGAAGCTGTCCTACCGTTAGAAGTCGAGATTCCTTCTTTATGAGTTTTGGTGGACGTGAAACTCGATGAGGCAGAATGGTAAGAACGGACTAAACCAACTCAGCCTGATGGACGAGAAAATATTAGCATCAATTGCATATGGTCGTCTGTACCAGAGCCGAATGAAGAAAGCGTATGATAAGAAGGTGCATCCTAGAAGCTTTCAGACGGGTGATCTCGTCCTGAAGAAGATTCTTCCTCCACATTCCGATCATAGGGGCAAGTGGACTCCCAATTACGAAGGTCTGTACGTCGTCAGCAAGGTCTTCTCGGGAGGAGCCTTATTGTTATCCACAATGAACGGCGAAGACTTTGCATCCCCGGTGAACGCGGACGCAGTTAAAAAATACTTTGCTAAAAAAGTGACCCGCTGGAAAGAAAAAGAATATCCAGGCAAAAATGGGGCATCCCGGTGAACCATAAAAAGGAAAAAGGTTCGGGCAAAAATTAGGGATATAAATGAAAAATGTACACCCGCAAAGTCGAAAACCTGGAAGGGCGGCCTTGGCAAAAAAGGGTATCCCGGTGAATCGAAAATCCGAAAGGGCGATTCAGGCAAAAGTTAGGGATTTGAAAAAAGCAAATGACTGCGTTCCGCTTATGGACTTTCATTGTTTAGTGGTTTGGAAAACCTGAGGGCCGTTTATCTGAATCAATCTCTTCTGAAGCCGAAGCGTCGGAGAAGTATCGAAGTCGAGTGGGTCATAGAGGGATCAACTCATGGTGTTCGTCTACGCCATATTGCCGACATTTGTGTATATACTGATGTATATTTATGTTATTATACCTGCGCAACTTCCTCATTCCAGGAGCTTACATCTGTTGTAAAACACTTTTGCCCATTCAGGGGTTCGTTATCAATGAAATGCATACTATTCAGCAATTTTGTTTGCTTTTTTAGCATTTATCTGTTTTGTTTGCGAAAAAAACGCCGATGTTTTTGATAAAATGCGCATACATAAACTTACTTGCCTAGACCACTAATTGTTGAAACATTGAATTACTTGAACATTGTCGCAGGATGATAACCTTGATAGGTCCCTTTGAGAAGGGTGTCTTGTCTGTTCGTTTGTGTTGTTGCAGGTATGGCATATTCCAGGCGGTACGCCGTATGTGTTCCCAAGCAGGATGACTCCTTCTTCCCCAGCAAGTTCAGCAGCGTATCCCCACCAAGTCTGAATATGATACCGTGAGCATTGATATGTCTCCCCAAGCAGAGAAGATTCTCCCCAACCAGATACATCCTAAGGAAGGGTCAGAGTTGGCTGCTCGAGATGATTCTTAAAATCCCCAGTGAAGTCGCCAGAGTTGGCTGCTCGAGTTGATGCTTAGAGTCCCCGGAAGAGTATCTGCTCAGGATGATTCCTGAAATCCCTGGCAGAGTATCTGCTCAGGATGATTCCTGAAATCTCCAGCAGAGTGTTTGCTCAAGATGATTCCTGAAATCTCTAGAGTTATTGGTCCAAGATGATTCTTAAAGTCCCCGGCGGAGTTATTTGTCCAAGATGATTCTTGAAGTCCTTAGCAGAGAGATGATTCATCCAGAATGATTTCTGGATCCCCGAAGCAGAATCACTTGATAGTTCTCCAGAATCCCCAGTGGAGATGTGTCATCCCCAGGAGGTTTCTGAACGTAGAAGTTGAAATTTCCTTGAAAACTTATTGACGAAGTCCAACTGTAATGTCGAAGCAGTTCTCTCAGCTGATGCGGAGTGCCTGATGGCAGGAGTTTGGATATCCCTATTTGGTTCATGATTGACCGAGGAATATATTTCCGACTTACTGACGAAGTCCGGCTGACGCCCGGAAATTTCTTTGAATGCCCGACGGCATAATTAACTTGATTGTTAAAAAGTTCCTAATGACCTGATGAGTCCCGAGGAATTCTTCTGCCGCAGTGTTGCAGAATGCCTGACGACAATATCAGCTATGTATCGCCGGTTACCGAGTGACCAGTGAGCCCTTGATGATTTGAGGAAGAAGCTGCAGCGAAATCTGATAATCATCCCGACGGACATTTGAGAGTATCCATTCACCAGTTCTCGAATAACTGGTGATCCCTTATTGACTTACTGATGAAGTACGGCAAAGACGTTGTCGACGTGCCTAGCGACACGATGATTCCATAGGTGACGATAAGGAATTCTTCTGCTATGACGCAGAATGCCTAACGGCATGATCAACCATCCATTACCAGTTACCGTGTAACCGGTGACCCCTTGATGACTTGAGGACGAAGATCTACGGCAAAATCAGATGATCATCCTGACGGAGATTTGAGCTTTGACCCTTCACCAATTACCGTGTGACCAATTCCCTAGCAGAGTTATCGTGCAACTCGCATGCTCAGTTTTGAAGATGTTCCTACCAATCCAAGTATTGTTTACCCGTGCGGTTGGCAGATCGCCAGTTACCGCGTAACTGGTGACCCCTTGATGATTTGAGGATGCAATGATATCAAATGAATTAGAGAATCATCCTGACAGAGATTTAGATCAGTGTTTCTCCAGCTAGTTGTCGTGCAGCTATCACTTCAGTTTCCGAAGATTTGTCCCCATCAGAGTACCGTGTACTTGTGCAGTTGGCAAATTTCCGGGTCTGTTGGTATTGAACCGTCTCGTACCTTGATTGTTTGAGATCCATTCGCTTCTCACCCAGTCAGGTCCAAGCCGTTTAAATAGGGGCAGCTATTGCACCCCAAAATTTTCCCAACATTTCTTCACCTAGCTTGTGTTTCAATCCATTCACATTAGCATTATCATTTGCATTTCATTGACATGTACGCAGGAGATCAAGAGGTATGATTACCAATCAAGAGCTATACAAGACTATGAAGCTAGCTAAGAAGGTTATTCAGATGTTCAAGGGTTGATATCCTTGTTAGAGAAGTTAAAAGATCCACAGAGAGAGTGATTGAAGCCAAGTGTGTAGGTCTCCTAACATGAGAGTTGTGGAGAGCCATCAGATGATTCTGAGGCCATGAGGATGGACTTGAGGTCTTGAGAGAGTTCATGAGAAGTGTTGAAGATCACTTTGAGGCCTAGACAGGTCATTGTGTGGGATTAAGAAGCCTCAGCCATGATTGGTGCAGCTAGGGTTTGACTGGGTCAGCACTAAGTCAACTGAGTATTTGAAGAAGGTTGAGACCTAATCCAAGAGCCATGTGATCATGTATTGATACATTGAGATGTTATAAGGATGATTATAAGGTTAACTCATCACTATTGAAGAGTTTGAGAAGTTTCAGGCTAGGGTTTCTAAGTCGTGACAGTATAAAACCCCCTAGCTTGACCCCTGACTTCAAGGCCATTTAACTCAAGATGCGATCTTCATCTCAACTTGACCCCAACATGATTGTTGTAGGGCATGGTCTTAGCTTTAATTTTAGTACTATAAGTCCTTGATAGGGTTTATAGAACTCAAGTTATGAGCCAGACAAGTTACAAGTCATCTGAGGCATATGAATTTGGAGCTTGAAAGTTACCCACGTTGCATGAAACTTTTGCCCTAGAAGGATGATTCCTATGAACTTTTGGTCAACATGAATGTTGTTCCTTATTTTCTTAGCTTTTCATAGAGTACTAGAAGTCCATGATTGGATTTGTAGAACTCAAGTTATGGCTTTGACAAGTCAAGGGTATTTTGGGTATTTGGACATTACAGGTCATTTTGAACCATAAGTCCATTTCACAATCTTGCAAGCCTCAAATGAATTTTTGTTCAACATGAAAGTTGTTCAAATGATGTTTTTAGCTTGTCTAAGTATCAAGAGTCCATTGATATGGATTATATCAAGCATTGGTAGAAGAAAGTTCATAAAAAAGCCATTTTAATGAATTAAAATGAGAAAATTCAAAATAATTGAGAATAACATGTTTTCAAGTCAAATTTGTAGTCAATTTTAATGGAGTTAATGTTCTATAGAGATTGGCATTATTTCATTTTTGGTTAGAAGTCCATAACATGGCCATTTGGAAGGTTGCTTCACAAATAAGAAACATAACCCATATACTCCATAAGTTGAAATCAAGGAAGGGAACCCACTTCAATACACTCCATAAGGCTTAAGTGAATCATTTTTGAATGAATTTGGAGTATGAACAAAGCTTGAAGGCACATATTCACATTGAAATTTTGAAGGAAGATGAAAATCCAAAACTCATGAATGGGCTTGGTTTGGGCCTCTAACTGATTGAAACAGATTATAAATAGGATTTAGAATAAAATTGGAAGCTTCTAGTGCTCATTTTCGTGGAGAAGCCATTGGAGAGAAGTGAAGAACCAAGCTTGGAATTGAAATTTCATTTTGAAGAATCAAGAGTTTTCAACAGGAATTAAGCATCCAGAAGTATTCACCATTGATCACCGAAAGTTTCTGCACGATTTGGAAGAGAAGTGAGGCTTGAATCCACTGCAATCCAAGTTCAAAGCCAGGTTTTAACTTCTTGAAATCTCTCTCTGTTTATGTGTTTTTAGTGAACTAGAAGCATGTGGTTAGGTTCCCCTATTGGTCTAGATGGATTCTGAATGATCAATTTCAACTTTAGAGACAATTTAGGTTGGATACCATTTTCGGTTGAGACTGTGATTTCAAGATTCTTGCGTTTTTAGAGTGAATAAGTGGTAGAGTTAGATTCCTGGTGAAATTATGGTCAAGATTCATGTAAGGACCGTGGCGAATGGTGGTCTGTAGAGGAAGTTAGGGTTGTGCCAGGGTGGCCGGAAAAGCCACCGGCGATGGTCTGGGCGCGCGCAGAGGGAGAACTTGCAGGTTTGAAAATGGAGAAGATGAAGTCTTCGCCGTCCGTTTATGTTGAAAGTGTGACTTGGTCACTCAATCCAAGAGCTCACGTTGAGCCACGCGTACTCCCCCCTCAACGCATCGTTTCAGTATTTGGAATTCCTCAGGTTTTTGTGCTTCGCTACGTACACCAAGAGAGAGTTGGTTCGAATCCAGGCGAATGCACTTTTTCCTTTTAATTTTTCCTGAACTGAAGTGAACAATAGGATGAATTCAAAGCGTTGGGCCTCAATTTATCTTGCTATCCTCACCCCCATCTCCAGGCCCAATGAGATTTACAACGTGATAGGATCACTCAATACACCCTCCCTGGCTTATTTTCCCTTGAACTGAATTGATATTCAGATGGGCCTCACGCCCAGTTGCAATCCTCACCTCCCTTTTGTTGGGCCCAAGCGCCTTCAGTTGGATTTGGTTACTGACTGCACCCCCTCACTCATGTTCTTTTAATTTTCTTTTTCTTTTAATGTTTGTTTGCGTGATTGTTTGATTTTAATTCTCAAAAAATAGTAAAATTGATGTTAAATCTTGATAAAAATGGTAGATACAATTTAAAGTGTGTAGAAGTTTGTCATGATTTTATTTTCCATTTTTCATGCATTTTCATTTTATTGCATTTATTTTAGTTTAACATGTGTTTAATGTTGAAATATTGATGTTGTGATTTTGTCAATTTTCTTTCTCCCTCATGGTTCTAAATTTGACCTTGATTTTTTGTATGCTGTTTAAGTACACATTGAGATTTCCTTGTGATTTTTATCATAATTTTTTAGATGATTTTGAGTGAGGTTTTAGTATGCTTGTTTAGGAGTGTTCATGATTGAACCCCTTTAAGATACCTTGAAATTTAGGTGTATGTTGAACCTTTTAGACTTAGGTTTGATTTCTGAATTTTGGAGTAGAGCATGTGGATACATGTATGATGATTGGATATTTTTCCTAGAATTTTTAGGAGTAATTTTCAACTAGTTCCCCCTTTTACAAAGTAATTTCAATTTAGGTGATCCAAACTTAGAAAGTTTCATAGATTAACATTGTGAGTAGCCATTAGATGATTCTAAATGAGGTAGTCCTTTCTTGATAGATTGGTAAATAGGGAGATACCTTTAGAACTTTGCCATAGCCTTGATAGAGCTTTGGATGCCCCTAGCTTAGGTGAACCTTGTAGCTAGCTTGTAGGGTTTCTCTGGAGTGATGTGTTGCCTTCTGTCCCCTATGAGATTTCTTCCTTGGGCTTTGCCCCACATTCTTTGATCAAGTCTTGAAGAGGATCCCTCCTGGGAGAGCCTAATCCTTCCTTTGGTTGGATTCTGTTCATTCCTCAGGAGGTTGAGCCTTGAATTGACATTCCCCAGTATAGTGCATTCCTTTGGTTTGTACTATCTTTATCCTTCAAGTCTTGATGAGGAGCCCTCTTGTGAGAGCCTAATCCTTCCTTTGGTTGGATTCTGTGCATTCCTCAGGAGGTTGAGCCTTGGATTGACATTCTTGGCATGGTATATTCCTTTGGTTTATATACTGTCATCCATCTCAAAGTCCTTTTCTTAGGATCCCTCTTGGGAGAGCCTAATCCTTCATTTGGTTGGATTCTGTGCATTCCTCAACAGGTTGAGCCTGAGATGGACATTTTGTGTTGATACACTACAATCAGTCACCCTTAGACTGATATTTAGGACTAATACCCAGTCTTTTCTATCCTATTGACATAGGATCCCTCTTGTGAGAGCTTAATCCTTCCCTTGGTTGGATTCTGTGCATTCCTCAAGAGGTCGAGCCCATGATGGAATCTAGTATTGATATACCTTTAACCTAATGCAGCCTGGGATGACTTCCTAGTTGCTCATTATGGTTTCTCTCCCTTGTTTGATTTGCTTGATGCATTAGAATAAGGTCATGTTTAGATTCTTTTAAGCTAGGAGCATGATTGCATTAGAGGTTGAGTTTCTCCATCTGCTTGTATTTTTACTGTATGGCTTTGCTTGCTGGTATTCGGTAGAGCTTCGCTCCCTTGCCTGTGTGGTCTGTGGTTTGCTTGATGGAATTCTATTTTCTTCTATTATTTTTGCAGTTATTCATATCTGGCTTGAGGTTGAGACGAGCTTGTGGAGGCTGATGCCCCACACACATTTCCTCCCTCACTTGCATTGCATGCATTTTACAGTTGTTTATTGTTTATTGTCTAGCTGATGCTTTATCTGTTTCTGTATACCATTGACATGATCCCCTAGGAATCTCACTTCCTTTGATAAGGAAGTGATGATTAGAACTTTAGGTTGAAACCTATGCATGATAACTTCTAGGAGATCCCTGTTTCAAACTTCAACCATAGGATGAATCCTTGGCATGACAACATTAGAACTTGATAGTCTCCCCTTAGTTGAGCCTGTTCTCTCTTCTCATCTCAAACAACAGTAAAAAACGTAATAAAGGCAAGTTAGTGTAAGCGCGTTACGAGCCTTAAGCTACTTGGGTAATGATGATTCAGCGGCCTTCTCTCAATCGTCTAGAATGTTTAGTATACGTCCTTTGGACGATATGCAACGCATTCATTCCTAGGTCATAGTCTCTAGTGCTGTACAAACTACAGACAACTAAAAAACAGTTCTTCCGTAAAAGACAGAAAACAAACTTCAAACCTTTTTGCCCCGTGGGCCCATAAGTCAAAGGTAGCTTTTCTGAAGAAAAGAGTGTCGTTAACTCCCAGTTCTACCGCAAACGGTAACGCCTAAGTCTCCAAGGGTCGAGCTGCGTACACCAAACTGCTGGAACTGTTTGTTAACCCTACTCGAAAAAACAGATGAATCTGAACCTCCCGTAATCCGTGTTATCCCGAACTACGTAAGCTCTGATCTCTCATACCTATTGAGAGTACGTAGGCACAATACTGACGTATTGGCGAGCCAACTTCCCCCATCACCCGTAGTTAGTCGAACTACGTTGACTCTGATTTCTCATTCTCTGATGAGAATACGTAGGCATAAAGTGCGACGCTTTGCCGAGTCATTTTCATTTTCTTTTTAGACCAACCTTGATAGGTAGATAGTAAAACCAACCCGCCAGATAAACACAACAAGCGTGGATCCCATCGAGTACGATGGACGTGAGGGGTGCTAATACCTTCCCCTTGCGTAATCGACTCCCGAACCCACACAATGGTTGCGATGACCTTGTCTTATACCTTTTCGTCAGGTTTTTCCGATCGTTTCCTTTCCCGTTCTGAGGGATAAATAACGAAAGGTGGCGACTCTTCTGTTTTGCCGACACTTTATTTTCGTGGGGGATAGCTTACACGTGCTAATGACAATTGGACTTCCCTGGGGATAGCTTACACGTGCCAATGACAAATGGACTAATGCTGGGGAAAACAGACGGAGTCTTCCTGCGTATTAATGAAGATTGGATTTTGAGACTGACGCGCCAACACGGATTGAGCCTCGCGGTGATTGCCAATATGGATTGGGCTTTAGGAATGGCGCGCCAATAAGGATTGGGCTTCCTGAAGATTGCCAATAGGGATTAGGCTTCTTGACAATTGCCAATAGGGATTGGGCTTTTAGGCTATCTGTGATGGGTCAAGTACGACTGATGATGGAAAACATCCTGTCTGAATTCACGGTTTCTGGTTGAAGGGTCGAGGGATAATAGCACGACTTCCCGACATTCGTCTCACACTTAAAGATTGGTTGAACCTGCTTGAGTAGCTCTGATGACACGAAGAGGAACAATTCCTTCGCTTCTGATATGCCCTAGTCTGTGGGATCTCTGTGGGGATATTCCTCGAATGGATATCTGAAAATCTTTACCTTGATGGCCTGACATGAACTGCCCCAGCACTCTGAACCTTGGAGGGATGCCTCGAATCAAATGCCCCTCGGGAAAGAAACAGCTTCTGCGCTTTTCTTAGAGTGGCCTGCCCCTGTCTGCAACGCCTTTGCCCCTGATTGGCTGATTTGGAGTAAAAGTTTTGGCTTCGAGAGATTTACCGAATCTCGACTTGATTGCCCCAGAGTAACTAACTTTGGATGGCCGACATCACTAGGGACTACTTGATATAGCTTGCCCCGGTTCACGGAGTATTCGAGCGTTCTGCCTTCTATCCTGATCAGACTTTCCAATGTAGGAAACTTTCCTACTGTCAAGCGCTTACTCGCAAGTAAAATAAGTTTTTCTGCATAAAAGATATATTAATGCAACGCATATGACAGTTTTGACATTCAATCTGTTCACTGGAAAAGGAAAAAATAGTTTATGGCATATAATGAACAAATCATTTATCAGAATATCAACATCAGCACCAACATGGTAAGAAGAACCCTTTTAGGAGTCAGTTTCGACGCGATCTTTACCGAAGTATGCCTTCAAAACAAACCTGCCTCAATTAGGACTTTTTCCGATTGTAACATGGTCAGGTTCACAGTTTCGAAGGAAAGGATAAAGGCTCAAAATTTATTTTCACCCACCCGCTCACCTTGATGTTCTCCAATCCTACGTTTAGCTAATTTGACCTTAGCGCTCACTTTTCAGAGATTAAAAGATAGGAGTGATAGTTCGAGAAACCATGAGTTTTTGGAGTGATAGCCACTCGCTTTTCGTCTATGCCACTTGGGGTCACACGACTTGTATTTCGTTTGAGGGTTTTTCTTTTGTAATCCTTTTCATTTTTTTCAGATTTTCGCTTTCCCTAATTTTTGCTTGGACTGACTCTTTTGAGCTTCTTTTGATTATTAAGTCCAGCGGGATGCCCTCATTTTTGCCTAAGTCATTTGTTTTCAAGTTTGGACTTAGCGGGCTTCTGATTCTTTTTTGCTTTTTTTTTTTTTTTTCTGAACAAGTCGTTGACACTGGTTGTTTGACTCTTTGGGGAATAATGTGACTGTTTCACTCCTAGCGCTTAACCACTGTGGTTTTTTAGGCACGACCTCTAGAGGTGTGATTGATCCTCGAACGGACACTCCTTTCTGCAATTTGGACGCTCGATCAAATTAGCTAACACCTACCCTGCCCCGGGTTAAGATTGAGGGTTTTTCGTTTTCCGAAAGAAACTCCTACTACTAGGCTCAAAGGGGTTGACAAGGGATTATCTTCCTTATAACTCCGGTGTTTAGGGATTTCAAACAATGCATGTACATCATCAGCAGGTTTCATTTTCAAAAGCATACAATCGGAAGCTTGCGCGTCTTTTAAACTTCGTCATCCTCCCCAGATTCCGCTTAACCAAGCGTTGGATATCTGTAAAACATTGAGTGAACACGAATGGATTAAATCAAAACATGCATATTCATTTCATTATCAATATCAATTGAAAACAATACAAGTTTTACGAATGCAATTTGCACTTTAACAGAAAAGAAACTACAAATGCAAATAAATGACATGATAAAACAAAGATTGCCGACCTCTGGGAACCAGGCTTTTCGAACTTGATTTGCTGCCGAGCTAGCCATCTTCAGAATTACTCGTCGAAGTCATCCTGATACTCCTCTGAACATCTGCTCTCAGTGAACTCTCCCATAACATGAACTGATACACCCACTTGGCTGGATGAATGAAGGTCGTTAATCTGAACACCCTGAGGTGTGATAGATATCCTGTTAGAGTCTAGCAAAGTCTGAACCTGGCTTCGAAGCACCTTGCAATCATATGTTGAATGCCCCTATGCCCCAACATGGTACTCACAGCGGGCGTTGGCATCAAAACCTGGAGGGTAAGGCGGGATCATTGGATTAGTCTCTTTCGGCACTATCAGCCCACCTTTGACCAAATATGGCAACAACTGACTGTACGACACCGGTAGCTGAGTAAACTGCCTTTCAGGTTTCCTTGGTCTTCGTCGGGCGTGCTGACGTAGCTGACGATGATATGACTGTTGACTCTGGCGGGGAACAGATATCTGACATACAGACGCAACAGGTTGTTGGCTCTGAACATTGAATTTGAGATGCTAGAGATTCTGAGGCAACATCACCCCTCCTTCCCATTCCTCCTGGGAACTGACAACTGATTCGTTCTTATCAACTGGGATATAAGGAGTATCTCGCGTCTTTCCATTCTCGAGCCCTCTCTCAACAAGCTCTCTTATTCTAATCAAGTCTGTAAAGCTTGCATAACTGAACATTATGTCATAATAATGGCCCTTCAGAGTACCCAAGAAGAGGTCAACCATTTCTCTCTCCAGAAGCGGTGGTTGAACACGAGCAGCCAATTCTCTCCATCTCTGCACATACCCCCTAAAGGATTCATTCTCCGCATGAGATAATTCTTGCAAATGCACACGACTAGGAGCCATATCCAGGTTGTAGTCGTATTGCTTCACGAAGGCATTGGCTAAATCCGACCATGATTTGATGCTATCACTCTCCAACTGCATGTACCAATCCAAAAATGCTCCGATCAAACTATCTTGGAAACAGTGAATCATAAGCTTGTCATTCGTAACCTGTGAAGTCATTCTTCTACAGAACATAACCAAATGTAGCTTCGGACAACTATCCCCTTTGTATTTCTCAAAATTGGGCATCTTGAACTTTAGAGGCAGCACAAGGCCTGGCACCAGACACATGCTCGCAGCATTCAGGTTAAGTGTATTCTTACTCATCAGGGTAGCCACCTGATATTCCAACAACTGAAATCTTTTCATATACTCAACAGTCTGCGGGTCCTCAGCATTAACCTTCGTAACAACCCTCTGATGATCTGGCACAGGGAAAGTGAAACGTTGATAGTCTGTGTCATGGAGAGAAGATGCATCTTTGTCTCTGACAGGAATCTGCACAGGCTGGGCTTGAGCAACATTATTCACCGGGATCCTCTGATCATTGTCCTCTCCTCTAGTCATAGCTGTTATGGCTTCCACGAACTGACTCATCTGGTTCTTCAACAGTTCAAACTCTGCCCTGGTAACAATCTGGTTCTGCTTTGCTGAGTTCATGATCCTTCCAGAAACTAACTCAAGTCCAATGCGAATGTCGGGAAGTCAACTACGAGTTGGACAAAAGATAGGTAAGCTTTCTGTTCCGGATGAGGATGGACATGCAATGAGATGCACATGAAATGCAATGCAAAATGCGGATGCAGCAAACACGTGATCACATCCCCCACAAAGCTCTGAATATTGATGCGCTGCTGACGGGAGAAGTTCGCTCTGACGAGAGAAAACGAAAATACCGGGTTGGCTGGAAGTCAAGTTTCCTGCAAAAACCCTCCCACTCACACGTATGTACCTAAAGTGACAAAGGCACGACATCCTATGCGTTCATCAGTGTCACAGACTTTCAATAAATGATGATACGATACCCATGAAGGTGTGGCATCACCATCTCTTGAAGCAACCTCACTTAGATGAATCCTAAATGATCGGTCCCCAGAGTCGACAATCCCTAGATCTGAAATTCTTTCAACGGCCCACGGGGTTGGAAACGGAAATCATCTCAAAGAATCTCGTCTGAGCGCAGATTTCGTGGGAACTAGTGCATGCCTAACATACAAGTTCACCACTAATCTGCTTCTAGTGCTAGGTATACTCGAGACTGGGTCTGGCTTATCACTCATCAGAGCTCCCTTCCCACAACAACACAACAATAACAGACAATAATATAGTGTGGGAAATGTAAATACAGTAATATACAACATACAACACAAAAATAAACACCCACAGACAAGCAAACAAGCACTAGGATTGACTCTCGCACAGGGACGTTGGATCCCTAGACTGACTCGCACAGGGGACGTTGGATCCCTAGCAGAGTCGCCAGCTGTCGCTACCGCGAAAATAAGGTGCCGGCAAAATAGAAGAGTCGCCACCTTTCATTATTTATCCCACATAAAGGGATAGGAAGCGATCGGAAAAACCTGACGAAAAGGTATAAGACAAGATCATCGCAACCATGTATGGGTTCGGGAGTCGGTTACGCAAGGGGAAGGTATTAGCACCCCTCATGTCCATTGTACTCGATGGGATCCACGCTTGTTGGTTTGTCTACGGGTGAAAAACAATCTAGCTACGGCTTCTAAGGTTAAACGGAAAGAACTGACTCGATAGAGCACCGCGCTCTACGCCTACGTATTCCCTCGTGCAATGGGAAAGTCAGAGTCAACTTAGTTCGGGAAACTACGGGGGGATTTGCTCGCCGAGATATTGCATCTCGTGCCTATGTACTTTCACACAGCGTGAAAGATCAAAGCAAACGTAGTTCGGGATAACTACGGGCAACCGGGGTGTTCTCGATCACACAGGGGTGAGAGAAAGGATTGACGATATCAGCGTACGCATTCTAGCAGTTAGGTGTATGCTGCTCGACCATTGGAGACTTAGGTGTTACCTGTTTGCGGTAAAACGAATGTAGTATGTCGGGGTTTAAAGGTAAGGGAACCTACGGGAACTAGAACCACGGTCTGGCCTCAATTGCACTAGGTCAAGAGAAAGGAAACATCAGTCATTAGCGGGAAAGTCTCGATCGTGCGGCAGCGAGAGAACAGAGAAGTTAGTTGTTAGTGTGCTCTCTAGGATATCGCATCCTATGCCTACATATTCTCGTCTGGTACGAGAAATCAGAGCAGCTGTAGTTCAGCCAACTACAGGAAAGGGGGAAAAGGGAGATCGCTAGGATCATCACAATCCTATGCCTACGTACTCTTGTCTGGTACGAGAGATCAGAGCAAACGTAGTTCGGCGCTACAGGAAAGCAAGTCTCGATTGCACAGGGGCAAGAGAAGGGGTCCCAATCGCCTGAATGCGAGAGAAAAGGGTTTCGATCGTGCGGGGGCGAGAACAAAGAGGGAGCAGGCCTAACATGCCTAAACGGGAAGGAACTCGGGACACACACGCAAGAACCTAAGGCGTGGGAGCGAATGCGTCGCATATCACCCAAAGGGTGCTATACTAAACACTCTAAACGATTGAGGGGAGACCGCTCAATTGTCATTTCCCACGTATCTAACGCTACAGCTCACAACACTCGACGGTTGCATGAAGACTTGAATAAGAAGGATGTTATCGAAGGAAGCGGTTCCGTTGGTCCTTGACATTGTGCGCAAGCTCCACTCCAATCTTCTCCTCTCTGGATCCTTGATGATGATGTGTCGAATCAGAACCAATGTAACGCTAAACCGTCATAATTTGACTTATACGATAAATCAAACTCTAAGAGGCAGCGTATTGATATCCGTGTCAAAGACAAGATAGAGAAATGATATCGAAAATCATTCTCCAATTGAATCATGTCACACGGCCAACACAGAATAAAATCAAAGTAAAAATCAGATGGCAGAAGAGATATGAGGAGAGAAATTCAATGACAAAAGGAAATAATATTCTACTCCTAAAATAAGCAATAAATCCTAATAGAATAAAATTCCTAAAGAAATTATAAGGAAATTGCATATGGAAAATAAAATGGAAATTCTATCCTATGCACAATACTCTATAATTTTCTATAAAGAAAATAGAATGTAAAAACTATATAAAATATTAAAAGAAATAATATCTAAGGAAAATAGGAAATTCCATGTAAAACTCTATAATCCTAAAAGAAAATGCTAATGGAATATAAATTCTAGAATATAAAATCTATACTAAAAACTGAAAAATAGCGTAATATTCTAAACTATAATTCCTAAGAAGAAAAAATAGGAAATAAAACTAGCATCTATTACAAACAAATATCCAATACAAGCAAAGATAAAAAAAAAAAAAATGGAAGGGGGGTACAACAGCTAAACAGGGGGTAAAGCCTGGAAAGAAAAAAAAAACAGTTGGGCTCAGCCCACAATACAACAGCCAGAAAAAAAAACAAACAAACAAGGGAACGGGGGTGTAACAGAAAACGGAGGGTGTGTGCATGAAAAGAGGTTGGGCTTGGCCCACCAACCTCACAAAAACTGAAAAAACCACAGAGGGAGGTGGAAACGTGAAATGGGGGGTGCGAGGTCCAGAAACTGACAATTGGGCCCAGCCCACGAACCACCAAAGAAGTCCCTCTCGCCTACCTCATTCAATTTGGCCAAAACCCTAGATCTTTCTCTCCTCTCACAACCTCAACCGCCGCCGTCCATATTCCGTCACCGTATCTGCCCCATTTCAAAACAAACCTCCACCACTCAAAACCACACGTTTCTCTTGTCAATCCTGATACCATTTGCATGTCGATGAATTGGAAGACGATGATTAACGCTGCTGAAGATCTTGATTGTTGATGAAGATTCTTAAAATTTGATGAAGCTCGTTGAAGGTGTACGGACGCGAAGAAGATTGGGGTTTCGAGTTCACAGATCCGTGGTGAAGTTGATGTGGATTGCATGTTCTCGGTGAAGATCTTGAAAGAAAGATTGATGAATCTCATGAATGGATGAAGAGGTTTGAAGGATCTGTTGAAGATTGAGGAACTTGTTCTTGATCAGTTTCTGGAAAACGCATGAAGAACTGATGAATGTTCTGGATGGATCTGAGAAATCAGGACGGAGGTCTATGAACACGATGAAGGTCACGAAGAACGAACCTGAAGGTCTGCAAATGCTCATGGAAAACTGGAAAAAATCTGAGAGGTTTTTATGGATCTTGAAGATGTTAAGAAGTTTGCTGGAAATCTGGAGGATGACTACAAACGGTTGAATCTAGATGAAGATCCTTGCCAGAAAAAGTTGTTGGAGAAGCTGGAAAACGGATGGATATTATTGAAGGTTGAGAGAAGATCTTTGAAGATCTTGTTGCTGGATCCGGATTGTATGTAGGTTGATGAACATCGATGGAGATCGTGTGGTTTCTGGGAAGAATCATGAGGAGGATGATGAAGGTTCTTGGAGGTTTTCTGGAAACGGTTGAGGTCATGATCATGGTGATGAACACTGATAAAGGTCCTTGAAGTTCTGAAGAATGATTGATGAAGATGATGAAGGTTCTGGTGGATTGTTTGAGTTTTCCGGTGAGTTGCAGTTTTCCGGTGACAGTTACCAGTGAGATTTGGCCGTGGTGATTTCTCCGGCGAGGGGCTCCGGCTGTGTTTGTATGCCGTTCGTGAGGAAGTGACACCTCAAGAGGTGTCGTGGCAAGCATGCAGAGAGGGGGAGTGTGAGGTGGCACGTGGCACGGGGGAGAGGTGATGTGAGGACATGGGGATAGTGATTTGTCCAGAGGAGAGTGAGGTGTGCAGCTTTATATGCTGCCAAGTGGCGCTGAATGAATTCGTGGGCCCCCAAAACGACCACCTGGCCCACAATGGACAAAAATGATTAAGAAAAGACTCACTTAATTCTGACTAATTAATGGCTTAATTAAATGAATTAATGATGGTTAAGATGATGATTAAAGATAATTAGCCTCAAACGGGAATGGATTAACATCTGACTACAATCAACTGCTTATTAATATTCCTAATTAATCCTAATTAAAAAATGATTATCACTTACTAAAACTAATAGTATTCTAATTCATTTAATCCTAGATTCAACCTAGATCAATTAAAATCTATTAAATTCTAAAAATATCTAAACTAATCTATTAAATTCTAAAAAATCAATTAATATCTAAGAAAGAATTAAATCTATTAACTTCTAACACAAATTAAATCTAAAAAAAGAATTTAAAATCTAGAAAATAAACCTATTAATTTCTAAACAACTCAATTAATATCTAAAAAAGAGAATTAAACCTATTAATTTCTAAAAGAATTAAATCTAGAAAAATTATTTAAAATCTAATTTCTAGGAATGAAATCCTAAAAATCTATTTAAAATGTAAATAATGTTCTAATAAGCTCTAAAAAATAGAAAAAATATTAAAAACCTATTAAATTCTAAAATAGAAAATTCAATCTAAAAATCATCTAAAAAACCTAACTTCTATGCTAAAAATAGGATATAAAAATCTAGAAAATTGCTAATAATTCCATGAGGGAAAAACAATGAACATCAATTAAATCGGCGAACAAAACTGCGAGAACGCAACGAGATAACCGGTAAAAATACGGACACCGAAATATCTTCAAAAAACAACAGTAAAAGCTGAAAACACCGGGAAGAGCACAACTCCCAAAAATAAATCTTCGTACTCGAAATGGTTTGAACTACCTGACACGCGAGAAGAGGGTTGTAATCCCGATAAAATCAATCTGACTAAAAAATGCAATGTACGCGGTATGCAAATGCAAAATGCAAAATGAGTCGAAACATAAGCCAAATTGTGAGAAATGGTTGGTCAAATTTTGGGGTGCAGCACTTATGATTTTTTTTCATTTGGTTTTCAATTGCTTTTTGTTGAGCCTCGAGACATACTCGATAAGGTGGAACACCATACCTTCTAAGAATTATTTGGTGATGCGTTGAGTTGAATTTGATCATGAGATTTTGCTATCTGTTTGATGCTTGATCAAGATTGCCTTGTGTATTTTATTTGAGATTTATTGGTTGTGCCTTCTATTTTTCATTGTTGCTTCAAAGTCAAGTCATTTTAAGGTGTTTACACATGCTAGTTTGACCTAAATCTTTGGGATATGATCATGAGTGATCCCATATGCATATTTTGAGCTTTGTTGACTCATTTTAACATAATTGAGGTGCTATTTTATCTTGTAATGGGTCATTTGAATGTGTAGCTTGCATCACAAGTCATCTTTGAATCATGCTTCTCCACTTGTTCTAAGTGTTGAGATTGTGCTAGAACTTTCGTTCCTTTATTTGACATGATCCTTCTTGTGCTTCCCTCTTGTATTGACTTTGAATTTGAGATTTTCCTTTGTGGATTCACTTCTGCCCTAGAGGTTTAGACCCTTGTTCATGATGATTTGGTGTTTATGTTTGCACTTTGAGTTTGTCATGAACATTGGTGTTTCTCTTGCATTGTTGTTTTGCACTTGTTTTACTTGATCTCTTAGAATTGTATGGTTGAGATGTGCATGTGGTGATGGCTGCCCCACACTTTTTCCTCCCTCTTTTCTTTGTGTGTGCATCTTAGGATAGCACCATTCTTTTTTTTTTGGTGATTGATGGTTGATGGTTGTAGAAGCTTGCTTCTCCCATTTCATCCCACCTCTTGTTGACTTGTTTAAGTTGACTTTCCCTTACGTTTGAGTCTCTCTTGTTGTTGAGTCTTGTTGCACATTTTCATATTTTCCTTTGTGTTTGCATTTCATGTTTCATCTCTTATTACCTTGACTTGTTTAAGTCACTTTCATATTTCATTTCTCTTTTCATCTGTGATTGGATTGCTATGTGTTCACTTGTGCTCTTTTGCCATGATCCCTTAGGATTCCTAGTCCATCTGTTTAAGATGGGAGTAGGAGAGACATTAGGCTTTCAATCCTTTACATGATAACATTAGGATAGATTTTCCCCTTTCAATCCAAACTTTAGGATCACATTGCATGATAACATTAAGGTTGATCAGTTCCCCTTAGAGTTTGTGTCTTCTCTTCTCATCTCATAACTTCATAAGACACTTAATAAAGGTTAACACTTGTTGTACGCTATGAGCCTTAAGTACTTGAGGAATGATGAGTGGGGGGCCTCCTCTCACCTTGTCTAGAGTGTTTGGCGTATGCCCTTTGGGTGATATGCGACGCATTCGCTCTCAAGTCATAGTATTTAGTGCAACATGAGTTTTAAATCTAACTCAATTCACTTCTTGTCTAAAACGCACAAAACAAAACATCAAACCTTTTTATCCTTCGGGATTGTTTGTAAAATCATTTTCAGAAAGAGTGTGTTAAATTTTTGTTCTACCGCAAACAGGCATCGCCCCTAACTGCTAGAGCAAAGATTTAACCCTACTCAGTTAAAACACTTGAACCAACCAGTGGTCGTGTCATCCCAAACTATGTTTGCTCTAATTTCTTATACCAGATGAGGATATGTAGGCACAAGACGATGATGTCTTGGCGAGCAACCTTCCCCCCATCACCCGTAGTTTCCCGAACTACGTTGCCTCTGACTTTCCCATTGCACGAGGGAATATGTAGGTATAGGGCGGCGATGTTCTATCGAGTCTGTTCTTTCTTTTTTCCCCCGTTTAGCAGTAGCTTTTAGATAGTTTTCACCCGTAGATTAGACAACAAGCGTGGATCCCGTTGAGTACAACAGATGTGAGGGGTGCTCATACCTTCCCCTTGCGTAACCGACACCCGAACCCAAGATTTGGTTGCGATGACCTTGTCTTTCCCTTTCTCTCAGGTTTTCTTTTATCGTTTCCTTTCCCTCTCTCTCTCTTTGGGATAAATAACGAACGATGGTGACTCTTTTGTCTTTGCTGGCCCCCCATTTTTCACAGCGATGCGACAACCATCAACCCTTTTTGATGATGTATTCCAAGATCAGGTTGTGTACCTTTAGATGTGTTTTGTTGTTTTTCCATCAACCCGTTTTGAAGATGTATTCTGAGCTCAAGTTGTGTACCTTCGGATATTTTTTGTTGTTTTTCTGTCAACCTTTTTTTATGATGTATTCTGAGCTCAGGTTGTGTACCTTCGTATATGTTTTAGTTTCTTGCCATCAACCATTTTTGACGATGTATTATGAGCTTAGGTTGTGTACCTTCATATATGTTTGGTTTTTTTTTCTGTCAACCCTTTTTAACGATGTACTCCGAGCTCAGGTTGTGTACCTTCGGATATGTTTTTTTGTTTTGCCGTCAATCCTTTGACGATGTATTCTGAGCTTAGGTTGTGTACCTTCAGACATGTTTTTGTTGTTTTTTTTCCATCAACCCTTTAATGAAGACTCTCATGTTTATGTATCTTTCCATCAACTCTTTGACGATACCACTCATTTGTGAAACTTTTCTTTCCCTAGTGGAGACCGTCTTTTCGGTTCAACCTTCATTGAGAATCTTTTGTTCTAGAATGTCATTCGGTCACGCCTGAACCTGATGACCAATCATTCTAGATACCTCTATTGGAGCCCATCTTTTGGTTTTACTTCTAATAAGGATGCTTTATCTTTTGTTCTGGAGTGTCAGCCAGTCACGCTTGAACTTGTTGAGCCACTACTCTGGATATTCCCCAATGGAGACCATCTCTTGGTTCTACCCCCAATGAGGATCCCGTCCTTCTAAAGTGCCACATAGTCCTGCTCGAACCTGTTGCTCAATCACTTTAGATTTCCCCAGTCTATTTCAGCTTCCTCGGTGAGTGGTTACTCATTGTGTGGGTTTCCCTGCTTACTTTCACGTCTGTCTGCATCTTTAGCATTTATCATCCTATCATTTTCATCATGCTAGAGTTCATTGCATGTCAGCATTGCATTTTAGTTGCTATTTTGTCTATAGCATAGCTTGTCATTGCATCTAAGGGAAAAAAAATTGGTTATCTGTATTTAAATACCTTTCACCATGATTTCATGAGGATTTTAGTCACCTATGTCATCCGGTAAAGATATTTAAATAGGGGCAACTGTCATACTCCAAATTTTACCCTTAGATTCTTTGATCATTTGCATATCATTCTAGGTCAATCATCCATGCATAACTAACCATCATCAAACTTTGTTTGTTTTGTTTCACTTGTGAACCAGGGTTTATTTAAGAGGTTCAATGGACTAATCAGTCAATATTTTGGATGGATCACCAACTAACCAAGTTCTTATACTCTTAAGAGACCTCTCTTCCTCAATAATCTAGGGCAATATGGCTTCATCACAAATTCTTTGAGGCTCAAGTCTTGCAGTGGTGAGTCAAGGCTCATGCAAGATTATCATGTCTAGCTTTATTTCTCAAGAATTGATTTAAGATTTTAGTTCATTCAAGTGAAATATTCAAAGATGTTGAAAATGGGTTTTATGTAGGATTCTTGAATTCAATTTAAGCCTGAAATCAATTAAGATCAAGATTAAATATTGGCTCATTTAGTTTCATTTATCAAGACTAATTATAAGGCATGTCATGTGCAACTTGGATTCAATATGTGTTCTTTGTCTATCATCATCATTCATGAAGATCATCCATCAAGACAATTTCAAGGTCTTATTTGAACAAGTTTCTAAGGGTGCAAAAAGTAATACTAGGCCCATTTATAATGTGATTCATTACAAGTTGCAATTTAAGTTCACATTACTTCACCAAAGTCCATGTCCAAAATTCAAACTCCATGTCAACTCCCAAGTTTCAATTTATTTCAAATTCATACCATTCAAGTCTCTTATTCAAGTTCAACCTCGAAAATCAATCAAATTCAATTCAATTTTAATTTCATTTTAAAATTTCAATTCAAAATTTCAAATCAAATTCAAGGCCCATCATACAAGGTCATTTTTCAAGCCCATCATACAAGATCAACTATAACTAAAAAAAAATAAAAAAAAAAATAAAAGGACTTCAGCCAAATAAGTCATGAGGCAAAGGACTTTAGCCACATGAAACAAAGTTGTGCATATAAGGACAAAACTCTTCGACAAGCTTGCATAAAAAAAACCTACCACACCCTGCTATGACTATACCACTACATTCCAAAAACCTTACCACAACCAAACCTTGACCTATGATCTACACACTATAACACAGTCACCCTGCGTGCCCTGCACTTTGCATGTACGTGACAACACATATTTTGTTTCAATAAAGCCCATCTAAGACGTACATGTAAACCTGCTACAATCTGTACAATTTCCTCAACTGAATCTCTACTCTAAACATCAACACAGCATAAACCTACACATTTGTACCAAAACAACATTCAAAATTCTGCTATAACCAATGACCAAAACTTATTGCAATACAATACAGACCCTACAACATAACCTTCCACAAACCAAGAAAAAACCTGATAAGGACAATTCATCATGAAAAATTGGAGGTTGTTTTAAAGGAAGGGGGAACATAACAGAAAGGGGAGAAGAGAAAAACACATAGAGAAAGGAGGATAACTTTCACTAACCTGTTCTTCCGCCCTCAATCAAACAACAACCAAATATAACTCCTTCACGATTTTACCACAACATATTCATACTCATCAAAAGCCACGAACCCATTCCACCACAACATCTCAAAACTCCTTCCACCTCCGATGCGGTAAACCAACATAACCACCTTGAACAACCCTTTGCACCACCCATACACCTACCATCAATGCCACCTTCACGAACACAACACAACAACTACCCCATGACCGAAAAACTACAAGAAGTGAAAAGAACATAAGAAAGCATGAAGTGCAGCTGGATTTTCTGTAGACGTCGTCTCCACAACTTTAATCATCACAACTTCCACTTCAAACCATGATTCACAAATCACAACAACACTTTCAAATTCGACGCCGCCGTGTGGATGAAAAACTAGTGAGAGGAGAGTTGCAATCAGGAGAAGGCGATGTTGATTTCGTGATGCCTTTGTTGGTTTTCTTCCTCGAGCGAAGTTTGTGTCGTTGAGAGAGAGGCAGAAAATGATGATAGAACTCACGGTGGCGGAGTTGTTCAACAAGTAAAGATATACGAGATCATTGAGAAAGAATCAGGGTTGTTTCCACGTTTTTTCTCTTTTCCTCATTTTACTGATTTATTTTTTTTTATATATAAAATTTGATTTTTGTTGATTTGGGCTTTTGGAAGTCCATTGGATATTTATTTTCACACCACTATATCATTCTTTACACCTCATCCCTCTTGTTTTATTATTTGTTTATTTATTTATTTTTTATATATTTTATTTGGTATTATAGTTTAGAAATCTTTTAATAATTTTTTCCAATTATCTTTAACATATCAATAGCTTATATTTAAGATTATTTAGTTTTATTTGTTAAATAAAAAACCTCAAAAAAATATTTTTAATTACTTTATAGATTATTTCTTTTTGTTTCAAATCCATGTTTAGAATGCCAACATTAGGGTTTTCAACCTTTGATTACTTCGATTTTAATTTCTTTATCGATTTGACTCCTAACCTTGTTGGCTTATGATGTGATACTTTTGGAGACTTGGTTGTTTTTATCTTGACTATGTCACTTACTCATTATCTTCATCATACATCTTGTGTCATATTATTTCTCTTTGCTTGACATGTGATTGGTTGCTTCCACGCTTTGGTCCCGTTTTCTTTTGTTGATTTATTTTAATGCTTGCTTTATACACATGTTGTTATTTGTTCATGAGTTTAGCTTTGATGATTGATGCGTTGCTTGGCCCTATCTCAATATTGTCTTTATGTTGTCTTTTTGTTTCATTCCAAAGGGAAGGATCCCTCTTGTTAACTGCCATGTCATATGTTAGGATAACCTTGTCCACCATTCCCTTGAGACTTTGTTAGAGTCTTACCCTTGTTGACCTAATTTAAGTTTAGAGTCGCCACACACTATGTAGGTGTCTTGCCACAGACACTTACCTTCCCCCTTAGAACATTGATCATTATCAAGAGTTCCTCACCCCTAGTTAGGCGAACTACGGAGGCTCTGATTCCTCATTCCTAGTCATGATACGTAGGCACAAGATGCGATATCTTGTCAAGCTCTCTAACCACTAACAACTAACAACTAACTCCCTTATCTCACGCTGTCGTGCGATCGAGACTAGTTTACTTTACCCCTTATCCTAGCCTTAGGATTGGAGTCGCCGCACTCCATATAAGTGTTATGGTGATGAACACTTAATTTCCCTGTTTAATCAAGCCTTATGTTTGGAGTCACCACACTCCATGTAAGTGTCATGGTTATGAGCACTTACCTCCCTTTAGAAGCTTGACCATAGTCAAGAGTTCCTCACCCCTAGTTAGGTGAACTACGAATGCTCTGATTCCATCCTAGTTAGGATACGTAGGTACAAGATGCGATGTCTTGGTGAACATACTTTGTATATACATTAGGTCTTTACCTTAGCAATAAAACTTTAGCATAACACAAATACAAATAAGAGGTTCATGTAGAGTACTAGAAATACTTAGGACGCTAACACCTTCCCTAGGTATAACCAACCTTGAACCTTAGATTCTCTTAACTTTGTTGTTACATAACGTACTTAGGGTTTTCTTCGATCTTTACCCTTTCCTTTGGATAAGTCAAAGCTTGGTGGTGAATTTCATGATTTGTGATTCAAGTTAATTAATAGCTTGAGATCCGATTCTCACTGCAACACCAACTTTTGGGCCATTTTTCTCAATGATCCACAATGATTCAGGACAGACCTTAAACATCAAACTTAAAGAATATTATACCAGATTTCCAAAATGATCTAGAACATCAAAATCCCTTACTTGAGCAAGGAGATATGTAGTGCAAAACATGCCTTGATGCAACTGTTTTGGTAAGGCTGATTTGGCATTACTTGTGATGGACAATTTTTTGAGTCCAAGTGTGATGATCATACAATGCTAATTCTACAAGAATCTGAATAATTATAAAAAATATGCAAGATAGAAATTCACTAAGTCAAGAGTAATCCCTTTTAAATGATGAAACATTATCACTTAAGCCTTGAATTCAAGAGGCATTTATATGGAATACTGCATTATCAAAGAAACCACTCCCACCAGTTAAGATGCATTCTTAAACAACAATAAAAACATATGCATAATGTGGAAATGGTCAAAAGGAGAGCTAGGCTAATGGAAGAGATAAGGTACTTTGAGATAGAAGTAATGATGCATTGCCAAAACCATTGAACATTGAGCTCATCCTTCAACCATCATTATTCCTCCAAAACAAATTTGTTCCCCTATAAATAGAGGCCGCATTTGATCATTCAGAGTACACCAAAACAAATACAACACTTGTTTTCTCATTCTTCTTCTTTCACTTCAAAGTTTCAAAATTTCGAAGAGTGAGAATCAAGTTTTCAAAATCAGAGCTTCTCTACTCAAACTTTTGATTCAAACACTTCATATACATCATGTATAAGTGATCCAAACACTTAAACACTTTATGTAATATCAAATTCATGAAGATCACATCTCACATTGATTAAGTTGTAGTTGGATTTGAGCCAAGAAATCCAAAAGTTTTTAACTTGTTCCAAGCATCTCAACACAATCCTTGAGGTCCAGGAAAGCTATTAGGATCATCATTTCAAATCCGTAACACCTCCAATTGAGGATTTGCTTTCCTCTTGCAAGGTAAGCCTGACCTTTTCAAACTCTATGATTTATACATCATAAATGTTATTTCAAGTTACCATTGTGTTTCTGGTAGTTCATAGATCATTTACCCTCAATCAATTGTTATTTATATTAAGTGTATAGGATTTCATTATAGTTTTTGCAAAACCAGGGTTCATTTGGTTCATGCTTAATAATTCACTCCACACTAAAAATAAACGAAATTAAAAATGAGCAATTTTCGTGTTTACACCTTTCAAAACTATTGTGTATTGAGTGAGATAAAGCCCTTTCTGTAAAAATGGAGCTCGTGGAAGAAGATGAAGTTAATGGCGTGCATTTTTGAATTTGGCACGCATTCTTAACATTTTTCCAAATGGTTTCGTTTAATTATCACCAACGCAAATGGCTCGGCTGGAAAGGGCGTGTGTTGATGGTTTGATCCTTGGTGGCGTGGGTTCAAATCCCACCCACAACATTTTTTTTACCACTTTTCATATTTTTTCACATTTTTATTTCAAACTTCAAACATTTATTTTAGTCCATCACTCATAAACTCATAAACTCATAAACTCATATTAATAATTTTTGACCCAATCTTTCATATTAATAATTTTTGACCCAATCTTTTTCACACACATTACTCATAAACACTATTATTTTAGTCCATCAAAAAATTCTCAAAAACATATTTATTTAATCACTTTTTTTAAGTTGCAAAGAAGTGCTTTTTTATGTTTAAAACCTTGAAATTTTGATTTTTCTTTCTAATTGTTTCATACCAAATTCATTTACCATTCTCATATGGATAAATACACTTCGTTTAAAACATTATTACAAGATCACAACATGTTTATCTTGACTTTCACATCATTTATACCATGTTTAAGTCATTTCCTTTTTGAAAATACCTCTGATTAAATCTTTCATTAGGGTTTCATCTTGATTAAAAACTTTTTCAAAACTTCTTAAACCACTCATAGGCCTCTATTAGAGTGCAAGTCCCTCCCCTCCTCTCAAAAATTTCTTCAATTTCTCTATCTTTCAAATCTCAATCTTCAACTTTCATCAAACATAGCCCTAGTGGCATTCAAATTTCAAACTCTATGGACCTCTATTAGAGTGTAAGACCCACCACCTTTTCAATTCAGTCATGCTTAGACATGGGCCTCTATTAGAGTGTCAGACATTCCACTTTCATATCATGTCTATACATGTTGAATACTTGTCATATACTTATTTATATTAAGTTTCTCTTGACATTTATAACACCTCATCCTTAGTTTAGACTTATTCAAACATTAGGGGTTCCCTCAACTACAACATAGTTCAAACACTAGTTCCCCTGGAATGAAGTCAACTTCACAATAGCCTACTCTTAGGCTTTATCCAAGCACCCCAGCCTCCTCTTGGGCTTCATACAAGGACCCTTTAGGCTTCTTAAAAGCATCATAACCTCCATCTTAGGCTTCATACAAGATACTATCAATTCAAAACTTTCCCCCAGTTAAGTTAGCTCCCTCTCAGATACAAATGAAATTTTAACTTCACATCTTGGGATTTGAAAACGATACAAATAAACTTTTTAGCTTCATATCTTTGGCTTTGAACAAGATATAAATATTTTAGCTTCAACATCTTGGGCTTTAAACAAGATACTGAAATAATTCAACTTCTCCCCAGAGATGAGACATTGAGTCATCTTTGTAGGAAGATATCTCTTCTATACATTATAATTCAAAATCAAACATTAAAAACTTTTTTCCATATAAGTGATGTAAGTGGCACACTTGTTGGTTCAAAATCCAAGTTAGAGTCCTTCTCTTACCATGGTCCAAAACTTTTCTTTCATCTAAGTGGTGTAAGTGGCACACTTGTTGATACTATATCCAAGTTAAGGTCATTCTCTTAGCATGCAAAGACTCATAAAGGAAGATGTGGCATTGCTTAGGATTATTTAATATCCAAGTTCAAAGCTTCTTCCCTTATGATATTATTCTCATATGTTTGTGATGAATAGGTGTGATATCTCCCCTAAAAATGACAATTTGTCTTTTCTTTCAAACCAACAAAACTTTTAGCTTCACATATTGGGCTTTGAACAAGATACACAAATACCCTTTTAGCTTCATTATCTTGGGCTTTGAACAAGATACAAGTTCCACCCATAGTTAGGTGGAACTCCGAACGCTCTGATATCCCAATGTCTCTTTTTGGTAATACGTAGGCATAAGGTCGTAAGATCTTAGCGAGCACACCTTTAAATAAAACCCCTTAGGTCCCCGTACCTTTCATAAAACAAAAACACCCATAAACATCTCGCATTCTTATTCTCACCTTTAGGCTAAAACTTTCCCAATAAAAAGTAAACAACTTAAGTATGTAAGATAACTAATAGTTAATATGTTGTAGGGAAAACATTTACACGCAGGGTTAGTTTAGATTCCTTCCCCTTCCTTTTAAGCATCATAGGATAAATATTAGAAATTCAAAAGTGGCATAAGTACGATTCACGAGGATTTCACCATCTCAAGATTGGTGGAGTTACAGAAATCGGTCCCACACCAAGAATAGCTATACACCAATGCACACATCATGCACACTTTTTGGCAAAAATTGTAAAAGTTGAAACCATAACAAAGTTGTACAATTTAAGTCCCTCACAACCCATTCTCATTCCACACTCTATTCTTACTTTCTTCCACTTAATAAACAACAACAACACCTCATCATAATCCAAAAAACCAGTGTGCCATTCATCACATTTTTAATTTTGGACAAAACTCCAAACTTTGTTTTCCTTTTGTTTTGGGCTTCTATTGACCTCATAACTCGTCATATAAGAAGAAGTAAACCCTAAAACCTAGAGAGAGCTTCATCTTCACAAAAACCATAGAGTGAGTCCCAAACAAGGAAACTTGAAAATCCGCCAGCTTAGTGGAGGTACCCTCTTGGAATTACTGATGTTGAGCGAGTAAGTCGTGAATACATTACTTTTTCCATTGGGAGCCTAAGAAGCTGAGTACTTTAGTAACCTTTTGCCCATTTGGCCATTTTAGGATGTAGTGCAGTGACTATCAAGAATAGTTGCTATGCGATACTACACTCAAATAAGATTCATCTTAAGGATATTACAACTCTCATGAGTCAATCAGTTTGCTAGTAATATCCTAAAGAAGGGTCAGTAATTTTGAGAACCTTGTTAGAACCCGTTCTACAGGTACAAAACGAAGCCCTAGTATATACCTTTGGGATGGGTAGATCCATGGCTCCATGCTCGTGACGATAAACCCTTAAACCCATGTTTGTAAATTTATGTATTTGTACATACATGCTTTCATAAAAAAATTTCAAAATTTTTCAAAATTTTCAAAAAAAACTAAAAAAATAGGTGTTTGCAAATATTAGAAATTGTGCTATGGATTTTGGTAGAAGAAAAACTCAGAAGTACACCTTCAGAAGTCCAAGACTGGAAGACCTAAGAAGATTGGGGAGATTGATTGCTAATCCTGAAGCTTTCAGAGCTAAGTATGGAGGGCTTTTGTCTCTTTTAAAGTCAACATGATAGAGGGAGTCCTATCTACATTGGTTCAGTTCTATGATTCAGTGTACCACTACTTCACGTTTCTAGATTATCAGCTCACACCAATATTGGAAGAGTACTCTCAGTTGATTGATTTACCCATTTCTGATCAAGAACCATTCTCTGTTTTGGAAGATATTCCTAAAGACCAGACCATTGTAAGAGTTACCTCCTTGGAAGTTTCAGATATCAAAGCTCACATGACTCACCAAGGGAGGAATTCAAGGTCTACCAGCTAAGTTTTTAATGGAAAGAGCCTAATACTTGATCAGTATAGGAAACATGGTTGCTTTTGAGGTTATCTTTGTTCTACTCATGTATGGATTATTCCTCTTTCCCAACATTGACAAATTCGTCGACGTCAACACTCTCTAGATATTCTTAATTGGGAATCCATTCCCAACTTTTCTTGCAGATACTTACCACTTAGTGAATCTAAGGAACTTGTACAGCGGAGGGATGATTACATGCTATGTACCATTACTCTACAAATGGTTTATTTCTCACTTGCCCAAATCTGTTGCTTTTTGGGATCTCAAAAGTGGTATGCGATGGTCACAAAAGATTATGTCTCTCACTCACCCTGACATAGATTGGTAAAATTGGGTCTATGGCGGAACAAAGATCATTGACAGTTGCGGAAGTTTCCCCAATGTACCCCTCATTGGTACTAAAGGAGGGATCAATTACCACCCAGTTTTAGCTCGTCGTCAGCTTGGTTACCCTATGAAGTACGTACCATACAACATTCATATGGAAATTCTTTTCTTCAAGGAAGGAGAAAATGACAGAGCACTTAAAGAGGAAATTATGCATGTGTGGCGTCATATTCACAAGAAAGGAAGAGAATCTTTGGGAAAACTGAGTTGCATCTTTGTAGAGCCTTATCTCAAATGGGTATAAACTAGAGCCATAAATTTGAGGATGCCTTACCCTCATCAACGATTGTTTCCCCTAAAGGAATCTATCCTTTACTTCATGAACGACACAAAGAAACTTCAGATCACTTTTAACAAAACTCAACATGAAAAGAACTCTTGGAGGAACAAATATCAAATTGTCATCCAGGAGAACATAAAGATCCAGAATTTGCTAAAAGAAAAAGATGCTCTAATTGAGATACTTGAACAACATTCTTGTGAAAGACAAGAAGAACGGGAAAATTTACTCTCCCCTTTCACTTGGCAAAAGATCGTCAACCTGCCAATAATTGAGGAAGCCCGATTCAAGAGGCAGAAGAAATTCCAGCAACGAGGGTTTGGAGCCCCATCAAAGAGATTTATTTAATGTCTATAGGCTTAGTTTCCCTTTTCTGCATTATAAATATTGTACTTTTGTAATCTTTTCAGTATACCCAATAAAAGTGTTCTAGTGTTTATGTTATCCACTGAATGATATTTGCAACATGATTGTTGAAAGTTCTTTAAAAAAACAAAAGAGCATTTGCATCCTTTGCACATCATGCATCATTCTAGGATTTCACATCTTTCATAAAAAACTTACACATATTTGTCGCACTTTAGAGTCAAACTGTCTCATTCATACAATACTCGGGCTAATCATCAGAAGAAAATTGATGATCTTGAGGAAGAAAACACAGAACTAAGAGAGGAGGTCACTACTCTAAAAGAAAGTATGGAAAGATTCAACATCAGGATAAAAACAATGGCAGTGGATCAGGATCAACCGTCTCAAAGGACTGTGATCTCATAAATTATCTCCGCACCAATCGTTGAAGTACCCGTCAGTATTCCTTAGTACACCATGCCCAGAGGTTTTCCTTGGGGCATGCCTCTAAATTTCATGCCAGAAGGTTATATACCTCTGATCACTAAAGACTCAAGAGCTATAGTTGGAGTCTCTAGGCCTAAAGGTTACACACTTCAGGTTAATGAAGATGTAAGAGCCACGATAGAGATTCATATACCTGAAGGTTACTGACTTTAGGTCACTGAAGCGCCAAGAGCTACATCAGTAATGTTTGTACCCCAACCTGTGATAGATACTACTCTAAAAGAACAGATCTTTCAAGCCACTCCAAGCAAGGGTATGGGAGTACATGAAAGGATGGATGAATTCCAAGAGCATTTCTTAGAAATGCAGAAAGAACTTCAGGCTATTCGCGGACATGACTTGTTTGGGAAAGATGTTACCGACCTCTCCTTAGTCCCAAATGTTAAAATACCACACAAATTCAAGGTGTATGACTTTGAAAAGTATAAAGGCAACTCCTTCCCTCAAAGTCACTTAGTGATGTATGCTTGGAAGATGTCTACCCAGACGGAAAATCAATAGCTACTGATCCACTACTTTCAAGACACTTTAACTGGTGCCGCACTCAAATGGTACACGAGGTTAAACCGTGCAAAGATTAGTACCTTCAGAGACCTTGGAGTAGCTTTTGCTCAGCAATACAAGTACAATTTGGATATGGCGTCCGACAGGGATCAACTCAGAGCTATGTCTCAAAGGGATAAAGAAAGCTTCAAGGAATACGCTCAGAGATGACGTGAAATGACAAAAATCTTCTTAAAAACTTTGAGCTTGTTCTATTATGACCAAATGGTCGCAAGTGCACCTAGTGACTTCACAGAGATGGTAAACATGGAAGTACGCCTTGAGGAAGCAGTCCGAGAAGGGCGATTGTTCAAAGATACGGAACTATACATTAGTAGCAAGAGGTATGGAAGCACTTCCCAAAAGAAGAAAGAGTAAGATATCAGCACTATCTCACAGGGTAAACAAAGACGAAGATACCAACCTCGGCAGGTAGCAACGGTATCTCCAGTTATCAACTCAGCGCTAGTTCCAACATATCAACCACATATTTCTCAAAATTAAAATCAACAATCACAGTATCAACAAAGAGAGCAACAACCTCTTCAACAGGCTCGCCCTTAAGACAACAACAAAAATCATATTTTAAGGTCACCAGGTTTTGATCCTATACCAATGCCATATGCAGAATTGTTCCCAGCTTTGCTAGCAAAAGGGCATATTCAAACCAGAACTCCTCCTGTCATTCCTGAGAATCCCCCTTATTGGTTCAATGTTGATAAATTTTGTGTTTATCATCAAGGAGCACCGAGGCATAACATCGAGAACTGTTTCAGTTTTAAATCTGATGTATAAAGACTTGTCAAGAATGGAATTTTGTCTTTCAAAGACACTAATCTGAATGTTTAAAGGAATCCACTACCTCAGCATGAGAAAGCTTTTGTAAACTTAATTGACGAAGGTCCTGGGCGTAGTTACCAAATTCATGATGCACACTTACTAGAAACAAATATGGTTAAGATGCATTACATAAAAAGTGAATACGGCCATGCGCCACCTCACAACTATCATCAATGCAACATTTGTTCCAAGAATAACCAAGGGTGCATCATAGTACAGGCAGTCCTTCAAGAGAAAATGGATCTAGGTTGGATCCAAGATCACAGAATCTGTGAAGTAAACATGGTTTATGGATGCCCAGGAATTTTTCAAAATTTTGACATTCGCTCAATGAATGTAAACTTGGTGGCAATGCACTCCAGACAGAGTCAACACCATCATCTACCGTTGCATGATTACATCGCTTGCTCAATTTATTCAAAGGATAATCAGGGGTGTTCTTTTGTGCAAGAAGCTCTCCAACATCAAATGGATCTAGGGTGGATTCAGGATTATCATGGAAGGGAAAACTATCAAATCAACATGATTGATGAATGTCCAGGATAAGTTCAAATTTTCGACATTCGTATGATAAACACCAATTTGGTAGAATTGCACGCCAAACAAGTTAGACTTGGCTTTTTAACATCACACAACTATCAAGATTGCAAAGTCTTCTCTGAAGATAATCAAGATTGTCTAGTCATATAAAGAGCTCTCCAACATATGTTGGACCATTGATGGCTTCTAGTATATCGTAACATAAATATGCATCAAATCAACATAACTGATGGAAGCCCAAGTAGACATAAAAGCTGTGATATCCACTTGTTGGAAATAGACTTGGTAAAGATGCATTGCATACTGTTGCACCCCAAAATTTTCCCAACTTTTCCTTACCTAACTTGTGTTTCATTTCATTCTCATTAGCATTATCATTTGCATTTCATTGACATGTGTGCAGGAGATCAGGAGGTATGATCACCAATCAAGAGCTACACAAGACTGGGAAGCTAGCCAAGAGGGTTATTCAAGTGTTCAAGGGTTGATATCCTTATCATAGAAGTCTAAGATCCTTAGAGAGAAGGGTTGAAGCCAAGTGTGCATGTCTCCTAACTTGAGAGTTGTGGGAAGATCATTAGATGATTCTGAGGCCATGAAGTTGGACTTGAGGTCTTGAGAGATCTCACAAGGAGTATTTAAGATCATCTTGAAGCCTAGACAGGTCATTATGTGAAGAATATGAAGATATAACCAAGAATGATGCAGCTAGGGTTTGACTGGGTCAACCCTAAGTCAACCGATGATTTGAAGAAGTTTGAGACCTAATTCAAGAGCCATGTGATCAGGATTGATACATTGAGATGTTCTAAGGATTATTCCAAGGTTAACTCATCATGATTGAAGAGTTTGAGAAGTTTTAGGCTAGGGTTTCTAAGGCTTGACAGTGTAAAATCCCCTAGCTTGACCCCTGACTTCAAGACTATTTAACTCAAGATATGATGTTCAACGCATCTTGACCCCAACATGATTGTTGTAGGGCATGGTCTTAGCTTTAATTTGAGTACTAGAAGTCCTTGATAGGGTTTATAGAACTCAGGTTATGAGCCAGGCAAGTTACAGGTCATCTGAGACATGTGAATTTGGAGCTTAAAAGTTACCCAACTTGCATGACACTTTTGCCCTAGAATTATGATTCCTATGAACTTTTGGTCAACAGGAATGTTGTTCCTTATCCTCTTAGAATTCTAAAGAGTACTAGAAGTCCATGATTGGGTTTATAGAACTCAAGTTATGGCTTTGACAAGTCAAGGGTATTTTGGGTATTTGGACATTATAGGCCATTTTGAATTATGGGTCCATTTCACTATCTTGCAAGCTTCAAATGGAGTTTTGTTCAACTGGAAAGTTGCTCAAAATGATGTTTTTAGCTTAGCCAAGTATCATGAGTCCATTGATATGGATTAGAGCAAGCATTGGTTGAAGAAATTTCACAAAAAGCCCATTTTAATGAATTAAAAGGGAAAAATTCAAAACAATTGGTAATTGAACGATTTCAAGCCAAATTTGTGCTCATTTTAATTGGAAATGATATTCTAAACACTTTTTAATTATTAGAATTTATAGTTGATACTCATTTCATGGCATTTTGGTGGATTACTTCATGATGAAGTTATAAATCAAACACACCTCTTTGGTTGAAATCAAAGGAGAAAAATCACCCAATTACATTCCATAACCCTCAAGCAAGTGAATTGAGGTGGATTGAGAGCAAGAGTAGGGAAAAATCGTGGATACCATGAGTGGATTTTTGAGAAAAAGTTGAAACTTGGAAATCACAAATTGGGCCATGAATGGGCCTCCAAAGGTTTCAAACAGATTATAAAATGATTTTGGATCATTCTTAGAGGCTTCTAGTGCCATTTTCTGTTGAGAATCAGTTAGAACAGTTTGGGAGAGAAGCTTGAAGTTGTATTATCAAATTTGGAGATTGGAGGAGTTTCAGAAGAAATTGAACCTCAAGACTTGTTCATCATCATCCATTGAAGGAATCTGCATCGTTTGGAAGAGAATTGAGCCCTGAAAGTCATCGTATTCGAAGCTCCAAACCAGGTTTCTTCCTCTCAAATTTGCTCTTAAATTATACACTCTTAAAGCTTTAGATACATGTGGTTAGGGTATACTTGAGGCATAGATGGATTTTGTATAGATTTAATGGAGAATCGTGAGAGTTTGTGATATGGTGTTCCAAGTTGTTGTTCAGATATCTCACTTGTTAATGGTTAAAAATGAAAATGAATTGTAGATTGATGACCTAGGGAACGAGACGAGTAAGATGATATAAAAAATTGGAAGTTCCGTTGAGTCTTGATTTCCGGTCACTGTACATGCTCGCCGGAGAAGAAGACCGGATCTTCTCCGGCCGCCCCTACAACCACCACGAGCATTTTCCTTCCGTTTGAGTTTTAATTTGCCAGCTCTGATCATAACCGTTGGATCGCGATAGGGAGTGGACCTGATATGTCAATCTCATGGCCATAGTGAGTCCGCGTGTCCATTTTCTCATGACCAATTCCTCACTTAATGAAACACAGAGTTTCACTAGGAAACTCTGCTGGGCTTTGATTCCAGGTGCTATCCCCACCCCACTTTCCAAGGCCCAATGTAAATACACGTGAAATCGTTACTCCACGCACCCCCTTTGCCTATTTTCATTTAAATAAGAGTAAGCTGAGTTTGATAATCAGTTGGGCCCATTCCCTAAGCGCTGTCTGCACCCCCTCATGCGTGGCCCATAAGAATTAACACATGGATCAGTTGTTTCTTGCACCTCCCTCCATTTATTTATTTTAATTTCTTTTTCTTTATTTTTTGTTTTATCACTTGTTAGTTTTAATTCCAGAAAAATAGTAAACGTTGTCAATAAATATTGAAATAAATAATGTGGATACCTTGATGTGTTTAGGATTTTTTCACATTTTTTATTTCTATTTTCATGCATTTTTCCATTTATGGCATATTTTCAATTTTTAGTATGTTTTAATAATTGAGAAATTGTATGATGAGCTTTGTGATTTTATTTCTCATTCATGGTATGGAATTAAGACTTGAAATTTTGTGTGCTGGTTATATACATGTTGATGATGTTATGTGATTTTTGTGATGATTTTTAGATGATTCTAAATAGGATTTTAGGATAGATGTTTAGGAGTGTTCTTTGTTGGATCCCTTTAGTGTACCCTTGAGGTTTTAGATTTATTTGGAGCCTATTGACTTAGGTTTAACCCCTGATTTTTGTACCATAAAATGTTGATACATGTAGGATAATGTAGTATTTTCCTTAGAATTTTTAGGAATGACTTTCAGTTAGTTCCCTATTTTACAAATTAACTTTAGTTTAGGTGATCCTAACTTAGAGAACCTCACAGATTAACCTTGTAAATGGCCATTAGATGATTCTAAGTAGGGTATTCTTTTTTGATAGATTGGTAAGTATGTAGACACCTCATTAGACCTTTGCTAAAGCCTCATTAGAGCTTTAGATTCCCCTAGCTTAGGTGATCCTTGTGGCTAGCTTGTAGGGTTTCTTAGGAGTGTTGTGTTGCCTTCTGTCCCATATGTGATTTCTTCCTTGGGCTTTGCCCTACATTCTTTATTCAAGTCTTGAAGAGGAACCCTCCTGGGAGAGCCTAATCCTTCTGTTGGTTGGATTCAATGTGCATTCCTCAGGAGGTTGAGCCTTGAATTGACATTCCCCAGTATAGTACATTCCTTTGGTTTGTACTATCTTTATCCTTCAAGTCTTGATGAGGAGACCTCCTGGGAGAGCCTAATCCATCCTTTGGTTGGATTCTGTGCATTCTTCGGGAGGTTGAGCCTTAAATTGACATTCTTGGCATGGTATATTCCCTTGGTTTATATATTGTCATCCATCTCAAATTCCTTTTCTTAGGATCCCTCTTGGGAGAGCCTAATCCTTCCTTTGGTTGGATTCTGTGCATTCCTCAACAGGTTGAGCCCATGATGGACTCTGGTGTTGATACAACTCCAACCTGATGTACCCTGGGATGACTCCTTTGTTGCTCATCTTGGTTTCTCTCCCTTGTGTGAATTGCTTGATGCATTAGAATAGGTCCGTGTTTAGATTATTAAGCTAGGAGCATGACTGCTTAGAGGTTGAGTGAGTCTCCCTCTGCTTGTTTGCATTAAGGGTTGAGGTGAGCCTCCCCTTGCTTGTGTGTTGTTTTTCTTTTCATCTGTGTGTTAGCCTTAGAGGTTGAGTCGGTTTATCACTGCTTGTCTGGTTGTCTTTGCTTGATTGCTAAGAGGTTGAGTGAGTCTCCCTCTGCTTGTATTGCTGCATTGCATGTGCATCTTTACTGTTTTCTTCTGTTTATCTATTTACTGAGGTTTAGCTGATGCTTTATCTGTTGTCTGTTTCCCATTGACATGATCCCCTAGGAGTCTCACTTCCTTTGATAAGGAAGTGATGATAGAATTTTAGGTTGAAACCTATGCATGATAACATTTAGGAGTTCCCTGCTTCAAAACTCAACCATAGGATGAATCCTTGGCATGATAACAGTAGGATGCTTGATAGTTTCCCCTGTAGAGTCCTTTTCTCTTCTCATCTCAAAACAATAGTAAAAAATGTAATAAAGGCAAGTTAGTACAAGCGCGTTACGAGCCTTAAGCTACTTGGGTAATGATAATTGAGCGGCCTCCTCTTAATCGTCTAGAGTGTTTAGTATACATCCTTTGGATGATATGCGACCCATTCGTTCCTAAGTTATAGTCTCTAGTGCTGTGCAAACTACAGACAACCGTAAAAAACAGTTCTTCCGTAAAAGACAGAAAATAAACTTCAAACCTTTTTGCCCCGTGGGCCCATAACTCAAAGGAAAGCTTTTTTGAAGAAAAGAGTGTCGTTAACTCCCAATTCTACCGCAAACGGTAACGCCTAAGTCTCCAAGGGTCGAGCTGTGTACACCGAACTGCTGGAACTGCTTGTTAACCCTACTCGAAAAATAGATGAATCTGAGTTCCCCGTAATCCGTATTATCCCGAACTATGTAAGCTCTGATCTCTCATATCTGTTGAGAGTACGTAGGCACAATACTGACATATTGGCGAGCCACCTTCCCCCATCCGTTACCCGTAGTTAGGCGAACTACGTTGACTTTGATTTCTCATTCTCTGATGAGAATACGTAGGCATAAAGTGCGAGTCATTTTCTTTTCTTTTCAGACCAGCCTTGATCGGTAGATAGATAAAACCAACCCGTCAGATAAACACAACAAGTGTGGATCCCATCGAGTACGATGGACGTGAGGGGTGCTAATACCTTCCTCTTACGTAACCGACTCCCGAATCCGGACATGGTTGCGATGACCTTGTCTTATACCTTTTCGTCAGGTTTTTCCAATCATTTCCTTTCCCGTTCTGAGGGATAAATAACGAAAGGTGGCGACTCTTCTGTTTTGCCGGCACCTTATTTTCGCGGTAGCGACAGCTGGCGACTCTGCTGGGGATCCAACGTCCCATGTGCGAGTCAATCCTAGCGCTTGCGTGTTTACTTGTTGGGTTTGTGTTTATTTATCGCACTTTACTTTCCGCACTTTATTTTCAGTATGATATGATTATATATGTTGTTGTGGGAGGGGCATTCTGATGAGTGAGAAGCCAAACCCAGGCTTGAGAGCTACATTGTATTAGAGTGGATTAGTGGTGGACGTGCTTGCTTTGCTTGCATCAGTTCCCATGTAATCCACACTTAGACGAGGTTCTCTTTGATGACTTCCTATCGGTCCTTTGGACTCGAGGGGCTGTTGGATCTGAGGATTGTCGACTATGGGAACCGATCATTTGGGATTCAACTAAGTGAGGCCGCTTCAAGATATGATGATGCCACACCTCCTGGGTATCGTATCATCATTTCTTGAAAGTCTGTGACGCTGATGACCGCATACGATGCCGAACCTTTTCTGTGATTAGGTCCATACCTGTGAGCAGGGTCGGGTTATTGCAGGAAACCTTAACATCCAGACAACCTGGTTTTCTTGACAGTGAATCAGTATTGTGGGTATCAGAGGGTTCTTATCATCAGAGATATGTTTGTTCTTGACAGAGCAGAGTTGTGGTCCTTCTCCTCAACAGCACAGTCATCTTGATCTCCTGCTGCATGATTGCATTTTGCATTATTTGCATCCTCATTTGCATATCATTAACGTGTGTCTGTGTTGCAGGTGCATATTTCTCCCCTTGTTCTAGTGATCTTGATCCTCATGGCTGATATGGCATCTCTAAAGAAGACTGTGGCTTACAAGATACCAACACCTGACATTCGAGAGTTACGAGCTTTGATTTTATTGGCTGATAAGACAGTGATGGAGATTTTCAGAAAGAGTTATGGGAGACTTCTGGGTATTGTGTATAATCTTCCTACGTACGAGTTGAATGGCCTCTACGCTCTTCTGTAGTTTTACGACCCACAACTCAGATGCTTTGTGTTTCCAGACTATGTCCTAGCTCCAACCTTGGAGGAGTACTCTGACCTGTTGAGGGTGCCTTTGTTGAATTAGATGCCTTATTACCGTGTTGAGGGTGAACCTAACTTGAGTAAGTTGACTGCCGCTCTTCATGTAGATGATTCAAAGTTGAAGGGGATGGTATTCAGAAAGATCGGAGTTCCTGGTTTCCCTTTGCCATTCCTGATTGAAAAAGCCCGAAAGTTTGCCAAGAAGGGTCGATGGGATGTATTCAATGCCTTCTTAGCCCTTTGCATTTATGGGATAATGCTATTCCCAAGTCATCCAGACTTCATAGTTATGGATGCTTGCCATATATTTGCTTCCGAGAATCCAGTGCCCACTCTCCTCGGAGACGTCTACCATTCAGTCCACAGCAAGAATGAAAACAGAAAGGGGAAGAACGTGGCGTGTTGTGCTCCTTTACTGTATAAGTGGTTTGCTAGCCATCTCCCTAAGACGGGGCTGTTCATTGATTCTGCTGAGTCTTCACCCTGGTCTGCACGTTTGATGGGTTTAACTGCTGACAATATTATCTGGTTTGATAGAGATCTACTGGGCAAAGATATTCTACATAGTTGTCGTGGCTTTCCTAACGTCCCCCTCGTCGGAAGGAATGGATGTATTAAATACAATCCCTCTCTGCTAGTACGACAATTTGGGTATGCACTACGAGGTCCTCCTGGAGAGGAAGAGATACAGGAATCTCTATATCTCACAGGGTTGCTTGAAGGTGACACTTTGGTTAAGATACAAAATGTGTGAAGCAAAATTCACCGAAATGGGAAAGTCTTGCTAGGAAAAAGCAACAACAAGGCCTTTGATCCGTATGTGGCTTGGGTCCGAGAAAGAGCCACCAAGTTTCTAATGCCCTTTCCTGCAGTGGAACCATTGTATCCTCCCGTGTACAAAGAGCCTACCACAGTTGATATTCAGAAGTTCAACCAAGTACTCCAAGAGAAGGAAGAGCTACGAAAAGCCAACGAAGAGTTGGAGAAAGAGATTGCTCAACTTCGGAGAGAAAAGAACGAAGTCGTACATGGCGTGTTGACCACCAAGAAGCAGGAGCTGGATAGGGCATACCGGAAGTTGACCCAATACGAGAAGTTGTGGAACAACACTTTGACTAGCCGTAAAGAGCGGGAAGAAAAGCTGAAGCAACAGATAGCCCAGTTGGAGGCTCAGATTGAAGTCAAAGACAAGAAGATAGAGGCAGAAGCCTCACTATGACGAGACGTCCAGTATAGATTGGTTGAGACCAAGGCAAACCTGATAGATTGTCAACTCCAGGCTGATGCTAAGAGGAGTAGGGTGGAAAATTGTTCCGAAGAAGGTGTTTCTAGGAGCGTTGTCGAGAACCTCCTAGATATCATCAGGCAGAGGGACCTGCTGATCCAGGGTCTGCTCACCCAGCCTGATCATCCCGCTACAAAGAAGTTGTTAGAAGATTTTCGTGCCCATGGCTGCACCTGATCTCTTTGTATTTTCTTTGTACCTTTTATGCATTGGTATGTTGATCACCACCAGCCCTGTTAGTTGGGGTCATGCCTTGTTGCTTCAGTTGTATGTGACTACAGTTGTACGCTACCCGCGCGGGTTTTTCAAATAAATATATGAGGATTTCTTTCCATGGCTGGATGTTAGACTTTATTTTTCTCGAAAACTAGGATCGGGGGGGAATCTCCCCAAGGCACAGACACACGTATGCATTTGCATGACAGGTCCCTGGCCATTTTTTTTCTAACCCTTTGTGTATGCAGGTTGTTTCAGGATTGACCGAAGACCGATCTACCGATACTCGACCAGAGCGAATCAAGCTAGAGCAATGGAACAAGTGCAGACTGACATCCAGGAACTCCGAGAGAGGTTGGACCGCTTCATGAAGCTCATGCAAGTGGTCGCTAACGGCCAAGACCAGCTTAAAACCTTGGTGCAGCCACTGATCTCAAGGGTTGACAGCAACGGTGCGCTTCATGGTGGGAACACTCCAAACCCTTCACTTGTTGAGACCCCACAGAATGGCATCCCTGAGACTGGAGGGAATGGAAGTGGTAACGGCAATGTGGTCACTAACATCGGGCTTAATGGAAATACGACTGGCGTCGGTAACGGTAACTTTGTAGCCAATGGCAATGCTGGGATAGGCCATGGCAACACTGGAGGAATTGGCAATGCAGGGAATGTCGATGCTGGGAACATGTATGGTATTGATAATTTTGCGTTTGCTGTTGGCAATGGAAATCGGCCATGGCTAGAGGATCGCCAAGAAGACTTGTTCTCACAGAAGGGAGCTGGGGGAGAATTGAATGCTGAAGCCCGTCTGAGGTTTAAAGCGCTCGAGGAAAAAATGAAGAGTTTTGAGAACCTAAATACTTTGGGGGTTGACATGACTAAGCTGGGATTGATTTCTGATTTTAAGGTGCCTCCCAAATTTAAGGTACCCGACTTTGAGAAGTACAAGGGCACTACTTGCCCTCGTGTCCATCTAAGGTCGTACTACTGAAAGATGTCCACTCACTCCGAAGATGAGAAGCTGCTGATGCACTTCTTCCAGGACAGCTTGTCCGGCCCATCCTTGGAATGGTATATGGGTTTGGAACCCACCAGTGTACGTACATGGAAAGAACTTGCTGAGGCCTTTGTACACCATTATCAGTATAATAGTGACTTGGCTCCTAACCGGGTTCAACTGCAGAACTTGTCTCAGAAGAACAACGTGGGATTCAAAGAGTACGCCCAGAGGTGGCGTGAACTGGCTGCTAGCGTTTATCCACCGATGGTTGAACGAGAGCTTATTGAGATGTTTGTAGCCACTCTTCCGGGGGTCTATTATGAGAAACTGGTTAGTGGTATGTCAGGAAGTTTCTCCGATCTCATCATTACTGGCGAGCATGTTGAAAATGGAATCAAGATGCGAAAAATTCAGGGTGTTGATCTATCCTCAACTGGAGGAGGAAAGAAACCATACAGTGGCAAGAGGCGTGAAGGAGAGACGAGCGCAGTGTCTAACGCTCGGAGGAAAGGTAAGGGTCAGCGCTAGCAGGTTGCTAGCATAACCATACCTGCTGTCCAACAATCTCAACAGCAGCAACAGCAAAACCAGCAAGGGTACAGGAGGTACCAGAACAAAGCACCTCTGGAAAATCGTCATCTTGAGACACCGCCTATGTCATATGCTCAGCTATTACAAACTTTGCTTCAGTTACAGCTAGTTCAAAAAAGAACCCTGGCTCCCTTGACAGGGACACCTCCACAGGGTTATGATGTGAATGCAAGATGTGATTTTCACTCGGGGGCACCTGGCCACTCGATAGAAAACTGTAAGGCATTCAAGCACAAGGTGCAAGATATGGATGACGCTAAAATCATCAATTTTTCTGATAATGTGTCGACAACATAGTGGGAACAGGAGGAATAACATGTAGCGGAAGAGTATTTGCTCCACCTGAGGTTGTGGCTGACAAAACTGACAAAGCTGAGAAAGCTGATAAGAGAAAGAGTAAGGTCGTTGAGGAAACCTCTCGTGAGGTAGAGAAAGACTTACTTGTAAAGGACGCTGAAGAATTCATGAGGTTGATCAAGAAGAGTGATTATAAGATCGTTGATCATCTTCATCAAACTCTGTCGAAAATCTCTATTCTGAATTTGTTGCTGTGTTCTAAGGCACATCGCAATGCGCTGCTGAAGGTGCTGAATGCAACGTACGTGCCGCAAGAGATCTTGGTCAACCAGCTGGAGGGAGTAGTGGCTCACGTGAATGCTGGGAACGGGTTAGGGTTTACTGACCTAGAGCTGACACCAAAGGGAAGAAACCACAACAGCGCCCTGCATATCTTGATAGAATGTAGGGGAACAGTTATGTCCCATGTGTTGGTGGACACCGGATCATCTCTCAATGTTCTCCCGAAGAAAGCACTGATGAAGCTGGATACAAGAGGATTGATTTGCACACCCAATGATCTGATTGTAAAAGCTTTCGATGGAACCAAGCACCATGTCTTTGGAGAGGTAACTCTACCCATCCAAGTTGGGCCAGAAACTTTCGACGCAGTCTTCTACATCATGGATATCACGCCATCCTATAGTTGTCTGTTAGGCCGGCCATGGATCCATTATGCTGGTGCAGTGACCTCCACATTGCACCAGAAGCTGAAATATGCTGTGGCGAAGAAGACATAATGGTGAGCCATTTGTCGTCTTTCAAATATGTTGAAGTGGATGGCGAGATCCACGAAACTCTGTGTCAGGCATTCGAAGTTGTTCAGGTCAAATATGTGACTCCAGTGATGATTGAGAAACCGGAGATGACTCTCTCTTCCTTCAAGGAAGCTCGGGTTGTTGTTCAAGCTGGCTCTGCCCCAGGCTGGGGGCAAGTTCTGGAAATACCTAACAAGCAGGACAAGTTTGGGTTAGGGTATTCTCTTGCTGCTGATGCTTCCTCATCTCACAGTGCGCCGCGCGTCAAAGGGCCGATCCAGTTCACAAGAAGTGCAGTGATATTTGAGAATGTCAACGCAGCGTCTGAAGATGGCAAAGACAGTGATTGCGACCTAGATTCCTGGATTCAGCCAAGCAAACCAGGCCAGAGCCTCAACAACTGGTCTGTCCAGGATATCATCCAAGTGACAGCCAAAGAGTAATGATTTACTTTCCCAAATTATTGTACAACCCTATGTCCTACCCGGGGCATAGCGGTTTTATTATCAGGGCCTTGTTTGGTTATGTACATACAATTTATCAATAAATCAAAGGGTGTTTTTCTTTGCATTCAAATGTTGTGATCACTGTTATTCCTGTTTTTATTTTTGTTTTGAAAAACAATAAAATGGAAATAGGGTTTATGCTAACATGCATATCCTTGTTTTAAGCTTAACCCTTGTTATTGCAGGATTCACATCGCAGATGACATCGACTATGAACCTTCTACGACTCACTTCGACTTTGATTGCCCGATCTATCAAGCCGAAGAAGAGATTGATGAAGATGAAGACCTTCCCGAAGAGTTGGCCCGTTTGTTGAAACAAGAAGAGAAGGTCATTCTGCCTCATGAGGAAGAGATTGAGATTGTGAATCTGGGTTCTGAGGAACTTGTCAGGAATGTCAGGATAGGGGCTGCATTGCAGAGTGATGTCAAGCAGAGATTGGTCGAGATGCTTCGAGAGTATAGTGACATCTTTGCTTAGTCATACGAAGATATGCCCGGACTCGATACTGACATAGTGGTCCATCATCTACCAATGCGAGAAGATTGTCCTCCCGTTAAGCAGAAGCTTAGAAGGACACGACCAGATATGGCCATTAAGATCAAAGAAGAAGTGCAAAAGCAGCTGGATGCTGGCTTCTTAGCGGTCACTACTTACCCTTCGTGGGTCGCCAACATAGTGCCTGTACCGAAGAAGGACGGTAAGGTGCGGATGTGCGTCGATTATCAGGATCTGAATAGGGCGAGCCCTAAAGATGATTTCCCGCTCCCTCATATTAATGTGTTGGTCGACAATACAGCTCAGTTTTCTGTGTTTTCGTTCATGGATGGCTTCTCCGGCTATAATCAGATCAAGCTGGCGCCGGAGGACATGGAGAAAACTACGTTTATTACCCCTTGGGGGACGTTTTGCTACAAGGTAATGCCTTTCAGTCTGAAGAACGGAGGGGCCACTTACCAACGAGCAATGGTCACTTTGTTTCATGACATGATTCACCATGAGATTGAATTCTATGTTGATGACATGATTGCGAAGTCCCAGACAGAGGAGGGACATCTGGTCAATTTGCTGAAGCTTTTTGAGAGGCTTAGGAAGTTTAGGTTGAGGCTGAATCCTAACAAGTGTACTTTTTGAGTACGGTCTGGAAAGCTACTGGGGTTTATTGTGAGTGAAAAAGGCATTGAGGTTGATCCTGCAAAGATAAAAGTGATACAAGATATGCTAGCGCCAAAAACTGAAAAAGAAGTTTGTGGTTTCCTAGGCAGAATAAACTACATTGCGAGGTTTATATCTCAGCTCACGCCCACGTGTGAACCGATGTTCAAACTACTGAAGAAAGATCAGACAATTAGCTGGAACGAGGATTTCCAGAAGGCATTTGACAAGATAAAACAGTATCTGCAGGAACCTCCAATCTTGATACCCCCATTGGCCAGAAGACCCCTAATCATGTACTTGACAGTTCTTGAGAATAGCATGGGTTGCGTTCCCGATCAGCACGACGAGACTGGCAGAAAGGAGCATGCCATTTATTACTTGAGTAAAAAGTTCACAGATTGTGAATCCCGTTACTCAATGCTGGAAAAAACGTGTTGCGCACTCGCGTGGGCTGTCAAACGTTTATGACAGTATATGCTCAACCACACGACCATGCTAATTTTGAAGATGGACCCGATCAAGTACGTCTTCGAGAAGCAAGCGCTTTCGGGCAGGATTTCCAGATGGCAAATGGTGTTGACGGAGTATGACATTCAGTATGTTTCCCAGAAGGCCATTAAGGGAAGCGTATTGTCTGAATACCTTGCCGAACAGCCTATCGAAGATTATCAGCCGATGAAATTTGAATTCTCTGATGAGGATATCATGTTTCTCAAAGTGAAAGATTGTGATGAACCGTTGCCCGACGAGGGTCCAGACAGGAAGTCCCAGTGGAAGTTGATATTTGATGGGGCGGTTAATTCGTACGGAAGTGGTATTAGGGCGATCATTACGACTCCCCATGGATCCCACATCCCGTTCACTGCTAGATTGACATTTCCGGTCACCAATAATGAAGCAGAATACGAAGCATGCATCATGGGTTTGGAAGAAGCTATTGATTTGAGAATCAAAAACCTGGATGTATATGGTGACTCGGCACTTGTTGTTAACCAAATTAAAGGGGAGTGGGAGACTCGTCAATCGAATTTGGTGACGTACATGAATTATGCCAGAAGGCTTCTTCCGTTCTTTGATCGAGTGGAACTAAATCACGTGCCTAGAGCTGATGGCTGATGCCTTAGCCACGTTGGCTTCGATGTATAAAGTCAATTTTTGGAATGAAGCTCCAAGAATTGTCTTGTCTCGTCTTGATAGACCTGCATTCGTTTTTGCAATCGAGGAAGCCTTCGATGGCAAGCCATGGTTCCATGATATCCAGACCTTCGTTATGACTAAGGAATATCATGCGGGAGCGTCAACCCAGGATAAGAAGACTCTGAGGAGGCTGTCTGGAAATTTCTATCTCAATCCTAATGGAGTTCTGTATAGGAGAAACCACGATCTCGTGCTACTCAGATGTGTAGATGAGAAAGAAGCGAGTTTGCTCATGGAAGAAGTCCATGAAGGCACATTTGGTACGCACGCCGGCGGGCATGCTATGATGAGAAAGATCCTGAGAGCAGGATATTACTGGCTGACGATGGAGTCGGATTGCTTTAAATTCGCGAAGAGATGTCATAAATTCCAGATTTATGCTGATAAAATTCATGTGCCGCCGTGCCCGTTGAATTTCATGTCCTCCCCGTGGTCGTTTTCCATGTGGGGCATCGACATGATAGGCAAGATCGAGCCTACTGCATCTAACGGTCATCGCTTCATTTTGGTAGCCATCGACTACTTCACTAAGTGGGTGGAGGCAGCCTCGTATGCTAACGTGACCAAGCAGGTGGTGGCTAGATTCATAAATAAGGACATCATCTGTCGATACGGAATTCCCGAGCGGATCATTACTGATAATGGTTCGAATCTGAATAACAAGATGATGAAGGAGTTATGCCCGAGCATCAAGATTGAACATCACAACTCATCACCTTACCAGTCGAAGATGAATGACGCTGTTGAAGCGGCCAATAAAAACATTAAAAAGATAGTACAGAAGATGGTTGTGACCTACAAAGATTGGCATGAGATGTTGCCATTTGCATTGCACGGTTATCGTACGACGGTGCGTACATCAACTGGGGAAACTCCTTTCTCACTGGTGTACGGTATGGAAGCTGTCCTACCGTTAGAAGTCGAGATTCCTTCTTTACGAGTTTTGGTGGACGTGAAACTCGATGAGGCAGAATGGTAAGAACCGACTAAACCAACTCAGCCTGATGGACGAGAAAATATTAGCATCAATTGCATATGGTCGTCTGTACCAGAGCCGAATGAAGAAAGCGTATGATAAGAAGGTGCATCCTAGAAGCTTTCAGACGGGTGATCTCGTCCTGAAGAAGATTCTTCCGCCACACTCTGATCACAGGGGCAAGTGGACTCCTAATTACGAAGGCTCGTACGTCGTCAGCAAGGTCTTCTCGGGAGGAGCCTTATTGTTATCCACGACGGATGGCGAAGGTTTTGCATCCCCTGTGAACGCGGACGCAGTTAAAAAATACTTTGCTTAAAAAATGACCCGCTGGAGAGAAAAAGAATATCCAGGCAAAAATGGGGCATCCCGGCAAACCATAAAAATGGAAAAAGGTTCGGGCAAAAATTAGGGATATAAATGAAAAATGTACACCCGCAAAGTCGAAAACCTGGAAGGAAGACTTTGGCAAAAAAGGGTATCCAAGTGAATCGAAAACCCGAAAGGGCGGTTCAGGCAAAAGTTAGGGATTTGAAAAGCAAATGACTGCGTTCCGCGTGTGAACTTTCATTGTTTAGTGGTTTGGAAGACCTGAGGGCCGTTTATCTGAATCAATCTCTTATAAAGCTAAAGTGTCGAAGAGGTATCGAAGTCGAGTGAGTCATAGAGGGATCAACTCATGGTGTTCGTCTACGCCACATTGCCGACATTTGTGTATATACTGATGTATATTTATGTTATTATGCTTGGGCAGCTTCCTCAATTCAGGAGCTTGCATTTGTTGTAAAACATTTTGCCCATTTAGGGGTCCGTTATCAATAAAACGTATACTATTCAGCATTTCTGTTGTTTGTTTAGTTTTTATCTGTTTTGTTTGCGAAAAAACGCCCGATGTTTTTGATAAAATGCGCATACATAAACTTGTTGGCCTAGGCCGATAATTGTTGAAGCATTGAATTACCCGAACATTATCACAGGATGATAACCTTGATAGGTCCCTTTGTGAAGGGTATCTTGTCTGTTTGTTCATGTTGTTGCAGGTACAACACATTCCAGGCAGTACGTCGGATGTTTTCTAAGCAGGATGATTCCTTCTTCCCCAGCGAGTTCAGCAGCGTCTCCCCACGAAGTCTGAACATGGGACCGAGCGCATTGATATGTCTCCCCAAGCAGAGAAGATTCTCCCCAACCTGATGCATCCTGAGGAAGGATCATCATCTCCCTAGCTGAGTCATTCGCTGAAGCTTATGTCCATCCCCAGCACTGAGTCAATGTGCAGTTTTCTCGTAGAAGACTATTCGCAAGTGTTCAGCTTCCGATAGTTCCAAACTGAAGTCTCCAGCGGAATTGAAATTCCCCACAGAGTTGTACTCTCCCCGGAAGGTAGGATTGATTCCAGCGTCTGGTTACCCTCCCCAGCCGAGTTCGCAGTTCCCTAAGAGAGACGAGTCCTTGGAAGCCGTTTAGGCCATGATTGGTTTGCCCCAGTAGAGTGTTGAATAGCTGATGTTGTGTTTCCCCATCGGAGTCCGTATCTCCAGGATGTTTTAGCCGCGAAGGCCGTGCAGTTTATTTTTGCGATTGATATCATTTTCCTCAACAGTTTATGGTTTGTGTACCCAGTTGAGCTGGTTCAGGTCCTCGAAGAACCTTACTCCCCTGCAGCAGTCGTCTGGAGTTCGTATCCCCAGGTTTAGTCCGATTGAGATTGGCGTGACTTCTTCTCCTCGGCAGGATGATTCCTTCTTCCATCGGAGTGGTTCTTTCTCCTTGACAGGAGGATTTTCCCTACAGCATTTATTTTGCTGATGGGGTCATAACATTTTGCATGATTGCATAGCATTTACCCAAAGAACGCGTAGCATTTCCACCGTGTGGAGCATTGCGCCATTGTCAAACATATGCATATGAAACATGAGCTAGGTCGTTACCGTTCTTGTTTTGCAGGTGTTCCTCCGCAGAATGGTTTGCTCAAGATGATTCTTGAATTCCCCAGTGATGTCGATTGCTTAAGATGATTCTTAAAATCCCCAGGGAAGCCCCCGGCAGAGTGCTTGTGCAGGATGATTTCTGAAATCTCCAGCAGAGTTATTGGTTCAGGATGATTCTTGAAGTCCCCGACGGAGTTATTTGTCCAAGATGATTCTTGAAGTCCTCAGCAGAGTTGATTCACCCAGAATGATTTCTGGATCCCTGAAGCAGAGTTACTTGTTAGTTCTCCAGGATCCCTAGTGGAGATATGTCATCCTCACTAGGTTTTAAACCAAAGAAGTTGAAATTTTCCTTGAAGACTTGATGATTGAAATCCGGCTGACGCTCGAGAATTTCTTCAAATGCCCGATGACATGATTACAGAGATTGTCAAAAGTTCCTGATGACCCGATGAGTCCCGAGGAAATCTTCTGATGTCGTGCCGCAGAATGCCTGACGGAAATATCAGCTATGCATCACTAGTTACCGTGTGACCAGTGAGCCCTTGATGACTTGAGGAAGAAGCTGCAATGAAAGCTGATGATCATCCTGATGGAGATTTGGGACTGTTGTCGTGCAACTGCCATTTCAGACTTCAAATATTGTCCCACCAAAGTATCGTTTACTTATGTGGTCGGCAAATTTCCGGTTACCATGTGACCAATTCCCCAGCAGAGTTGTCGTGCAACTGTCATGCTCAATTTTGAAGATGGTCCTACCAATCAGAGTATCGTTTACCTGTGCGGTTGGCAGATCACCAATTACCGTGTAACCGGTGATCCCTTGATGATTTGAGGACGAAGATTTACGTGGAAGTCAGAGAATCATCCTGACGGAGGTTCAGATCAGTATTTCTCCAGCTAGTTGTCGTGCAATTATGGTTTCGGTTTCCGAAGATTTGTCCCCACCAGAGTACCATGTACTTGTGCAGTTGGCAAATTTCTGGGTTTGTTGGTATTCAACCTCCTTTTACCTTGATTGTTTGAGAGTCGTTCACTTCTCACCCAGTCAGGTCCAAGCCGTTTGAATAGGGGCAGCCGTTGCACCCCAAAATTTGCCCAACTTTTCCTTACCTAGCTTGTGTTTCATTTCATTCTCATTAGCATTATCATTTGTATTTCATTGACATGTGTGCAGGAGATCAAGAGGTATGATCACCAATCAAGAGCTACACAAGACTGGGAAGCTAGCCAAGAGGGTTATTCAAGTGTTCAAGGGTTGATATCCTTATCAGAGAAGTCTAAGATCCTCAGAGAGAAGGGTTGAAGCCAAGTGTGCAGGTCTCCTAACTTGAGAGTTGTGGGAAGATCATCAGATGATTCTAAGGCCATGAAGTTGGACTTGAGGTCTTGAGAGATCTCACAATAAGTATTGAAGATCAACTTGAAGCCTAGACAGGTCATTATGTGGAGAATATGAAGATATAACCAAGAATGATGTATCTAGGGTTTGATTGGGTCAACCCTAAGTCAACCGATGATTTGAAGAAGGTTGAGACCTAATTCAAGAGCCATGTGATCATGGATTGATACATTGAGATGTTCTAAGGATGGTTCCAAGGTTAACTCATCATGATTGAAAAGTTTGAGAAGTTTTAGGCTAGGGTTTCTAAGGCTTGACAGTGTAAAATCCCCTAGCTTGACCCCTGACTTCAAGACTATTTAACTCAATATATGATGTTCACCTCATCTTGATCCCAACATGATTGTTTTAGGGCATGATATTAGCTTTAATTTGAGTACTAGAAGTCCTTGATAGGATTTATAGAACTCAAGTTATGAGCCAGACAAGTTACAGGTCAACTGAGACATGTGAATTTGGAGCTTGAAAGTTACCCAACTTGCATGACACTTTTGACCTAGAATTATGATTCCTATGAACTTTTGGTCAACATGAATGTTGTTCCTTATCCTCTTAGCTTTCTAAGGAGTACTAGAAGTCCATTATTGGGTTTATATAACTCAAGTTATGGCTTTGACAAGTCAAGGGTATTTTGGGTATTTGGACATTATAGGTCATTTTGAATTATGGGTCCATTTCACTATCTTGCAAGCTTCAAATGGAGTTTTGTTCAACTGGAAAGTTGCTCAAAATGATGTTTTTAACTCAGCCAAGTATCAAGAGTCCATTGATATGGATTAGAGCAAGCATTGGTTGAAGAAATTTCACAAAAAGGCCATTTTAATGAATTAAAAGGGAAAATTTCAAAACAATTGGTAATTGAATGATTTCAAGCCAAATTTGTGCTCATTTTAATTGGAAATGATATTCTAAACACTTTTCCATTATTAGAATTTTGAGTTGATACTCATTTCATGGCATTTTGGTGGATTACTTCATGATGAAGTTACAAATCAAACACACCTCTTTGGTTGAAATCAAAGGAAAAAAAATCATCCAATTACATTCCATAACCCTCAAGCAAGTGAACTGAGGTGGATTGAGAGCAAGAGTAGGGCAAAATCATGGATACCATGAGTGGATTTTTGAGAAAAAGTTGAAACTTGGAAATCACAAATTGGGCCATGAATGGGCCTCCAAAGGTTTCAAACAGATTATAAAATGATTTTGGATCGTTCTTAGAGGCTTCTAGTGCCACTTTCTGTTGAGAATCAGTTAGAACAGTTTGGGAGAGAAGCTTGATGTTGGATTTTCGAATTTTGAGATTGGAGGAGTTTCAGAAGAAATTGAACCTCAAGACTTGTTCATCATCATCCATTGAAGGAATCTGCATCGTTTGGAAGAGAATTGAGCCCTGAAAGTCATCGTTTTCGAAGCTCCAAACCAGGTTTCTTCCTTTCAAATTTCCTCTTAAGTTATACACTCTTAAAGCTTTAGATACATGTGTTTCACCCCAAATTTTAACCCCTTAGATCCTCATCATCATTGTAGGATCATATTCACTTGATTAACTAACATTAACCCATTTTCAGTTTATCTTTGTTAAGATGCAGATGAATTAGGGTTCCGTACCGTCAAAATCGAGATTTCAGTGGTTTGATCAATCAATGTTTTGGATTGATTCAACTTCAAATAAGTCTCCACATCATCAAGAATACAACATTGGATCAAGTATGGATTCAATTTGAGATGGTCACCCGGGGATTGAGAACAGTGCAATTTAAGGTACCCGATTAGGATTTTCGACGAGAAAAAGTCAACTGTAGTTGGAATTTTGGTTTAAAGAATTCTTCAATGGTGGGATCTTGGTCCATTAAGTTCCTATGGCTTAGTAAAGTCCATCCAAAGAGTTTCAAGTCCTCAGGATGTCCGGATCATCAACGGTCCACTCGGTAGGCACCGATTGATCGAACGGTTGATCGAAAAGTCAACTCTTCAACAATAAGGAATTTGACTTCAAGATGTGAATAAGAATTGTTCCTTATGTCATATTACACCTCCCCATAAAATTTCATGACCATTGGATCAAGGGTTAAGAAGTAATTGCAAAAATCAGGAATTAGGGTTTCGAAAGGGGCAATACCATAACTCTTCAACCACACATCCAAATGAAGTGGTTCAAAGCTCATTGGAAAGCTCTTGACAAATCCTACAAAAGCCTCAAATTGGTCCATGATCAAAAAATTCATAGAATTGGAGTTATAGCAAAATTCATTTTTTAGGGAGAAATAACTTAGAAAATTCTAAGTTATTTAGCACTTTTAAGTGATTTTTTCGGCAACTTTGAAGGGTTTTTCAACCTAGTTCCATATAGAATTTGGAAATTCCCAAAACATGAAATTTATAGAGCTACTTAAGGGCTTTCCAAATTGTGGTAGAAATCCTCATTAGCATGTTTGAGCAGGAAGTTATGCACCATAGAAGTTGGGCCTGTCACACTTGAAACCACTTTGTCAAGAATTCTCAAATTTGGATTTTCACAACTTGAGCCATTCTAATCCATTGGATCTTGATTCAAAATGATAATGTGAGGCATGGATGGAGAGAAAACCAGAAAAAAGGATGGTTTAGTGAACATAGCAAGTTGTTGCAACTTGGCATTATTATATTCAAATGTAAGAAGGAGAGAGAAACTTTTCATGCTAGAACTGTTGCAGCTGACTCACCCTACCTTCATAGATCATCTCAGTCACTTCATGTCCATATCCACTTGAGTTTTCTAATCTCCTTTGAACTATGGAGCTGATAGGAGAAGATTTGGTAAGATTCATTTGAAAAATCTCATGAAACTCCCTCCAAAAGTGGTAAAAGACCAAGGCTGCCCTCACTATTGTTTGGCTATAAATAGAGGCCTCTTATATGAGTTTATTCACACCAGAGCAATCTCAAAAAACCAGAGAAACCATAGCTCTCATTCTCCTCTCATTCCTTAAGAATCTCAAAAATCTTAAAATCCCCATTTTCACCAAAAAGTTGTCTTGAGCAAAACTCTGCTCAAGACCAGTTCTATCATTTCTAAGCCTCTCAAAATCATCCACATAATCCCTAAATATGGTTTAGAAGGTGTCCATACCCTCAAACCTCTCAAAAATACCATTTTCAAAAAGTCAACTTTCACACCAAGAAAGTTTGACCACTATACTCAAAATTTGCCAAATCCTGGTCTAGGCTTGTTCTTGCTATTTTAATCATCCATACACCTCACATATGTCATATTACAACTATCCAAAGCATTGAAAATCAACTGGGAATCACATAACTCCAACTGTCTTGAAGGTTGGTTTTATTGCTTCAAGAGGAAACAAGCTTCATCTCTTTGCAAAGGAAGGAGTATCTCTGGGTTTCTAAGCTTTTTAGCTTGCTCAAGGCTGGTCTACAAGAGGTATGTGACATTCCAACTATCTATTAATCATACATTGTCATGTATTGTCATTTTGTGGTGATTTTTGTGAAAACATACCATGGCTGCCCCATTGTGTTTCTTTATCAAGAACCCTAGTTTTATGATCATGATACTTGTTTTGTTAATATATTTTCATTTGTAAATGATATGTGGATGATAAGTTACAATTTTGTGCTTTGATATCATGTTTAGACTTTTTTGTGAGATTTTGGTCATTTGGTAGTTTTAGGAGCCAATGTTGAAGTATTGATGGACTAACCCTAGAACTGTCAAACCTAGCTCATTAGTGAGATATGTGGATAACTTGTAAGTTACTCATACATCCCCCATTTGCCCTTGATCATGTTTGAATCAATGTGGCCCTTGTTTTCACATTGTGATATTTTCATGTCTTTCTTGCCTATCAATGCTATGAAGTGGTTTTTGAGTGGTTATGCTTGCTATTTCTGGTGCCTCAAATCTTTGGTTAATGTTTGGTCTTGATTCATGATGTATGTCTTGATGGAGATGTGAAAAATATGAATTCTGCTTTTAGGGATGTCTTGAAATCTTGTGTTTTGTTGTCAAATGTGGTTTCACATACCATTTCTGTTTGGATCAGTTTTTTGTTTGATTTCAAAGTGGTGGACTCATTTATTTACCTATTTTAAGAATGTGTATGGTGTTTTTGTGCTCAAAATCTGCCTAAGTGTTCAAACTGCCTTATCATGCCTCAACTGTTGCTTTCTTCAAAACATCATGAGATCAACATATCACATTCTGTTTCAATCATTTTCTACATAATTTAGGTACATTTTATCATTGTCCTATCCATTTGCAAATTGTGTATGATCCCAAATTCTCCAATTGTCATAGTTATGGCTGGCTGCACATTTAAGTATTGTTTTTGTATGGTATGAGCCCCAAAGTGCCATTTTCTGTTTGATTAGGTTTTCAACTACTTTCTGAGTTTGGTATCATCTTTTATCATATATGTAACATGTGCATAACTTTGATCCCTTCAAAAACTCAATGCTTTAAAGAAATCACTTGCTGCCATAAGTCTTGCCAAGGCAGATTTTTCAACTTTTACCACAGTGCACCAATTTTCATTCTAATGGATACATTCTCTTCCTTGAATTTAAAACACTTTCCTTATCACATTTATGAGGTTTATACTTGATTTGTTTGATCTATTCATGCCTGATTTCATAATTCTTCATATTCCACTTTCAATTGCATTTGTGCACCAAATCTGCCACAACTTGCCATTTTGCTGATCTGTTTGTGTATGCCTTTGGTTTTGAGTTGTAACTCACCTAGATCCATAAGTTCAAGATGTGTGGATGATTGAATTGAGCCATGCCCACCTGTTTCTTTACTGCACTCTCAAACTGCTCTTTTTCAAGTCAAATTACCATGAACATACAAAATTCTTGATTGCTTGCTATATGTCTAGTTTTTGAGTTGTAACTCACTCTTCCTTGCATATATGACATGTGTGTGCTGTTGTTTTGAAACAATTTCTATTTGAAATTCACCTATTATCATCAAAGTTGTTTTGCTTCTCCACAAACATTTCAAATCCTGTTTTAGATGCAAGGTGCTCTATTTTGTGGCTTATCCTATCTATGGTTATGTTCATGATGTGTGTGTGCTTCTGTTTTGATGTAAAACCTCATTGATTAAAAACTCACTTACTGCATTCTCAATCTAAACTGTTTGCATTTCCACTAACATACCATTTTGTTGATATGATTAAGGTATGCCTCATTTTTGAATTCAATATCACCTATCCTCATATGCATGATGTGTGTACTTTAGTTCCATGACTTGATTGCAACTAAACTAATGTTTCCATGATGTACTGTCCATGTGCCTCTAGCATTTTTCTGCCACATCCTGCCATACTTTATCATTTCCTCGCTTAAACATAATTTTGTTTGATCCATGAGTTTAGAACCTTTAGCCAACATTATTTGAGATTTGCATCTGCTGTTTGTATGGACATAAACCTACTCAATTTGGAATTCCACAGCTAGACATCATGCATGATTATATTGAAATTGTAAATCATTGGTAACCATCTGTTTCACTTGATCCATGTTAGCTTTTGAGTATGAACTTTCTGTTAAGTATGTCTGCCATATATATGTGATAATGTTATGAGCCATGTTCAATTTAAGTTGTTGCACAGAGTTGTTCTATTTCCAAAGTCATTTCAACATTTGTAGCATTTTGGTCATTTTGATTTGGTGTGAATTTGTGCTATATCCTTGGTTAAACTTCATTAGCAACCTATGTGGAACAGGTGTGTGCTATCATTTGGCTTTAACTGTATTTGTTGAAATACAACTTTGAGCATGAATATTAAATCCCTCATATTTGCAAGTGGCTTGAATTTTACTCTCATTTCCATATGACAGTTGGAGTTTTGACTCATGATTGGTTTGTTTGAATGTATGAGCTTGATGTACATGATATTTGAGTTATGTTTGAGCTCTTTTCCTGATCATAGCATGACTGGTTTGATCATTGGCTTTGTAAATGCATTTTCATCCCAAATAGCAACTACCATCGTGTTTTTTTCTAGGACTCTTTTCAAAATTCCATCTGGACCATCTTGTTCCTTGTTTGAAAACACCCAATTTTGACTAAAATATCACTTGAATCCATTAAGAATTGAGTAAGTTGTGAAATAAACGTATTTTGAAAAATGCCTTGACTTTGCTTCATCTTTGCCCAGAAATCCAAGTGAACATGCCATATATATTTATGGGGGTGGCTATATCAATGGATGTATAGCCACCCCAGTGGTAGAAGCATGCGCGCATATCATACCTTTCATTAGCCAGACCTGGGTTCGATCCTTGAGGAGGATCAACCCTTTTGTGTTTTTTTCATATTTTGCCTTGATTCTTTATTTTCTTCTTGCAATTCCATTCCTTGTCACACGCGCGAAATTGGCCTAGTGGTTGGTTGTCGCTACCGCGAAAATAAGGTGCCGGCAAAACAGAAGAGTCGCCACCTTTCGTTATTTATCCCTCAGAACGGGAAAGGAAACGATCGGAGAAACCTGACGAAAAAGGTATAAGACAAGGTCATCGCAACCGTTGTCTGGGTTCGGGAGTCGGTTACGCAAGGGGAAGGTATTAGCACCCCTCACGTCCATCGTACTTTATGGGATCCACGCTTGTTGTGTTTAACTAACGGGTTGGTTTTATCTATCTACCTATCAAGGTTGGCTTAAAGAAGAAAAGAAAATGACTCGGCAAAGCGTCGCGCTTTATGCCTACGTATTCTCATCAGAGAATGAGAAATCAGAGTCAACGTAGTTCGACTAACTACGGGTTACGGGGAAGGTGGCTCGCCAATACGTCAGTATTGTGCCTACGTACTCTCAACGGATATGAGAGATCAGAGCTTACGTAGTTCGGGATAATACGGATTACGGGGATTCAGATTCATCTATTTTATCGAGTAGGGTTAGCAAATAGTTCCAGCAGTTTGGTGTATGCAGCTCGACCCTTGGAGACTTATGCGTTACCGTTTGCGGTAGAACTAGGAGTTAACGACACTCTTTTCTTCAGAAAAGCTTCTTTTGACTTATGGGCCCATGGGGCAAAAAGTTTGAAGTTTGTTTTCTGTCTTTTACGAAAGAACTATTTTTTATGAATGTTTGCAACTAATATCACACTAGAGACTATGACCTGAGAGTGAATGCGTCGCATGTCACCCAAAGGGTGCCATACTAAACATCCAAACTGTTGAAAAGAAACTCTCCAACAATCCTTTCTCAGATAGCTTAAGGCTCGTAACGTACGACGTCAGTTAACCTTTATTACTGTATTTTCATTTGTTTTGAGATGAGAAGAGAGAACAGACTCAACTAAGGGGAGACTATCAAGTCCTAATGTTGTCATGCCAAGGATTCATCCTATGGTTGAAGTTTGAAACAAGCATCTCCTAGAAGTTATCATGCATAGGCTACAACCTAAAGTTCTAATCATCACTTCCTTATCAAAGGAAGTGAGATTCCTAGGGGATCATGTCAATGATAAACAGAAACAGATAAAGCATCAGCTTAAACAATAAACAGATATACAGTACAGGAAACAACTGTAAAATGCATGCAATGCAAGTGAGGGAGGAAATGTGTGTGGGGTATCAGCCTCCACAAGCTCGTCTCGACCTCAAGCCAGATATGAATAACTGCAATCATACAGAGGAAATGAAAATGCCATCAAGCAAAATATAAACTGCAATCATACAGAGGAAACAACATGCTATCAAGCAAAACACAAACCACATAGGCAAGGGTGTTGGGCTCTACCGAATACCCGCAAGCAAAGCCATACAGTAAAAATACAAGCAGAGAGAGCAACTCAACCTCTAGTGTAGTCATGCTCCTAGCTTAACACAATCTAAACATGAAATTATTCTAATGCATCAAGCAAATCACACAAGTCACATCAATACAGTTGCACAGAAAGCAAACAGACAAGAAAAGAAAGCGGATCAACCACTCCTACAGCCTTACAACAAAGCAACCCTCTGACAGCAGTTCAGTCATCAATCTGCACTTACTCTTCAAGGCTATCATCTTTAATAGCAAGTATCAACTTGCCTCTAATACATCCACATAAGTATCAACTCATTCCCTCTTCCTCAAGCCTCAGCTCTTCAGTAAATTCCACCTTCTGGTTTCAATCCTAACTGCAAGTATCATCTTGTTCTCCAACTCCAGGCTTCAGCTTCTTCATCTGATCCCAACTGGATTCTCTTCACAAGTGTCAACTTGTTCCTCTTCTTCTTCAAGCTTCAGCTCTTCACTCAATTTCAATTTGATCTCCTCCACAAGTGTCACCTTGTTCTTCTGGACCTTCAAGCTTCAGCTCTCTCCTCTTTACAAGTATCAACTTGCTCTTCCTGATCCACAAGCTTCAGCTCCTAAGGGTAATCTTCAAACACAAAGAAGTGTCAACTCCTATCCCTCCATCTCTTCAAACACAAAGTTTGGATGATTGACAGCAGGGTGAAGACCAAAGGTCACCACTAAGCATCCTATCATCAGAGAAAGGGACCCTCAAAGGTTCTCCCAATTTGTAAAGAGCCATACATCCTACCAAAGGAGGGATGAGGCCTTGACAAAGGGACCTTACATCATAGGGAAGAATGGAAGTGATCAACATCTTCCATGTTTATGAAGGAAGAGAATCTAGAACTACCACCTACATTCATCACAAAAATGTGAGAAAAAGCTAGGGGTAACATGCATATCTATGCTAGCTACACAAAAAAAAACAGGGCAAGAATCATCATCACATGATCAAACCAAATTCAACAAAATCAAGCATCAACCATGGTCATTTTAATATCAATTAAAATGTAAAAAATGCTAATAAAATCAAAATGCATGAAATATTAATATTTTTTATCTAAAAAAAACTAGATTCAATCATGAATCAATGGAAAAAAAATGGGATTAATTGAGTTATTTTTCAATTATTTATGAATTATTCAATAACCATGAATGAAATGAGAAATTAAAAGAAAATAAAAATAAAATGATAAACGCGTGGTGCAGGTAGCAACAAAATTCAGTTCATTTCAGGGTTGGGCCCAGAAAGGGAGTGCGAGTATCAACTGGTGACTAAGCCCAAAACCAACATTTAAATGAAACGCTGCGTTTCATAGTGATTCAGAGTCCTTCACAAACTTTCCCTCACGCGTGGCCGTTAGATCCTCATCTGGTCAAAGGTCCTCCTCTAATCCAATGGCTATGAGGTTGTCTTCAACCTTTTGAATTTCTGAGTTCCCCTCACCTGCGCGCGCTAGAGTCACCGCCGGTGACTTCTCCGATCAACCTCCCCCAACCCTAACTCTTTCTAGAATCCACCATTGGCCACGATTCCTTGATGAATCTTGTCCCAAATTTCCTCAGGAGTTCACTCATGCCACTATTTCATGCTAAAAACTCAAGATTTGCAAAAACACGATCTCAACCGAAAATTGAATAAACCCTAATTGGTCACTAATCTCCAAATTAATGATCCAGAAACCTTCCTACATCAATCTACAATGCATTTAACCTAACAAATCCTCTTGATTCTACTTAAATTAAGCCATAGAATGAGGTTTACATACCTGTCAAAATCGTGTGAACAGAGTGCTCAAACCTTCAAGTCAACCCTCAAGAACTTCCAGACTCCTTCACTAGCATCCAAGGAAGGTTCTGTATGCAACCAAATGGATTGAAATACTCTGAATCTTTGAACCCGACTATGAGTTGCAGATGAAGAAATCCAAGTGCCAACTCCCAATTCTCCCACGATCTTGCCTTGAATATGATCTGAAATCAATCACCAACTCTAGAGCAAGCTATTGAGATCAATATCTTAGATTGAAATGGCTTCAAGCCTTGTAACAAATTTTGATTTGCAAGAAGAAAGTTCACAATGCAATCTCACTCTCCTCTCTCAATTCTCACCAACCTTCACTCTGAACCACTTCATAATCATATATAGGACATGGATGAATGATCTAGAAAGTTCTGGATCACTCTAATGAGAAGTTCAATATCTCATCTCACTTGAAATCTCATGATATGCTGTGTATGACAGTCCTTGCAGCAGCTTGCCTTTACTATGCTCTTCATCGAAATTCTCTCCAAATGAGATTATGAAAGTGCTAGGATGTGTTTGTACCTTGGTTTTGATCTTATGAGAAGTTTGGCATATGTTACTTAAGTCTTAAGCAAGCAAAAGCAACTCTATGATTTTGACCTCAAATGAGAAAAGTAATATTGCCAATGTCTTTAAAATGTCATTTCTGATCAAAATGACATATTACATGCCTTATCTTGGCCTTGAAATGAAAAATCCCAAATTTGGTCCTTTTAATGAACTTTAATTCTTCCTTTTTAAGTCAATTTTGCAATTTTAAGTTACAAGCAATTCCAACCTCTCATGACCACTTATCCAGCCTTAAAACATCATTTTGAACAAGTTTGATGTTAAACATTTTCCCATTTGAAGCTTGCAAATAGGAGTTATGGCCTTATGATTGAAATGACCTGTAATCTCCAAATGACCAAAATACCCTTGACTTGTCAAAGCCATAACTTGAGTTCTACAAATCCTATCAAGGACTTCTAGTACTCTCTAGAAAGCTAAGAGGATAATGAGCAACATTAATGTTGACCAAAAGTTCATGGGAATCATCCTTCTTGGGAAAAAGTTTCATGCAAGTTGGATAACTTTCAAGCTCCAAATTCACATTCCTCAGATGACTTGTAACTTGTCAAAGCCATAACTTGAGTTCTACAAATCCCATCAAGGACCTATAGCACTCAAATTAAAGCTAATATTATGCTCTACAACATTCATGTTAGTGGAAAGATGAGATGACAATCACATCTTGAGCTAAATTTCCTTGAAGATAGGGGTCAAACTAGGGGATTTTACACTGTCAAGCCTTAGAAACCCTAGCTTGAGACTTCTCAAACTCTTCAATCATGATGAGTTAACCTTGGAATCATCCTTAGAACATCTTAATGCATCAATCCATGATCACATGGCCCTTGGATTAGGTCTCAACCTTCTTCAAATCATCAGTTGACTTAGGGTTGACCCAGTCAAACCCTAATTGCACCACTCAAGGCTAAGGTTTCTCAAACTTGCACAATGACCTGTCTAGGCCTCAAAGTGATCTTCCAGCCTTCTCATGAGCTCTCTCAAGACCTCAAGTCTAACTTCATGGCTTCAGAATCATCTGATGGATTTCCATAACTCTCAAGTTAGGAGACTCACACTCTTGGTTTTAACCACTCTCTCTGAGGATCTTTCAACTTCTCTGACAAGGATATCAACCCTTGAACATCTGAATAACCTTCTTAGCCAACTTTATAGCCTTGTGTAGCTCTTAATTGGTAATCATACCTCTTGATCTCCTGCACATATGTCAATGAAATGCAAATGACAATGCTAATGTGAATGAAATGAAACATAAGCTAGGTAAAGAAATGCTGGGCAAATCTTGGGGTGCAACAGCTGCCCCTATTCAAACGGCTTGGACCTGACTGGGTGAGAAGCGAACGGCTCTCAAACAATCAAGGTGAAAGACGGTTGAATACCAATAAACCCGTAAATTTGCCAACTGCGCAAGTACACAGTACTCTGATGGGGACAAATCTTCGGAAACCGAAACAATAGTTGCACGACAACTAGTTGGAGAAATAATGATCTGAATCTCCATCAGGATGATTCTCTGATTTATATGCTATCATTGTGTCCTCAAATCATCGAGGGATCACCGGTTGCATGGTAACTGGTGATTTGCCGACCGTACACAGGTAAACGATACTCTGATTGGTAGGAACATCTTCGATACTGAACATGACAGTTGCACCGCAGCTCTGCTGGGGAATTGGTCACACGGTAACCGGTGAAAGGTCTAATCTCAAATCTCAATCAGGATGGTCATCTGATTTTACTGTAGATATTCGTCCTCAAGTCATCAAGGGATCACAGGTCACTCGGTAACCGGTGATAAATGGTCGATCATGCCGCCAGGCATCAGAATTCCTCGGGACCCATCAGGTCATTGGGAACTTTTTAACAATCAAGTTAATCATGCCATCGGGAATTTAAAGGGATTCTCAGGCGTCAGTCGGACTTCATCAGTAGGTTGGGAATAGAATTCTGGGTCAATCATGAACCAAATAAGGATATACAATCTTTTACCGTCAGGCACTCTGCATCAGCTAGGCAAGCTACTTTGACCTCGTGGTTAGACTTCATCAGTAAGTCTGGGCTTTTGGGCACCGCTGCCGGACTTCAATCATCAAGTCTTCAAGGGAAATCTCAATTTCTCTACTCAACAACCTGCTGGGGATGACACATCTCTGCTAGGGATTATGGAGAACTTTCAAGTAACTCTGCTTCGGGGATCCAGAAATCATTCTGGATGAATCAACCCTGCTGAGGACTTCAAGAATCATCTTGGACAAATAACTCTGCCGGGGACTTCAAGAATCATCCTGAACCAATAACTCTGCGGGAGATTTCAGGAATCATCCTGAGCAAACACTCCGCCGGGGACTCTAAGCATCAACTTGAGCAACCCTCTCTGGCGACTTCACTGGGGATTTTAAGAATCATCTTAAGCAACCAACTTCGCTGGAGAATTCAAGAATCATCTTGGGCAACCGACTTTGCTGGGGAATTCAAGAATCATCTTGAGCCACATAACTCTTTCGAGATTTCAGGAATCATCCTGAGCGGACACCCTGCCGGGGAACACCTGCAAAACAAGAACGGTAACGACCTAGCTCATGTTTCATATGCATATGTTTGACAATGGCGTAATGCTCCACATGGTGGAAATGCTACGTGTTTAGGGTAAATGCTATGCAATCATGCAAAATGCTACGACTCCATCAACAAAATAAATGCTGAAGGGGGAATCCTCCTGTCGAGGAGAAAGAACCACTCTGGTGGAGAGGAGGAATCATCCTGCCAAGGAGAAGAAGTCACACCAATCTCAATTGGACTCTGCCTAGGGAAATGATCTTCAGTTGACTACTGCAGGGGAATAAAGCTTTCCGAGAACCTGGACCTGCTCATCTAGGTATTCAAACCACAACTGCTAAGGAAAACGATGTCAATCGCAGAAATAAACTGCACGGCCTTCGCGGCTAAACCTTCTTGGAGATAACGACTCCGGTGGGGAAATACAGCATCAGCTATTCAACACTCTACTGGGGGAAAACCAATCATGGCCCCAACTGCTTTCCAAGGACTCGGTTCTCTTGGGGAACTGCAAACTCGGCTGGGGAAGAAGGAATCATCCTGCTTGGGGGAGAGTACGACTCTGTGGGGAATTTCAATTCCGATGGAGACTTCAGTCTGAACTATCGAGTGCTGCAGACTTCAGTGTATGACTCAGCTGGGGAGACGACAATCCTTCAGGATACATCTAATTGGAGGGAGAATCTTCTCTGCTTGGGGGAAACATATCAATGCTTACGATCTCATGTTCAAACTCCACGGGGAGGTGCCGATGTACTTGCTGGAGAAGAAGGAATCATCCTGCTTGGGGATGCATACGGTGTACTGCCTGGTATATGATACACCTGCAACAACACAAATAAACAGACAAGATACCCTTCTCAAAGGGACCTATCAAAGTTATCATCTTGTGACAATGTTCAAGTAATTCATTGTTTCAACAATTAGTGGCCTAGGCCAGTAGGTTTATGTATGCGCATTTTATCAAAAACATCGGCGTTCTTTTTCGCAAACAAAACAGATAAATGCTAAACAGGCAAACAGAATTGCTGAATAGTGCACATTTTATTGATAACGAACCCCTGAATGGGTAAAAATGTTTTACAACAGATGCAAGCTCCTGGAATGAGGAAGCTGCGCAAACATAAAAACATAAATATACATCAGTATATACACAAATGTCGGCAACGCGACGTAGACGAACACCATGAGTTGATCCCTCTATGACCCACTCGACTTCGATACTTCTCCGACGCTTCAGCTTCAGAAGAGATTGATTCAGATAAACGGCCCTCAGGTCTTCCAAACCACTAAACAAATACAGTCCACACGCGGAACGCAGTCATTTTCTTTTTCAAATCCCTAACTTTTGCCTGAATCGCCCTTTCGGGTTTTCGATTCACCAGGATACCCTTTTTTGTCAAAGTCGCCCATCCGGGTTTTCGACTTTGCGGGTGTACATTTTTCCTTTTATATCCCTAATTTTTGCCCGAACCTTTTCCTTTTTTATGGTTCGCCGGGATGCCCCATTTTTGCCTGGATATTCTTTTTCTTTCCAGCGGGTCATTTTTAAGCAAAGTATTTTTTAACTGCGTCCGCGTTCACCGGGGATGCGAAATCTTCGCCATCCATCGTGGATAACAACAAAGCTCCTCCCGAGAAGACCTTGCTAATCACGTACGGACCTTTGTAATTAGGAGTCCACTTGCCCCGGTGATCGGAGTGTGGAGGAAGAATCTTCCTCAGGACGAGATCACCTGTCTGAAAGCTTCTAGGACGCACCTTCTTATCATACGCTTTCTTCATTCGGCTTTGGTACAGACGACCATACGCAATCGATGCTAACCTCTTCTCGTCCATCAGGCTGAGTTGGTTTAGTCGGCTCTTAATCCATTCTGCCTCATCGAGTTTCACGTCAACGAAAACTCGTAAAGAAGGAATCTCAACTTCTAACGGTAGGACAGCTTCCATACCGTACACCAGTGAGAAGGGAGTTTCCCCGGTTGATGTACGCACTGTGGTACGATAACCGTGCAATGCAAATGGCAACATCTCGTGCCAATCCTTGTAGATCACAACCATCTTCTGTACAATCTTCTTAATGTTTTTATTGGCCGCTTCAACGGCGCCATTCATCTTCGGCCGGTAAGGGGATGAGTTGTAGTGTTCAATCTTGAAACTCTGGCACAGCTCCTTCATCATCTTGTTATTCAGGTTCGAACCATTATCAGTAATGATTCGTTCGGGAATTTCGTAACGACAGATGATGTCCCTCTTTATGAATTTAGCCACCACCTGCTTGGTCACGTTAGCATATGAGGCTGCCTCCACCCACTTGGTGAAGTAGTCGATAGCTACTAGAATGAAGCGATGACCGTTAGATGCAGTGGGCTCGATCTTGCCTATCATGTCGATGCCCCACATGGAGAACGGCCATGGGGAGGACATGACATTTAACGGGCACGGCGGCACGTGAATCTTATCAGCATAAATCTGGCATTTATGACATCTCTTCACGAATTTGAAGCAATTAGACTCCATCGTCAGCCAGTAGTATCCTGGTCTCAGGATCTTTCTCGTCATAGCATGCCCGCCGGCGTGCATACCAAATGTGCCTTCATGGACTTCTTCCATGAGCATACTCGCTTCTTTCTCGTCTACACATCTGAGTAGCACGAGATCGTGGTTTCTCTTATACAAAACTCCATCAGGATTAAGATAGAAATATCCAGATAGCCTCCTCAGAGTCTTCTTATCCTGGGTTGACGCTCCCGCAGGATACTCCTTAGTCATAAGGAAGGTCTGGATATCATGGAACCATGGCTTGCCGTCGGAGGCTTCCTCGATCGCAAAGACGAATGCAGGTCTATCAAGACGAGAAAGGACAATTCTTGGAGCTTCTTTCCAAAAATTGACTTTATACATCGAAGCCAACGTGGCTAAGGCATCAGCCATCTGGTTTTCGTCCCTGGGCACATGATGGAGTTCCACTCGATCAAAGAACGGAAGCAGCCTTCTGGCATAATTCATGTACGACACCAAATTCGATTGACGAGTCTCCCACTCCCCTTTAATCTGGTTAATCACAAGCGCCGAGTCACCATATACGTCTAGGTTCTTGATTCTCAAATCAATTGCCTCTTCTAGACCCATGATGCATGCTTCGTACTTCGCTTCGTTATTGGTGACCGGAAACGTCAGTCTAGCAGTGAACGGGATATGGGATCCGTGGGGAGTCGTGATGACCGCCCCGATGCCACTTCCATAAGAATTAACCGCCCCGTCAAATATCAATTTCCACTGGGATTTCCTATCTGGCCCCTCGTCGGGCAACGGTTCATCGCAATCTTTCGCTTTAAGAAACATGATATCCTCATCAGGGAATTCAAATTTCATCGGCTGATAATCCTCGACCGGATGTTCGGCAAGGTACTCAGACAATACGCTTCCCTTGATGGCCTTCTGGGAAACGTACTGAATCTCATATTCCGTCAACACCATTTGCCCTCTGGCAATCTTGCCCGAAAGCACTTGCTTCTCGAAGACGTACTTGATCGGATCCATCTTCGAAATTAGCATGGTCGTGTGATTGAGCATGTACTGTCGTAAACGTTTGGCAGCCCAGGCTAGTGCGCAACACGTCTTCTCCAGCATCGAGTAACAAGATTCACAGTCCGTGAACTTTTTACTCAAGTAATAAATGACATGCTCCTTTCTGCCCGTCTCGTCGTGCTGACCGAGAACGCACCCCATACTATTCTCAAGAACTGTCAAGTACATGATTAAGGGTCTTCCGGCCACTGGGGGTATCAAGATTGGAGGTTCCTGTAGATACTGTTTGATCTTATCAAATGCCTTCTGGCAATCCTCGTTCCAGATAATCGCCTGATCTTTCTTTAGTAGTTTGAACATCGGTTCACACGTGGCCGTGAGCTGAGAAATAAACCTTGCAATGTAGTTTATTCTGCCCAGGAAACCACAAACTTCTTTTTCTGTTTTTGGTGCTGGCATTTCTTGTATTGCTTTTATCTTCGCAGGATCAACCTCGATGCCTCTTTCACTCACAATAAACCCCAGTAGCTTTCCGGACCGTACTCCGAAAGTACACTTGTTAGGATTCAGCCTCAACCTGAACTTCCTAAGCCTCTCAAAAAGCTTCAGCAAATTGACCAGATGTCCCTCCTCCGTTTGGGACTTCGCGATCATGTCATCAACATAGACTTCAATCTCATGATGAATCATATCATGAAACAAAGTAACCATTGCTCGTTGGTAAGTAGCCCCTGCGTTCTTCAGACCGAAACTCATTACCTTGTAGCAAAATGTTCCCCAAGGTGTAATAAACGTAGTTTTCTCCATGTCCTCTGGCGCCATCTTGATCTGATTGTAACCGGAGAAGCCATCCATGAACGAAAACACGGAGAACTGAGCTGTATTGTCGACCAACACATCAATATGGGGAAGCGGGAAATCATCTTTAGGGCTCGCCCTATTCAAATCCCGATAATCGATGCACATTCGCACCTTACCGTCCTTCTTCAGTACAGGGACTATGTTGGCGACCCACGGAGGGTAAGTAGTGACCGCTAAGAAGCCAGCATCAAGCTGCTTTTGCACTTCTTCTTTGATCTTAACGGCCATATCTGGTCGTGTCCTCCTAAGCTTCTGCTTAACGGGAGGACAATCTTCTCACAGCGGCAACTGATGGACCACCATGTCAGTGTCAAGTCCGGGCATATCTTCGTATGACCAAGCAAAGATGTCACTATACTCTCGCAGCATCTCGACCAATCTCTACTTGACATCACTTTGCAATGCAGCCCCTATCCTGACGTTCCTGACCAGTTCTTTAGAACCCATATTCACAATCTCGATCTCTTCTTCGTGAGGCAGAATAACTTTCTCTTCTTGTTTCAACAAGCGGGCCAACTCTTCGGGAAGGTCTTCGTCTTCATCAATCTCTTCTTCGGCTTGATAGATCGAGCAATCGAAGTCGAAGTGAGTCGTAGAAGGTCCAAAGTCGATGTCATCTGCTATGTGGATCTTGCAATAACAAGGGTTAAGCTTAAACAAGGATATGCAGGCTAGCACAAACCCCATTGCCATTTTATTGTTTTTCAAAACAAATATAAAACAGGAATAACAGAGATCACAATATTTAAATACGAAGAAAAACGCCTTTTGATTTATTGGTAAAATGCATGTACATAATCAAACAAGGCCCTGACAATAAAACCACCATGCCCCGGGTAGGACATAGGGTTGTACAATGATTGGAAAAAAGTAAATCATTACTCTTTGTCTGTCACTGGGATGATATCCCTGATAGACGAGTTGTTGAGGCTCTCGCCTGGTTTGCTTGGCTGGATCCAAGAGTCTAGGTCGCAATCACTGTCTTCGCCGTCTTCAGACACTGCGTTGACACTTTCGAATATTACTCCGCCGCTCGTAAACTGGATCGGCCCTTTACCTCGCGACGCACTTCTAGAAGAGGGGGCTTCAGCCGCAGGAGAATATCCCAACCCAAACTTGTCCTGCTTGTTAGGTATCTCCAGAATTTGCCCCCAGCCTGCAGTAGATCCGGCTTGAACAACAGCCCGGGCTTCCTTGAAGGAAGAGAGAGTCATCTCTGGTTTCTCAGTGATTACAGGGGCCGCGTTCTTGACTTTAACAGCTTCGAACGCATGACATAGGGTTTCGTGGATTTCTCCATCCATCTCAACATACTTGAAGGACGACAAATGGCTCACCACTATATCTTCCTCGCCACAAACAATTACAACGCTGCCTCCGACAGCATACTTGAGCTTCTGGTGCAACGTGGAGGTCACGGCGCCAGCAGAATGGATCCATGGCCGGCCTAAGAGACAGCTGTAGGCAGGCATGATGTCCATAATGTAGAAAACTGCGTCGAACGTTTCCGGCCCCACCTGGATTGGCAACGTCACCTCCTCGAAAACATGACGTTTGGTTCCATCAAACGCTTTCACAACCAGATCACTGGGTGTGCAAATCAATCCTCGAGTATCCAACTTCATCAATGCTTTCTTCGGAAGAACATTGAGCGATGACCCCGTGTCCACCAACACGTGATACATAATTGTTCCCCTACACTCTATCGAGATGTGCAGGGCACTGTTGTGGTTTATTCCCTTCGGCGTCAGCTCCAGGTCAGTGAACCCTAACCCGTTTCCAGCATTCACGTGGGCTACGACCCCTTCCAACTGGTTGACCGATATTTCCTGCGGTACATACGTGGCATTCAAGACCTTTAACAACACGTTGCGATGTGCCTCAGAATACAGCAACAAATTCAGGATGGAGATTTTCGAGGGTGTTTGATGGAGATGATCCACGATCTTGTAGTCACTTTTCTTAATCAACCTCATAAACTCTTCAGCGTCTTTAACAAGTAAGTCCTTCTCTACCCCACGAGGGGTTTCTTCAATGACCTTACTCTTTCCCTTATCGGTTACCTCAGCTTTGTCCGCTTTGTCCGCCACAACCTCAGGTGGAGCAAATATTCTTCCGCTGCGAGTGATTCCGCCAATTCCCACTAGGTTATCCACATACGACCCTGACGGTTCCAATTCCAACTTTTGTTCGTTGCAGTAGACGTCTGCCCCATAATGCCATGGGACAACATTGGTGCTTTCGAAGGGTATCGGCACAGCTTTGGTGATGGTAATCGTGGGCGGCCTGGGTGCAGAAATAGTGATTGTCCGACGAGGGATGGTGATGGTGGCAACCTCATCATCTTGCTTCAGCATTACCTCTCCAGATCCACATTTGGCCCTTCGGCTAAACTGCAAGATTCCTTCGGTCATCAGACTCTGGATCCCTTCTATCAACTGTTCACATCCATCAGGACGAGTCGCACAGCCCATACATAGTTCTCCACAACCTGGAAAGAAACCCTTTTTCATCAGCTTGGCTTTAACGAAGCTAAGCGGTGTCTTCAGATCCTTGACATCAGTCAACAAATCCAAGCTCTCGTCCTCAATAATGGCATTCACCCCACCTCCCCTATGATTCGGCATAGGGTTCTTTGTGACGTTTGGCACATTATCTAAGAAATTGATGATCTTGGCGTCCACCATATCTTGCACCTTGTGCTTGAAGGCTTTGCAGTTTTCTATCGTGTGGCCTGGTGCCCCCGAGTGAAACTCACATGTTGCATTCGCATCATAACCTGGCGGAGGTGCCCCTGTCAAGGGAGCCAGGGTTCTCTTCTGGATCAGCTGTAACTGAAGCAGAGTCTGTAACAACTGAGCATAAGACATGAGCGGCGTCTCGAGGTGACGACTTGGCAGAGGTGCCCTGTTCTTATACTTCCTGTATCCTTGCTGATTCGGCTGCTGCTGCTGCTGCTGTTGTGGCTGTTGGACCGCGGGGATGGTTATGCTGGCCACCTGCTGGTGTTGGCCTTTGCCTTTTCTTCGGAAGTTGGACACGGCGCTCGTCTCCCTTTCCCGCCTTTTTCCCCCATATGGTTTCTTTCCTCCTCCAGCTGAGGATAGATCACCTTGAATTTTCCCCAGTTTGATCCTATTTTCAACGTGCTCACCCGTGATGATGAGATCTGAGAAGCTTCCAGACATACTGCTGACCAATTTCTCGTAATAAACCCCTGGGAGGGTGGCTACGAACATTTCAACAAGCTCCCGTTCAACCATCGGCGGCTGAACCCTAGTTGCTAATTCACGCCACCTCTGAGCATATTCTTTGAACCCTTCGTTGTTCCTCTGTGACAAATTTTGCAGTTGAACCCGGTTCGGAGCCAAGTCACTGTTATATTGGTAATGGTGCACGAATGCTTCAGCAAGTTCCTTCCACGTGCGCACACTGGTAGGTTCCAGACTCATGTACCATTCCGGGGAGGGCCCGAACAAGCTATCCTGAAAGAAGTGCATCAGCAACTTCTCGTCTTCAGAGTGAGCGGACATTTTCCGGTAGTATGATCTCAGGTGGACGCGAGGGAAAGTGGTGCCCTTGTACTTTTCAAAGTCGGGTACCTTGAACTTGGGAGGCACCTTGAAATCAGCAATCAGTCCCAACTTGGACATGTCAACACCCATGGTGTTCAAGTTCTCGAAATTCCTCATCTTGTCCTCGAGTGCTTTAAACCTCAGACGTGCTTCAGCAGTTAGCTCTCCTTCAGCACCTTTCTGTGAGAACACATCGTCTTGACGGTCTTCTAACCATGGCTGAGGCCCATACAGATTTCCAACACCTGTGTTGCCGTTGCCCAGCACAACATTGACATTAGCTTCGAAATTCCCATTACCGACGCCAGTCGTATTACCATTGAGCCCCATGTTAGCGATCATATTGCCGTTGGCACTACCGTTCCCCCCAGTCCCAGGGACGCCATTTTGAGGAGTTTCAACAGGTGGAGGGGTTGGAACAGTCCCACCATGGAGTACACCATTGCTGTCAACCCTTGAAATCAGAGGCTGGACCAATGTTCTGAGCTGATCCTGGCCGTTGGCAACCACTTGCATGAGCTCCATGAAGCGGTCCATCCTCTCTCGGAGTTCTTGAACGCCATTCTGCACTTGCTCCATAGCTCTAGCTCGATTTGCTTTGGCCGGATAGCGGTGGATTGGTCTCTGATCAATCCTGGAACAACCTGCATACACAAAGGGTTAGAAAAACGACAAAGTGCTCGTTATGCAGATGCTTCATGCAAATGCAAACGTGTGTCTGTGCGTTAGGGAGATTTCCCCCCCCCCCCCCCCCCCCGATCCTAGTGCCTGAGTGCCAGTGCTGATAATAAGAAGTCCGAGTCCAGTCATGGAAATAACATCTCATATATATAAAGAAAGCCCATCAAGGCGGTACACAACGTCACTGAGTACAAACTGAATCAATAGCATGACCTCAACCAACAAGCCTGGTGATGGTCAGCATAGAATAATGATCAACACAAAAGGATTACAAATAGTTAAGCACGGCCATGGGCGCGGAACTCTTCTAACAACCCCTTCATTTCTGGATGATCAGGCCGAGTGAGCAACCCTTCGACGAGTAACTCTCTCTGCATAATGGTGTATTGAAGACCTTCAACCGAATCTTCCCATGCTCCTTCGCCGAAACAATCTTCTAACTTCCGCTTCTTGGATTCAAAAGTCAGTTTGCGCTCCTTCAGGTTAGCAAGGGCCTTGTTGAGCTGGCATTCAGCGGCATATCCGCGAGCGGTTTCTTCATCAAACCTCTTCTCACTAGCCTTCACCTGGGCTTTCAGCTTGGAGATCTGTTGCTTCAGCTTATCCTCCCGTTCTTTCCTGTTGGCTAGGGTGGCCTTCCAATGCTGATTAAACTTGGATATTCTCCGATATGCTTCATCCAAGTGCTGCTTCTTAGTGGCCAGTACGTCATTGACAGCTTTGAAGTCTCGACCCAAGCGCTCACGCTCAGCTATCTGCTTAGTCAAATCTGTCCCTAACTGGTTCACCAGCTCTGTCTGCCTCTTGAAGGAATGGACGGCTTCGCTTCTCTCGCTTCTGAGTTGAGCCAATTCTTTTTCCAGTTTTTCGTTTGCCTTCTGTCGCTTGCGCGAAAATAAGGTGCCGGCATGACAGAAGAGTCGCCACCTTTCGTTATTTATCCCTCAGAGCGGGAGAGGAAACGATCGGAATACCTGACGAATAAGGGTAAGACAAGGTCATCGCACCCATTGTCTGGGTTCGGGAGTCGGTTACGCAAGGGGAAGGTATTAGCACCCCTCACGTCCGTCGTACTCGACGGGATCCTCGCTTGTTTGTTTACTTGGACGGGTTGGTTATAATCTATCTACCTATCAAGGCTGGCTGAAAAAGAAAAGAAAAATGACTCGGCAAAGCATCGCACTTTATGCCTACGTATTCCCGTCTGGAACGAGAAATCAGAGTCAACGTAGTTCGGCTAACTACGGGGAAAGGTTGAAGGTTGCTCGCTAGGACGTCGCATCCTATGCCTACGTACTTTCATCTGGTATGAAAGATCAGAGCAAACGTAGTTCGGGAAACTACGGGTTATCTCCTAAAAGAAGTGTTTTTTATTATGTTTGCGATTTCAACCGCACTAGAGACTATGACTTGAGAGTGAATGCGTCGCATGTCACCCAAAGGGTACCATACTAAACATCCAGACTGTGGAAAAGAAACTCTCCCACAATCCTTTCTCAGATAGCTTGAGGCTCGTAACGTACGAAAGAAATCATTCATGATTACTGTATCTTAAACTGTTTCGAGATGAGAAGAGAACAGGCCCAACTAGGAGGGAGACTATTAAGTCCTACTGTTATCATGCCATGGATTCATCCTATGGTTGAAGTTTGAACAGGGAACTCCTAGATGTTGTCATGCATAGGTTTCAACCTAAAAGTCTATCATCAAATCCTCATCAGAGGAAATGAGAGTCCTAAGGGATCATGTCAATGATACACCAAAACAGACAAAAGCATCAGCTTTAACAGTAAAATGCATGCAATGCAAGTGAGGGAGGAAATGTGTGTGGGGCTTCAGCCTCCACAAGCTTGTTTCGACCTCAAGCCAGTCATGAAATAACAGTAATCATACTGAAATAAACAACATGCTATCAAGCAAAAACAGTAAACTGTAATCATACAGACAAAAGAACTGAAATGCTATCAAGCAAAATAAATACATGGGCAAGGGAGCTGGGCTCTACCGAATACCCGCAAGCAAAGCCAAGCAATAACAATACAATCAGATGCATTCATGCTCTTAGACTGAACTTATTCTAAATGGGCTTAGTCTAATGCAACAGACAAATCAGACAAAACACACAATACATCAAAGAAGACAGAAGAAAGCCTCAGCTCCTCCAGCGGCAACCCAGTCTTCAGACTTCATAGATCACTTGCTTTCCAGGTATCAACCCTACAACATGAGTATCAACTCATCTTCTCCCTTGAGCTTCAGCTCCTTTGATCAGCTCTACCTTCAGGCTTCACTATTTCCAGGGATCTTTAGGCATCAATTTGATCTTCACAGAGTCTTCAGACTTCAATAATCTTCAAGGAATCATCCTCTTCAAGGCCTCAGCTTCTATCTTCAAAGGCTCAACTGCTCCAGCAGACAAGATTCAGTCAACAAGATGAAGTGGGGATGTTACAGTACTCACTGACTTCCAAAGGATGCCATTGAGAACTTAACATCAAAGGAGCGGCTCTCTCAAAGTTCTACCTTATAGGGCAAGGTCACTAATCCCTCCAAAGGAGAGAGGTGAATACCCTTAAGGGACTCTGTGTCATAGAGAAGAAAGGAGGTGAACAAGACACTCCTTGTTTATTGAGAAAAGTATTCTATCTAGGGCTCTGCCTATGCCCCTATAAACCTATAAACAAAACAACAAAAGCTATGCTAAACTCCTCTGCAAGGTCTTCAAAGCTTCCATGATGATCCACAAGGTCTTCAACTCAATCTTCAAAGCTCACACACTCAAAAGAGAAGGAAAGAAAACACAACAATACAACTTATGCCTTTAAGCAACACACATACTATCCATACATTCAAAAATCAACCAAAAATAGCATATAGTAATATAAATTCCTAATATAAATTCTAGGGGATCCTATTTAACGACCCTTAAGTCCCATATATTCCCCATAGGCTAACTTGTCCTAAAAACCCAAAAATAAAATGTTGAAGTTCAAGTATACAACCTAAACCCTAATTAGAGCACCTAAATGTCTAACAATCAAACTACATCAAATTTTAATCTACAAATCAAGAGATAAATCCTACATGAAACTAGGGTTCAATATCTAACTATGCCAAAAAGAATGGCTCAAAAATCCTAAGGGAAAGTCCTAAAACAATTCATAGAAAATGAGATATCAACTAAAAGAAAATAATTGCCCTATTTAAAAGAAAATATCACCAAAAATTCTATATTAAAAATAAAATCCTATTTTTATTTTTATATTTTTCTACACATTATTATCTAAACATAGAAAAAAGAATGAGCAAAAAAACATTATTTATCAATTTTTTATGAATTATCAAAGTTCATTAAAAATATAAAACAAAATAAAAATATAAAATGAGGAAAATGAGGGAGGGGGTGTGGATAGAACAGGCGCGCAGTTCAATTCGTTTGGGCCATATCATGGTGGGGGTGCGAATAGAACACGGGTAAGCCCAGGATTCCTTCATTAAACCAAACGACGTCGTTTGGCTGGTTCTTGCTTCCCTCCATTTTGCGAATTCAAATTACAACCGTACGATTGAAATCCCAGTCCACTTCCTTGACCTGATCCAACGACGGATAGTCGTCTTCTTCCTTGCGTTTGGTTAGGGTTTGATGGCAACACCATGCACGACTCTCTCATGCAGCCGTCTTCTACCAGCTCGTTCTCTCTCGTCTCTCAGCCAAACTCACTCATGTAAAGAGCAAACTCGCTCAGTTTTCCTCCCTAAACACAACCATGCCCTCAGCTTGCATTAAAACAGCCCCAAACTGGAAACCCGACGCTCATCCTCCATTAATGCTCAAGGTTTTCACCCTCACGAAACCTCAAATTCTCGGTACTAAACTAATCTTCATGCATCACTGATCAACCTAAACTAAAGCATTGATATTAAAACTCAATAACCAGCTAGTTCTTGATCTTTAAAGTATGATGTCAAATTCTCAAACTTCTCATAATGAGCTCTAACTTCTCAAGATCCATCCCTAATGGTTGCTAGTCATAATTACCCTAACCACATGATCTAGAACTATGCAAACAGAGAGAATCGAATGAATTTGCAAACCTGCAACTTGATGATGGCAGCAATGGTTACACTCCTCTTCAATGCTTGAAACTGCCCAAAATCACTCTTTCCTCGATGATGAGCTTTCTGTATGCAAAAGATTTAGTGTAGCACGCTTGAATCTTGAGCTTGAGTGAGATTTGCTTCCTTTTCAATTTTGATCTTGCACCTTCAAGACTTCATGGATCCACCTCAATTATGGTATGCAAATGCTCACAATGATTAGAGGAGTGTGTTTGTGGAGGAGAAAAGAATGAAGATGGAGGAGAAAGAGAGTTTGTTATGATTTTGCAAATGGAGGAATTTCACTCTTTTTGCACTTGCTAACCCTTAACCATCACCAACCCTTGCATGAATGATCTCTGCTCAATATATAGGCCATAATGGGAGCATCTAGGAGCTGCTGGAAACTTCTAAGAGCTTTCTAGAAGTTTCATGTCATGAACTTATGGATTTCTCACATATCTCATGACATCTCATGATATAATCCTTACCATTCTTTAATTTCAAGTCAAAATCTCCCCATATGAGTTATAGAGGTGATTAGAGTACTAAAACAACCAATGTGTTCACTTATTTCAAGTTTTCCCAAGTTGCCTTAATATGCAAGAAAGAATTTTACAAAGCAACCTCCATTTTTAGGCCTTAAACCAAAATTGTGGCTGAACCATTGTTTTTAAAATGGTTTTTCCAATCAAAATGATATATTGGATGACCTATTTTGGGTTTGTGGATCCTCCAAACCAATTTTCAAATTCAACTTTTCAAACTTATAAGCCATTTTTAGTTCATTTTTGACCAATCATGCAAATCCATGCTATGAGCTTTTCCAACAATTCATGACCTTCTTTCTAGACTTAAAATCACATTTTGAACAACTTTCATGTTTTGAGTTTTTCCATTTGAGGCTTGGAAGTAGGAGATATGGCGTTTGCTTAAAAATGACCTATAACTGACAAATGACCAAAATACCCCTGTCTTGTTCAAACCATAAGTTGAGTTCCACAAATCCTATCAAGGACTTCTACCACTCAAATTAAAGCTAAGAAGATGCCCTCCAACATTCATGTTGACCAAGAAACCATAGGAATCATCCTACTAGGGCAAAAGTTGTCTGCAAGTTGGGTGACTTTCAAGGACCCAGATTCACATACTTCTGCTGACCGGTAATTTGTCAAAACCATAACTTGAGCTCTGTAACTCCTATCAAGGACTTCCACCACTCAAATTAAAGCTAAGAACAAGCTCTACAACATTCATGTTGTGGGGAAGATGAGATATCAATCACATCTAGAGCTAAAACTGCCTGGAAGATGGGGATCAAATTAGGGTTTTTTCACTGACAATCCTTGGAAACCCTGACTTGAAACTTCTCAAACTCCTCAATCATGATGAGTTGGTCTAGGAATCATCTTTATAACACCTCTATGTATCATTCCATGATCTCATGGACCTTGGATTAGGTCTCAACCTTCTCAAAATCTTCAGTTATCCTAGGGTTGACCCAGTCAAAACCCTAATTCTACCATTCATGGTTGAATCCTCTGAACTCTTGCACAATGACTTCTCTGGGCTTCATGATGGCTGTCAAGACATCTCATAGGCTTTCTCAAAACATCAAGTTCATTCTCAAAGTCTCAGAATCATCTGAGGAGCACCCACAACTCTCAAGCTATGAAGCACACCACCCTGGTTTCAACCAACTTCCTCTGAGGATCTCTTGAACTTTCTGATGAAGGTATCAACTCTCAAACACTAGATGGATAAATAATTGTTGGTCAAATTTTGGGGTGCAACAGCTGCCCCTATTCAAACGGCTTGAACCTGACTGGGTGAGAAGCGAACGGCTCTCAGCCAATCAAGGTGCGAGACGATTGAATACCGGTAAACCCGAAAATTTGCCAACTGCACGAGCACACGACACTCTGCGGGGAACAAACCTTCGAACACTGCAACACTAGCTTCTCAACAATTAACTGGAGAAATATCGATCTGACATCGCCGCCAATTATCCTCGTTAACTTCTTCTGATATTGCCTTCAGACAACCACATCACCCAACATCGCCGCTGGAAGACTAAACCACCTGATATTATCGTCAAACAAGATTCTGAGGAACGCCCAACATCGCCGCTGGAACACCAAATCATCTGACATCATCGTCCAGAACAACCATAACTCGGGGAAACAAGCGCCCAACATCGCCGCCGGAGACCTAAACCTGAATCACCAAAATACCCAACATCGCCGCTGGAGAAAATACAACAATGAACAAAATACCCCGCATCGCCGCTGGAGAGCTAAAGGATCTGCGTCACCTAACATCGCCGTCGGAAGACTGGATCACCTTGACACGCCCAACATCGCCGTCGGAAACAAACATCCTCTTGGAGACACTCGACATCGCCGTCGCACAAACATCATCTCTACTGGGGATTTAAAGAGTCTGACCTCGCCGCCAAACGTTCAACCTCGCCGTCGAACACACACATTCAACCTCGCCGCCGGACAAATGATGATCTAACCTCGCCGTCAGATCCAAACGTTCAACCTCGCCGCCGGACAAATGATGATCTAACCTCGCCGTCAGATCCAAACGTTCAACCTCGCCGTCGAACAAACATCCAACCTCGCCGTCGGACCAAATATAATCTGAACGAATCTAACCTGGGGTTCACAAAAGGTACACTTGAAACTACTCCGCTGGGAATGAGAGACTTAACCGAGCACACTCTGATCTGGGGTTCACCCTCAGAGCCATAACGAACATCGGAATACTGCTGCACACTGCCCGCCGTAGAACTTCAACATTAAAGATATATGAAACCCTGGCCCCTGGCCATTTCCAGCTTCAGCTAGAAAAATCTTCAAGTACTTCTGAAGATAAACATCCTTGACCTTCAAGGACGTAAACTTTGCCCGCCGGCAACTCTGCAGGAGGTATCTTCGACTTTAGTCTAAAGAAATGGTCCTTGGCCTTCAGGGATCCATGGATATGCCTTCAGGCAACTCCACCTCTGCTATAGAGCATCTGAGACTTCAGTCAGGGATATACTTCGGCCTTCAGTCCGAAAAATGAATCCTAGGTCATTCATGACCTTGGGGATAACCTTGCCCTCAGGCACCTTCGCTTCAGCTTGGGAAATCTATGACTTCAGTCAGAGAAATGGTATCCTGAGCCATTCATGACTCTACGGGGATTCAAACACTTTGCCTTCAGGCAAAACTCCGCTTCAGCTGGAGAAACATCTTCGACTTCAGTCAGAAGAAAAACTATCCACTTGATTGCAATCAATCATCTCCTCAGGACAACTGACTTGGTCTTCAGACCAACACGGATTCATCAACAAGGAAATCTGAACTCACAGGAACCTTCTGATACCGCCCTCAGGCGCTTACGAAGTCAATCTTCAGATTAGACATCACCGTTGGAGCAGACATATCACGCTGCTAAGGACTTCAAGAATCATCTTGAACAAACAAATCTGTCGGGCACCTTCAAGAATCATCCTGAACTGATAACCTTTCTGGCGACTTTATTCTGCGGGGTATTCCAGGAACATTCCTGGGCAGCTCTTGCTGGGGACGCTACCGGGGAACTCGAGAATCATCCTGAGCAAACAACTCGGGAAGCTGCGCAGAGGTCTTAAGAGTCATCTTAAGCAAACGGCTCTGCTGAGGAATTCAAGAATCGTCTTGAGCTGAAGACTTCGCTGGGGATCACCTTGAGTGAGCGACTGTGGGAATTACACCGGGGTCTTTAAGAATCATCTTAAGGCAACGACCTCGTTGGAGAGAGTATCAGGAATCGTCCTGAGCAACTGGTCTTTCGGTTGGAACACCTGTAAGACAAGAATGATAGTAACCTAGATCATGCTTATGATGCCTATGCTTCTGCGCTATGCCCCACACGGTGGGAATGATATGCGTTTATGCTAAATGCTGTGCAATCATGCACAATGCTATGCAATCCCGTCAGCAAAATAAATGCCGAGGGGGAATTCCTCCTGTCAAGGAGAAAGAACTACTCAGATAGAGGAGTCATCCTGCTGAGGAGAACGTGGACACGCCACTATTAATCAGGCTCTGTCTGGGGAAATGATCTTCCATTGACTGCTGCAGGGAAAACAACTTCAGCTGATCTGCTGCGGGGGAACGAAGCTCTACGAGAAACCAGACTTGCTGATATCAATCGCGAGAATAAACTGCGTGGCCGTCATGGCTACTTTTCTGGGGATAATCACTCTGTGGGGAAACAACTTCAACTGCTTCACACTCCACTGGGGAAAAACCAATCATGATCTGATCAACTTCCAAGGACTCGGCTCTCTTGGATATCTGCAAACTCGGCTGAGGAAGGAGAAGTCATTCTGCTTCGCTGGAGAGAGTACGACTCTGGGGAAATACCGCATCGGCTGTTCAATGCTCTGCTAGGGAAAACCACTCATGGTCCGAACTGCTTCCAAGGATTCGGCCCTCCTGGGGGTTTGCGGACTCAGTCGGGGAGGGAGAAATCATTCTACTTCAACGGGAGGGTACGACTCTGATGAGGAATTTCAATTTCGCTAGGGAAGAAAGAATCATCTGACTTCGAGGGAGAGTACAACTCTGCAGGGGAATACAACATCAGTTGTTCCAACACTCTACTGGGGAAGAGGGAATCATCCGACTTCGGGAGAGAATACGGCTCTGGTGAGGAATTTCAATTCCGCGGGAGACTTCAGTCTGGCACCATCAGTTACTGCATGCTTCGGCGTACGAACAGCTTCCTACAAGACTTGCACTTGTGACCCGGTGCTGGGGAAGACACCTGCTTCGGCGACTTTACTGGGGAAAACACAAGCTTCGGCACCCGAACATTTCTATGAGACCTGCACTTGTGACCCGGTGCTGGGGGACATGAGCTTCGGCCCTTGACTCAGCTGATGAGGTGACGTTCCTTCAGGATGCGTCTGCTTGGGGAAGAGAATCATCTCTGCGTGGGGAGACATATCAATGCTCACTATTCTGATTCTGATTCTATGGAAGAGAGACTACTGAACTCTGCTGGAGAAGGAGGACTCGCCCTGCTTCGGGGATACGCACGGCATATCTTCTGGAAGGTGCTACACCTGCAACAACACAAACAAACAAGACAAGATTCCCTCCTCAAAGGGTCCCATCCAGGTTATTATCTCGTGACAATATTCAGTTAATCAATTGTTTCAACAATCAATGGGCCTAGGCCCGCAAGTTTATGTATGCGCGTTTTATCAAAAAACATCGGCGTTTTCATTCGCAAACAAAACAGATAAATGTTAAACAGACGAGTAGAATTGCTGAATAATGTGCATTTTATTGATGATGAACCCCTGAATGGGCAAAAACGTTTTACAACAGAGGCAAGCTCCTGGAATGAGGAAGCCGCGCAAAAAAGAAAACATAAATATACATCAGTATATACAAATGTCGGCAATCGAGGCGTAGACGAACACCATGAGTTGATCCCTCTAAGACCCACTCGACTTCGATACTTCTCCGATGCTTCAGCTTCGGAAGAGATTGATTCAGATACGCGGCCCTCAGGTCCTTCAAACCACCAAACAATGAAAGTCCATACGCGGAACACAGTCATTTGCTTATTCAAATCCCTAACTTTTGCGTGAACCGCCCTTTACGGGTTTTCAGTTCACCGGGATACCCTTTTTTGCCGAAGCCGCCCAGTGTAGGTTTTCGACTTCGCGGGTGTACATTTTTCAATATATCCCTAATTTTTGCCCGAACCTTTTATTCTGTTTTTGGTTCGCCGGGATGCCCCTTTTTTGCCTGGACTCCTTCTTTTTTGTCCAGCGGGTCTCTTTCAAGCAAAGTATTTTTTAACTGCGTCCGCGTTCACCGGGGATGCAAAATCTTCACCATCCATCGTGGATAACAACAAAGCTCCTCCTGAGAAGACCTTGCTGACGACATACGGCCCTTCGTAATTCAGAGTCCATTTGCCCCGGTGATCGGAGTGTGGCGGAAGGATCTTCTTCAGGACGAGATCACCTGTCTGAAAGCTTCTAGGATGCACCTTCTTATCATAAGCTTTCTTCATTCGGCTTTGGTACAGACGACCAAATGCAATCGATGCTAACCTCTTCTCGTCCATCAGGCTGAGCTGGTTCAAGCGATTCGTAATCCATTCTGCCTCATCGAGTTTCACATCAACCAAAACTCGCAAAGAAGGAATCTCCACTTCTAGCGGTAGGACAGCTTCCATACCGTACACCAAGGAGAAAGGAGTTGCCTCGGTCGATGTACGCACCGTCGTACGATAACCGTGCAAGGCAAACGGCAGCATCTCGTGCCAATCTTTATACGTCACAACCATCTTCTGAACAATCTTCTTGATGTTCTTGTTGGCGGCTTCAACAGCGCCATTCATCTTCGGCTGGTAAGGAGATGAGTTGTGGTGTTCAATCTTGAAGCTCTGGCACATCTCTTTCATCATCTTGTTATTCAAATTCGAACCATTATCGGTAATGATCCGCTCGGGAATTCCATAGCGACAGATGATGTCCCTCTTTATGAATTTAGCTACCACCTGCTTGGTCACATTAGCGTACGAGGCTGCCTCCACCCATTTGGTGAAGTAGTCGATAGCTACCAGAATAAAACGATGACCATTAGACGCAGTGGGCTCGATCTTGCCTATCATGTCGATGCCCCACATGGAGAACGGCCAAGGGGAGGACATGACATTCAATGGGCACGGCGGCACATGAACTTTATCAGCATAAACCTGGCATTTGTGACATTTCTTCGCGAATTTGAAGCAATCCGACTCCATAGTCAGCCAGTAATACCCTGCTCTCAGGATCTTTCTCGTCATGGCATGCCCGCCGGCGTGCGTACCAAATGTGCCCTCATGGACTTCTTCCATGAGCATACTCGCCTCTTCTTCATCCACACATCTGAGTAGCACGAGATCGTGGTTTCTCTTATACAGCACTCCATCAGGATTGAGATAAAAGTTTCCAGATAGCCTCCTCAGAGTCTTCTTATCCTGGGTCGACGCACCCGCGGGATACTCCTTAGTCATAAGGAAGGTCTGAATATCGTGGAACCATGGCTTGCCGTCGGTGGCATCCTCGATTGCAAAGACGAATGCCGGTCTATCAAGACGCGAAAGTACAATTCTTGGAGCCTCATTCCAATAATTGACCTTATACATTGAAGCCAGCGTGGCTAAGGCATCAGCCATTTGATTTTCAGCCCTGGGTACATGATGAAGTTCCACCCGATCGAAGAACGGAAGCAGCCCCCTGGCATAATTCATGTACGGCACTAGATTCGCTTGACGAGTTTCCCACTCCCCTTTAATCTGATTGATTATAAGCGCTGAGTCACCATATATGTCTAGATTCTTGATTCTCAAATCAATTGCCTCTTCTAGACCCATAATACATGCTTCATACTCGGCTTCATTGTTGGTAACTGGAAACGTCAGTCTCGCAGTAAAAGGGATGTGGGATCCGTGAGGAGTCGTGATGATAGCCCCGATACCACTTCCGTAGGAATTAACCGCTCCGTCGAATATCAACTTCCACTGAGACTTCCTATCTGGCCCCTCATCGGGCAATGGCTCATCGCAACCCTTCGCTTTGAGAAACATAATGTCCTCGTCCGGGAATTCAAACTTCATCGGCTGGTAGTCTTCGATTGGCTGTTCGGCAAGGTAATCAGACAATACGCTTCCCTTAATGGATTTCTGAGAGACGTACTGAATATCATATTCCGTTAGCACCATCTGCCACCTGGCAATCCTGCCCGAAAGAGCCTGCTTCTCGAAGACGTACTTGATCGGATCCATCTTCGAAATGAGCATAGTGGTGTGGTTGAGCATATACTGTCGTAGACGTTTGGCGGCCCCAGCTAATGCACAACACGTCTTCTCCAGCATCGAGTATCGAGATTCACACTCAGTGAACTTTTTACTCAAGTAATAAATGGCATGCTCTTTTCTGCCCGCCTCGTCGTGCTGACCGAGAACACACCCCATACTATTCTCCAGAACCGTCAGGTACATGATTAATGGCCGTCCAGCCACTGGGGGTATCAAGATTGGAGGTTCTTGAAGATACTGCTTTATTTTATCGAATGCCTTCTGGCAATCCTCATTCCAAGTAATCGCCTGATTTTTCTTTAACAGCTTGAACATCGGTTCACAAGTGGCCGTGAGCTGAGAGATAAACCTTGCAATGTAGTTTATTCGGCCCAAGAAACCACGAACTTCTCTTTCTGTTTTCGGCGCTGGCATTTCTTGGATAGCTTTTATTTTCGCAGGATCAACTTCAATCCCTCGTTCACTAACGATAAACCCCAATAACTTTCCGGACCGTACTCCGAAAGTGCACTTGTTAGGATTCAGCCTCAGCCTGAATTTCCTAAGCCTCTCAAAAAGCTTCAATAAGTTGACCAGATGCTCTTCCTCCGTTTGGGACTTTGCAATCATGTCATCAACATAGACCTCGATCTCATGATGAATCATATCATGAAACAAAGTAACCATTGCTTGTTGGTAAGTGGCCCCTGCGTTCTTCAGACCGAAGGGCATTACCTTGTAGCAGAATGTGCCCCAGGGGGTGATGAACGTCGTTTTCTCCATGTCCTCCGGTGCCATCTTAAGCTGATTGTAACCGGAGAAGCCATCCATGAACGAAAACACGGAAAACTGGGCTGTATTGTCGACCAACACATCGATATGAGGCAACGGGAAATCATCCTTAGGGCTCGCCCTATTCAAATCCCGATAATCAACGCACATGCGTACCTTACCGTCCTTCTTCGGTACAGGCACAATGTTGGCGACCCACGGAGGGTAAGTGGTAACGGCTAGAAATCCTGCGTCCAACTGCTTCTGGACCTCTTCTTTGATTTTTACAGCCATGTCTGGTCTCGTCCTCCTGAGCTTCTGCTTGACTGGAGGGCAATCTTCCCGCAACGGCAAGCGATGAACCACGATATCAGTGTCAAGTCCGGGCATATCCTCATATGACCAAGCAAAGACGTCACTATACTCCCGAAGCATCTCGACCAGTCTATGCTTGACATCATTCTGCAGCGCAGCCCCAACTCTGACACTTCTGACGAGCTCCTCAGAACCCAGATTTACAATCTCAACATCCTCCTCGTGAGGCAGAATAATCTTCTCTTCTTGTCTCAACAAGCGGCCCAATTCTTCCGGAAGGTCTTCGTCTTCATCAATCTCATCCTCGGCTTGATAGATCGGGCAATCAAAGTCGTAGTGAGCCATAGAGGGTCCAGAGTCGATGTCGTCTGTTACGTGGATCCTGCAATAACAAGGGTTAAGTTTAAAGTAGGAATATGCAGGTTAGCACGAACCTCGTTGTCATTTTGCTGTTTTTCGAAATAAACATAAAATAGGAATAACAGAGAACAAAATATTTGATTACGAAGAAAACGCCTTTTATTTATTAACAAAATGCATACACATAATCCAACAAGGCCCTGACAGTAAAACCACTATGCCCCGGGCAGGACATAGGGTTGTACAAAGATTGTAAAAAGCAAATCATTACTCTTCACTTGTCAGCTTGATAATCTCCTTGATGGTCCAATTGTGGAGGCGCTTGCCCGGCTTGCTCGGTTGAATCCAGGCGTCAAGATCGCAATCACTATCCCCGCTGTCCTCGGACGCAGCGTTGATGCTCTCGAAAATTACTCCCCCCTTGGTGAATAGGATCGGCCCTTTCCCACGAGACGAGCTGCCAGAAGAAGATGAAGCTTCAGCTTCAGGAGAATATCCCAACCCAAACTTATCCTGTTTGATTGGTATATCCAAGACATGCCCCCAGCCTGGGGTGGAGTCGGCTTCGACAACGGCCCGAGCTTCCTTAAACGAGGAGAGATTCAACTCTTGCTTCTCTGCGACGACGGGAGCTACCTCCCTCACCCTGACGGTTTCAAATGCTTGGCAGAGCGTTTCATGGATCTCGCCATCCATTTCAACGTATTTAAAGGACGACAGGTGGCTTACCATGATGTCCTCTTCACCACAGACGGTCACTATGCTGCCCCCAACAGCATATTTAAGCTTCTGATGCAACGTGGACGTCACGGCACCAGCAGAATGGATCCATGGCCGACCTAAGAGGCAACTATAGGCGGGCATGATGTCCATGATATAGAAAACCGCATTGAACGTCTCTGGACCAACTTGAATTGGCAGGGTCAATTCTCCGAAGACGTGGCGCTTGGTCCCATCAAAGGCTTTCACGACCAGATCACTGGGCGTGCACAGCAATCCACGGGTATCCAACTTCATCAGTGCCTTTTTCGGAAGCACGTTAAGCGAGGAACCCGTATCCACCAGGACATGTGACATAATTGTGCCTCTGCACTCTATTGAGACGTGCAAGGCGCTGTTGTGATCTCTTCCCTTAGGAGTCAGCTCTAGATCTGTAAATCCCAGCCCATTACCAGCATTAACATGGGCTACCACTTCCTCGAGTTGATTTACTGATATCTCCTGCGGCACGTATGCAGCATTCAATACCTTCAGTAATGCATTGCGGTGCGCCTCAGAACACAGCAACAGGTTAAGAATCGAGATCTTCGACGGAGTCTGATGAAGATGATCTACAATTTTGTAGTCACTCTTCTTGATTAGTCGCATGAACTCTTCAGCATCTTTAACCAACAAGTCTTTTTCTGCCCCTGCGGGGACCTCCTCAGCAGCTTTACCTTTACCCTTATCCACGGCGTCGGCCCGGACCACTTTCTCTGCTGCAACCTCCGCTGGCGCAAACACTCTACCGTTTCTAGTGATACCACTGACTTCAGTAAGATTCTGCACAGTCGATCCACACGGCTCAAGCTCTATCTTTTGACCATCACAATAAACTTCGGCGCCATAATGCCATGGCACGACATTAGTACTCTCGAATGGGATTGGTCCGGCCCTAGTGATGGTGATAGTAGGCAGACGAGGCGCAGAAATAGTAATAGGGTGACGAGGAATAGTGATGGTAGCAACTTCATCTGCCTGCTTTAGCACGACTTCCCCTGATGTACTCTCAACGCTCCTGCTGAATTGCAAAATACCCTCGGACATCAGACTCTGGATACCTTCGATCAGCTGCTCACACCCGTCAGGAAGTGTAGCACAAGCCATACATAATTCTCCGCATCCAGGAAAGAAGCCCTTCTTCAGCAACTTAGCCTTGACAAAACTCAACGACGTCTTCAAATCTTTGACATCGGTCAGCAAGTCTGAACTCTCCTCAGTGATAACAGAATTCACTCCGCCCCCCTTATGATGAGGCATTGGATTTTTGGTGACGTTGGGCACGCTGTCAGAAAAGTTGATAACCTTGGCGTCCACCAAGTCCTGGACTTTGTGCTTAAAAGCTTTACAATTATCAATCGTATGGCCAGGTGCCCCAGTATGGAACTCACAAGTAGCATTGGCATCATACCCCGGTGGTGGTGCCCCTGTTAAGGGAGCCAACGTCCTCTTTTGAACTAGCTGAAGCTGCAGCAAAGTTTGCAGAAGCTGCGCATATGACATAGGTGGAGCATCAAAATGACGGCTTGCCAGAGGAGCCCGATTCTGATATCTTTTATACCCCTGATTATTCTGCTGCTGAGGCTGCTGCTACTGCGGCTGCGGAGCGGCTGGGATACTTATGCTAGCGATCTGAGGCTGAGGACCCTTGCCCTTTCTCCTGGCATTAGTGACAGTACTGGCATCTCCCTCTCGACGCTTGCCAGTATAGGGTTTCTTGCCACCTCCTCCAGGTGAGGATGATTCGCCCTGAATTTTTCCGATCTTTATACCGTTCTCAACATGCTCGCCCAAAGTGATGAGAGCCGAGAATGTTCCAGACATGCCACTGACCATCTTTTCATAATAGATTCCGGGAAGGGTAGCCACGAACATTTGTACCAACTCACGCTCAACCATCGGCGGTTGAACTCGAGCAGCCAATTCACGCCACCGCTGGGCGTACTCTTTGAAGCTTTCATTGTTCCGCTGTGAGAGGTTCTGAAGCTGAACTCGGTTGGGAGCCAAGTCGCTATTGTATTGATAGTGGAGGACAAATGCTTCTGCAAGATCTTTCCAAGTGCGCACAGTAGCGGGCTCCAAGCCCATATACCATTCGAGCGATGGGCCAGAAAGACTATCCTGAAAGAAGTGCATCAGCAGCTTCTCATCGTCAAAATAAGCGGACATCTTTCTATAATAAGATCGGAGGTGGACCCGGGGGCAAGTAGTACCCTTATACTTCTCGAAGGTAGGCACCTTGAACTTGTGAGGTACTTTAAAGTCAGCAATCAACCCTAGGTTGGACATGTCAACGCCCAATGTGTTCTGATTTTCTATGCTTCTCATCTTGTCTTCCAGCGCCTTGAACCTGAGTCGAGCTTCAGCATTCAACTCTGTCTCTACACCTCTCTGAGAGAATATATCATCCTGATGGTCCTCCAGCCACGGTTGAGGCACCACCAGATTTCCTGCACCAGCATTGCCGTTGACCGGCCCTATGTTGACATTGGCTCCCAGACTACCATTGCCGACGCCTGCCGCATTGAGTCCGAGATTAGTCATCAGATTGCCGTTAGCACTGCCGTTGCCCCCGGCGGCGGGAACAACATTCTGTGGAGTATCCCCCGGAGGAGGAGTAGGCACGGCCCCTCCATGAAGTATGCCATTACTGTCAACCCTGGAGATCAGAGGTTGAACCAGAGTACGAAGCTGGTCTTGACCATTCGCGACCACCTGCATCAGCTCCATAAAATGATCCATCCGCTCACGGAGCTCTTGAACATCTGACTGTACCTGGTCCATGATTCTCGTCTGATTAGCGCGAGTTGAGTAGCGGTGGATGAGTCTTTGATCAATCCTGGAGATCGAAAGCAACTCGGAACCTGAAAAACCTGTTAACAATAAAGGTTAGGAAAAGAAATAAGATATACACTATGCGAATATGCTTCATGCAGATGCATGCGTGTGTCTGTGTGCGCGGGAGATTTTCCCCCGATCCTAGTGCCTTAGTGCCAGTGCTGATAATAATAAGAGGAAGAAGAAATCCGAGCCCAATCATGGAAACATCAATCTCATATATATATGGAAAGGCCTGTCGAGGCAGTACACAGTATCAGCGAGTACAAATCAACAGCATGACCTCATCCAACAAGTCTGGTGATGGTCAGCATACATCAAAGATCAAAAACAACAGGGATATAACTAGTCAAGTACGGCCACGGGCGCGATACTCTGCTAATAACTCCTTTGTCTCCGAATGATCTGGCGAAGTGAGCAACCCCTCGACGAGTAGTTCCCTCTGCCTGATAGTATGCTGAAGCCCCTGAACTGAACTCTCCCAAGCGCCTTTGCCAAAGCAATCTTCCAGCTTCCGCTTCTTAGACTCAAACATCAGCTTATGCTCCTTCAGGCTAGCAATGGCTTTGTTGAGACGGGCTTCAGCGGAGTACCTGCGGGCAGTCTCTTCATCAAACCTCCGCTCGCTGTCCTTCACTTCGGTCTCTAGCTTAGAAATCTGCAGCATCAGCTTGTCTTCTCGCTCCTTCCTGGTGGCCATGGAAGTCTTCCAATGCTGGTCGAACTTAGATATTCTTCGGTATGCTTCCTCCAAATGCGTCTTCTTCGTAGCTAGCACATCATTAGCAGCTCTGAAGTCTTGACCCAAGCGTTCTCGATCAGCAATCTGCTTTGCCAAGTCTGCACTCAGCTGGCTCACCGACTTTGTTTGCTTTTTGAGAGCATGCACGGCTTCGTTCCTCTCACTTCGAAGCTGAGCTAACTCCTTCTCTAATTCTGCATTTGCCCTTTTCAGTTCATCACGCTCAGCTAATACCTGGTTGTGCTGACGAATGGACACAGTGGTAGGCTCTTCGACTGGTGGAGGACTCTCTGGTCTGACATGAGGGAATGGCATCCCTATAGTGCTGGCTCTGGCTCTGATCCAATCTGAATAAGGAGGGTAAGCTTGGTTGTTGCTCTTCCCCAACAAAGGCTTTCCTCTCGTGCTGATGTTATTCCACGCATACTGCAGCTTGGACAACAACTCCCCTTCTAGAATACCCGTGAGGTACAGAGATTCCCGTACCTCTTCTTCCTTTGGTGGAGTCCTCAAAGCATATGCAAACTGACGAACTAGCAATGATGGATTGTAGTTGATGCAACCCTTCCTACCTATCAGATGTACATTAGGAAACCCACTACAACTGAAAATCACCTCGGTGCCTAACCTGTCTCTGTCAACAAACCAATCAATGTCTTCTGCCGACAAACTCATCAGACGCTCAGGCCACTCGGCTGTGGCTGCAGACAAGACAGAAGAACCCTTCTTAGGCAAATGACTATCAAACCACTTGTACAACAACGGTACGCAGCATGAAACATTCTTCCCTCTCCAGTTCTCATTCTTGTAATGCACTGAATGGTAAACGTCTCCGATCAGAGTAGGGACTGGGTTCCCTGAGGCAAAGATATGGAATGCATCAAAATCCACGAAATCAGGCATGCTGGGAAATAAGATAATGCCATATATGCACAAAGCAAGGACGGCGTTGAACGCGTCCCAACACTTGTCCTTAGCACACTGCTGGGCCTTAGCTATCAGAAACTGCAGAGAGAACCCTGGTACCTTGTTCCAGCTCGTCACCACTAACTCTGAAGCGCTCAAATGGAGTGAGGAAGCTAAACCAGCCAGATCAGGCTCAGCATCCATGTGGACAAAAGGCATCTGCCTTTTGATAGGCACACCCAGCATATCAGCATACTCTTCCAATGTCGGCGCGAGAATGAAGTCATGAAAAGTGAAACACCTCAGAGGAGGGTCATAGAACTGCAGAAGAGCATGTAATCCATTCAACTCGGACGTAGAAGGTTTGCAAACCAGACTAAGCAACCTGCCATAAGACTTCCTGAACCTATCCTTCACAGAATCCCCTGCCAGGGCTATCAAACCAGTCAGCTTCGACACATCGGGGGTCGGGAACTTGTATGCAACAGTCTTTCTGAGAGAGGCCATAACAGCAGCAGAAGACGAGAAATCCGGGATCGGGGAAACGGTACCTGCAACACAGACACACGTTAATGGAATGCAGATGAATGTGCAAACTAATGCAAAATGCAGGTATGCAATAATATATCCAGGTGGCTGCTATGGAGATTCGGTATCAACAGTCACTGATGAAAGGGAAACCCCGATGTAAGACCACTAATCTGATCTGCTGAGAATAACCATCTGATAGGACCATAATTCTGTTCTGACAAGAGTAAGTGACAGATAATAAGAATCCCGGCTGCAAGGAATATACGGTGATGAAGTCTTCAGACCCCAAATCAAAGATCTGCCCTATCAAGAACAAACACACAGCTGCTGATGAGATCTTCAGACCTCACTCAAAACCTGCCCTATCAAGAACAAATAACATCTGCCGATGAGGCCTTCAGACCTCACTCAAAATCTGCTCCATCCAGAACAAACCACTGATGATAACATCCTGATCAAAACCTGCTCTATCAAGAACAGACAAACACCCGGCGACAAGATCCTCTGATCAAAACTGGCTCTGTCAAAAACAAACATATCTGTAACTGAGAACCCAACATAACTGATTTACTGTCAAGAAAACCAGGTAGTCTGAAGGTCTAAGTTTCCTGCAATAAATCCAGTCCCACTCACAGGTATGAACCTAGACTGACTCAAGGTACGGCATCCTATGCGTTCATCAGCGTCACAGACTTTCAAAACTGATGATACGATTCCCAGAAGGAGTGGCATCATCAAGTCCTGAAGAGGCCTCACTTAGCTGAATCACAAATGATCGGTCCCCAGAGTCGACAATCCACCAAACCAGCAACCGTCTCAACCCAAAGGGTTGAAAGTGAAGCCAACCGGATGAACCTCGTCTGAGCGTGGATTTCATGAGACACTAGTGCCTGCAAAGCAAGCACGCGCCCACTAATTTCCACTCTAAGTCTATGGTGCACTCAAGCCTGGGTCTGGCTTCTCACTCAATCAGAACTCCCATCCCACAACAGCACAAATAATCATATTATACTGGAAATAAAATGCGGGAAATAAAGTGCGAGAAGTAAGAATGCGATAAATAAACGCAACCCAACAAGTAAACACACAAGCGGTAGGATTGACTCTCTTAAGGGACGTTGGATCCCAAAACTGACTTGCTTTCGGGACGTTGGATCCCTAGGAAACTATCAAGTCCCCAGCAGAGTCGCCAGCTGTCGCTTGCGCGAAAATAAGGTGCCGGCATGACAGAAGAGTCGCCACCTTTCGTTATTTATCCCTCAGAGCGGGAGAGGAAACGATCGGAAAAACCTGACGAATAAGGGTAAGACAAGGTCATCGCACCCATTGTCTGGGTTCGGGAGTCGGTTACGCAAGGGGAAGGTATTAGCACCCCTCACGTCCGTCGTACTCGACGGGATCCTCGCTTGTTTGTTTACTTGGACGGGTTGGTTATAATCTATCTACCTATCAAGGCTGGCTGAAAAAGAAAAGAAAAATGACTCGGCAAAGCATCGCACTTTATGCCTACGTATTCCCGTCTGGAACGAGAAATCAGAGTCAACGTAGTTCGGCTAACTACGGGGAAAGGTTGAAGGTTGCTCGCTAGGACGTCGCATCCTATGCCTACGTACTTTCATCTGGTATGAAAGATCAGAGCAAACGTAGTTTGGGAAACTACGGGTTATCTCCTAAAAGAAGTGTTTTTTATTATGTTTGCGATTTCAACCGCACTAGAGACTATGACCTGAGAGTGAATGCGTCGCATGTCACCCAAAGGGTACCATACTAAACATCCAGACTGTGGAAAAGAAACTCTCCCACAATCCTTTCTCAGATAGCTTGAGGCTCGTAACGTACGAAAGAAATCATTCATGATTACTGTATCTTAAACTGTTTCGAGATGAGAAGAGAACAGACCCAACTAGGAGGGAGACTATCAAGTCCTACTGTTATCATGCCATGGATTCATCCTATGGTTGAAGTTTGAACAGGGAACTCCTAGATGTTGTCATGCATAGGTTTCAACCTAAAAGTCTATCATCAAATCCTCATCAGAGGAAATGAGAGTCCTAAGGGATCATGTCAATGATACACCAAAACAGACAAAAGCATCAGCTTTAACAGTAAAATGCATGCAATGCAAGTGAGGGAGGAAATGTGTGTGGGGCTTCAGCCTCCACAAGCTCGTCTCGACCTCAAGCCAGTCATGAAATAACAGTAATCATACTGAAATAAACAACATGCTATCAAGCAAAAACAGTAAACTGTAATCATACAGACAAAAGAACTGAAATGCTATCAAGCAAAATAAACACATGGGCAAGGGAGCTGGGCTCTACCGAATACCCGCAAGCAAAGCCAAGCAATAACAATACAATCAGATGCATTCATGCTCTTAGACTGAACTTATTCTAAATGGGCTTAGTCTAATGCAACAGACAAATCAGACAAAACACACAATACATCAAAGAAGACAGAAGAAAGCCTCAGCTCCTCCAGCGGCAACCCAGTCTTCAGACTTCATAGATCACTTTCTTTCCAGGTATCAACCCTACAACATGAGTATCAACTCATCTTCTCCCTTGAGCTTCAGCTCCTTTGATCAGCTCTACCTTCAGGCTTCACTATTTCCAGAGATCTTTAGGCATCAATTTGATCTTCACAGAGTCTTCAGACTTCAATAATCTTCAAGGAATCATCCTCTTCAAGGCCTCAGCTTCTATCTTCAAAGGCTCAACTGCTCCAGCAGACAAGATTCAGTCAACAAGATGAAGTGGGGATGTTACAGTACTCACTGACTTCCAAAGGATGCCATTGAGAACTTAACATCAAAGGAGCGGCTCTCTCAAAGTTCTACCTTATAGGGCAAGGTCACTAATCCCTCCAAAGGAGAGAGGTGAATACCCTTAAGGGACTTTGTGTCATAGAGAAGAAAGGAGGTGAACAAGACACTCCTTGTTTATTGAACAAAGTATTCTATCTAGGGCTCTGCCTATGCCCCTATAAACCTATAAACAAAACAACAAAAGCTATGCTAAACTCCTCTGCAAGGTCTTCAAAGCTTCCATGATGATCCACAAGGTCTTCAACTCAATCTTCAAAGCTCACACACTCAAAAGAGAAGGAAAGAAAACACAACAATACAACTTATGCCTTTAAGCAACACAGATACTATCCATACATTCAAAAATCAACCAAAAATAGCATATAGTAATATAAATTCCTAATATAAATTCTAGGGGATCCTATTTAACTACCCTTAAGTCCCATATATTCCCCATAGGCTAACTTGTCCTAAAAACCCCAAAAATAAAATGTTGAAGTTCAAGTATACAACCTAAACCCTAATTAGAGCACCTAAATGTCTAACAATCAAACTACATCAAATTTTAATCTACAAATCAAGAGATAAATCCTACATGAAACTAGGGTTCAATATCTAACTATGCCAAAAATAATGGCTCAAAAATCCTAAGGGAAAGTCCTAAAACAATTCATAGAAAATGAGATATCAACTAAAAGAAAATAATTGCCCTATTTAAAAGAAAATATCACCAAAAATTCTATATTAAAAATAAAATCCTATTTTTATTTTTATATTTTTCTACACATTATTATCTAAACATAGAAAAAAGAATGAGCAAAAAAACATTATTTATCAATTTTTTATGAATTATCAAAGTTCATTAAAAATATAAAACAAAATAAAAATATAAAATGAGGAAAATGAGGGAGGGGTGGATAGAACAGGCGCGCAGTTCAATTCGTTTGGGCCATATCATGGTGGGGGTGCGAATAGAACACGGGTAAGCCCAGGATTCCTTCATTAAACCAAACGACGTCGTTTGGCTGGTTCTTGCTTCCCTCCATTTTGCGAATTCAAATTACAACCGTACGATTGAAATCCCAGTCCACTTCCTTGACCTGATCCAACGACGGATAGTCGTCTTCTTCCTTGCGTTTGGTTAGGGTTTGATGGCAACACCATGCACAACTCTCTCATGTAGCCGTCTTCTACCAGCTCGTTCTCTCTCGTCTCTCAGCCAAACTCACTCATGTAAAGAGCAAACTCGCTCAGTTTTCCTCCCTAAACACAACCATGCCCTCAGCTTGCATTAAAACAGCCCCAAACTGGAAACCCGACGCTCATCCTCCATTAATGCTCAAGGTTTTCACCCTCACGAAACCTCAAATTCTCGGTACTAAACTAATCTTCATGCATCACTGATCAACCTAAACTAAAGCATTGATATTAAAACTCAATAACCAGCTAGTTCTTGATCTTTAAAGTATGATGTCAAATTCTCAAACTTCTCAGAATGAGCTCTAACTTCTCAAGATCCATCCCTAATGGTTGCTAGTCATGATTACCCTAACCACATGATCTAGAACTATGCAAACAGAGAGAATCGAATGAATTTGCAAACCTGCAACTTGATGATGGCAGCAATGGTTACACTCCTCTTCAATGCTTGAAACTGCCCAAAATCACTCTTTCCTCGATGATGAGCTTTCTGTATGCAAAAGATTTAGTGTAGCACGCTTGAATCTTGAGATTGAGTGAGATTTGCTTCCTTTTCAATTTTGATCTTGCACCTTCAAGACTTCATGGATCCACCTCAATTATGGTATGCAAATGCTCACAATGATTAGATGAGTGTGTTTGTGGAGGAGAAAAGAATGAAGATGGAGGAGAAAGAGAGTTTGTTATGATTTTGCAAATGGAGGAATTTCACTCTTTTTGCACTTGCTCACCCTTAACCATCACCAACCCTTGCATGAATGATCTCTGCTCAATATATAGGCCATAATGGGAGCATCTAGGAGCTGCTGGAAACTTCTAAGAGCTTTCTAGAAGTTTCATGTCATGAACTTATGGATTTCTCACATATCTCATGACATCTCATGATATAATCCTTACCATTCTTTAATTTCAAGTCAAAATCTCCCCATATGAGTTATAGAGGTGATTAGAGTACTAAAACAACCAATGTGTTCACTTATTTCAAGTTTTCCCAAGTTGCCTTAATATGCAAGAAAGAATTTTACAAAGCAACCTCCATTTTTAGGCCTTAAACCAAAATTGTGGCTGAACCATTGTTTTTAAAATGGTTTTTCCAATCAAAATGATATATTGGATGACCTATTTTGGGTTTGTGGATCCTCCAAACCAATTTTCAAATTCAACTTTTCAAACTTATAAGCCATTTTTAGTTCATTTTTGACCAATCATGCAAATCCATGCTATGAGCTTTTCCAACAATTCATGACCTTCTTTCTAGACTTAAAATCACATTTTGAACAACTTTCATGTTTTGAGTTTTTCCATTTGAGGCTTGGAAGTAGGAGATATGGCGTTTGCTTAAAAATGACCTATAACTGACAAATGACCAAAATACCCCTGTCTTGTTCAAACCATAAGTTGAGTTCCAAAAATCCTATCAAGGACTTCTACCACTCAAATTAAATATAAGAAGATGCCCTCCAACATTCATGTTTACCAAGAAACCATAGGAATCATCCTACTAGGGCAAAAGTTGTCTGCAAGTTGGGTGACTTTCAAGGACCCAGATTCACATACTTCTGCTGACCTGTAATTTGTCAAAACCATAACTTGAGCTCTGTAACTCCTATCAAGGACTTCCACAACTCAAATTAAAGCTAAGAACAAGATCTACAACATTCATGTTGTGGGGAAGATGAGATATCAATCACATCTAGAGCTAAAACTGCCTGGAAGATGGGGATCAAATTAGGGTTTTTTCACTGACAATCCTTGGAAACCCTGACTTGAAACTTCTCAAACTCCTCAATCATGATGAGTTGGTCTAGGAATCATCTTTATAACACCTCTATGTATCATTCCATGATCTCATGGACCTTGGATTAGGTCTCAACCTTCTCAAAATCTTCAGTTATCCTAGGGTTGACCCAGTCAAAACCCTAATTCTACCATTCATGGTTGAATCCTCTGAACTCTTGCACAATGACTTCTCTGGGCTTCATGATGGCTGTCAAGACATCTCATAGGCTTTCTCAAAACATCAAGTTCATTCTCAAAGTCTCAGAATCATCTGAGGAGCACCCACAACTCTCAAGCTATGAAGCACACCACCCTGGTTTCAACCAACTTCCTCTGAGGATCTCTTGAACTTTCTGATGAAGGTATCAACTCTCAAACACTAGATGGATAAATAATTGTTGGTCAAATTTTGGGGTGCAACACCTTCTTCAGCTCATCCCTCTCAGCTAACACCTGATTATGCTGCTGAATAGGCACGGTGGTAGGCTGTTCAATCACTGGAGGGCTTTCTGGCTTGGCAGGGGGAAACGGCATCCCTATCATATCTGCTCGGGCTCTGATCTAGGTCACATATGGAGCGTAGGCTTGGCTATTGCTTTTCCCCAGCAACGGCTTTCCCCGCTTACAGATACCATTCCAAGCGTGCTGAAGCTTAGATAACATATCCCCCTCTAGAAGACCAGCGAGGTACAGAGATCCTTGCACCTCTTCATCCCTCGACGGAGCTCTCAAAGCATAAGCAAACTGTCGGACCAGCAGAGATGGATTATAGTTTATACAGCCCTTCCTGCCTATCAAAGGCACGTTTGGAAACCCACTGCAGCTGAAGATGATCTCGGTACCCAACCTATCTCTATCAAACCAGCCAATGTCTTCCGCTAACAGACTCATCAAACGCTCGGACCACTCAGTTGTGGCTGCAGACGAAGCAAAGGGACCCTTCTTTGGTTGACTATCAAGCCATCTATAGAGCAGGGGTACACGGCACGAGACATTCTTGCCTCTTCTGTTCTCGTTTTTGTAGTGGACGGAATGGTAAACATCTCCAATCAAGGTAGGGACTGGATTCCCTGATCCAAAGACGTGGAAGGCGTCGAAGTCTACAAAGTCAGGCATATTGGGGAACAGAATGATGCCATATATGCACAGAGCAAGAATGGCGCTGAACACGATCCAACAACCGTCTTTGGCACACTGTTGGGCCTTTCCCACTAAGAACTGCAAGGAGAAACCGGGAACATTGTTCCAACTAGACAAAACCAACTCGGAGGCATCCAGATGAAGTGAGGGAGCTAGACTAGCCAGATTAGACTCAGCATCCATATGAACAAAAGGCATCTGCCTCTTGATAGGAACACCTAACAAATTAGCATATTCCTCTAGTGTGGGTGCGAGAATGAAATCCTGAAAAGTAAAGCATCTCAACGGAGGATCGTAGAACTACAGCAGGGCGTGCAACCCATTAAACTCAAGCACAGAGGGTTTACGAACCAAGCTGAGCAGTTTACCATAAGACTTTCTGAATTTATCTCTCACAGAATCGTCTGCCAAAGCAATCAAACCAGTCAAGTGAACAACATCAGGAGTGGGGAGTTTGTAAGCCACAGTCTTCCTCAGAGAACCCATAGAAGGCAAGAAAACCTGAATCGGGGGAAACGGTACCTGCAACACAGACACACGTTAATGAAATGCAGATGAATATGCAAAACAATGTAAAATGCAATCATGCAGCAGGAGATCAAGACAACTGTGTTGTTGAAGAGATGAAGGTTCTGTATCAACAAAACCACAATACTGCTCTGTCAAGAACAATCACTATCTCTGATAAGAAGAAAACCCTGGTATCGGACCATAAATCTGCTTTGTCAAGAACAAACACACATCTGATAATAAGGACCTCTGATACAGGACCATAAATCTGCTCTATCAAGAACACATACGTCTAAAAATAAGGACCCCTAATACAGGACCATAAATCTGCTCTGTCAAGAACACATATACATCTGATGATGAGAACCTCTGATACCAAAACTGATTCACTATCAAGAAAACCAGGTAGTCTGAAGGTTAAGGTTTCCTGCAACAAACCCAGCCCTGCTCACAGGTATGGACCTAAAATGACACAAGTTTGGCATCCTATGCGGTCATCAGCGTCACAGACATTCAAGAGGGGTGATACGATACCCAGAAGGTGTGGCATCACCATCTCCTGAAGCGGCCTCACTCAGCTGAATCCCAAATGATCGGTCCCCAGAGTCGACAATCCTCCAAACCAACAACCCCTCAGGCCCAAAGGGCCGGAAAAGAAGTCAACCGGGAGAACCTCGTCTGAGCGTGGATTTCATGAGACACTAGTGCCTGCAAAGCAAGCACGCGCCCACTAATTTCCACAACTAATGCTAGGTACACTCAAGCCTGGGTCTGCCTTCTCACTCATCAGAATGCCCCTCCCACAACAGCACAGATAATCATATCATACTGAAAATAAAGTGCGGGAAATAAAATACGATAAACAAACACAACCCAACAAGTAATCATACAAGCGCTAGGATTGACTCTCGCAGGGGACATTTGATCCCAAACTGACTCGTATATGGGACGTTGGATCCCAGGAAACTATCAAGTCCCCAGCAGAGTCGCCAGCTGTCGCTACCGCGAAAATAAGGTGCCGACAAAACAGAAGAGTCGCCACCTTTCGTTATTTATCCCTCAGAACGGGAAAGGAAACGATCGGAGAAACCGGACGAAAAAGGTATAAGACAAGGTCATCGCAACCGTTGTCTAGGTTCGGGAGTCGGTTACGCAAGGGGAAGGTATTAGCACCCCTCACGTCCATCGTACTCGATGGGATCCACGCTTGTTGTGTTTAACTGACGGGTTGGTTTTATCTATCTACCTATCAAGGTTGGCTTAAAGAAGAAAAGAAAATGACTCGGCAAAGCGTCACGCTTTATGCCTACGTATTCTCATCAGAGAATGAGAAATCAGAGTCAACGTAGTTCGACTAACTACGGGTTACGGGGAAGGTGGCTCGCCAATACGTCAGTATTGTGCCTACGTACTCTCAACGGATATGAGAGATCAGAGCTTACGTAGTTCGGGATAATACGGATTACGGGGATTCAGATTCATCTGTTTTATCGAGTAGGGTTAACAAACAGTTCCAGCAGTTTGGTGTATGCAGCTCGACCCTTGGAGACTTATGCATTACCGTTTGCGGTAGAACTAGGAGTTAACGACACTCTTTTCTTCGGAAAAGCTTATTTTGACTTATGGGCCCACGGGGAAAAAGTTTAAAGTTTGTTTTCTGTCTTTTACGAAAGAACTGTTTTTTATGGATGTTTGCAACTAATATCGCACTAGAGACTATGACCTGAGAGTGAATGCGTCGCATGTCACCCAAAGGGTGCCATACTAAACATCCAGACTGTTGAAAAAAAACTCTCCAACAATCCTTTCTCAGATAGCTTAAGGCTCGTAACGTACGACGTCAGTTAACCTTTATTACTGTATTTTCATTTGTTTTGAGATGAGAAGAGAGAACGGACTCAACTATGGGGAGACTATCAAGTCCTAATGTTGTCATGCCAAGGATTCATCCTATGGTTGAAGTTTGAAACAGGGATCTCCTAGAAGTTATCATGCATAGGCTTCAACCTAAAGTTCTAATCATCACTTCCTTATCAAAGGAAGTGAGATTCCTAGGGGATCATGTCAATGATAAACAGAAACAGATAAAGCATCAGCTTAAACAGTAAACAGATATACAGTACAGGAAACAACTGTAAAATGCATGCAATGCAAGTGAGGGAGGAAATGTGTGTGGGGCATCAGCCTCCACAAGCTCGTCTCGACCTCAAGCCAGATATGAATAACTGCAATCATACAGAAGAAATGAAAATGCCATCAAGCAAAATATAAACTGCAATCATACAGAGGAAACAACATGCTATCAAGCAAAACACAAACCACATAGGCAAGGGAGCTAGGCTCTACCGAATACCCGCAAGCAAAGCCATACAGTAAAAATACAAGCAGAGGGAGCAACTCAACCTCTAGTGCAGTCATGCTCCTAGCTTAACACAATCTAAACATGAACTTATTCTAATGCATCAAGCAAATCACACAAGTCACATCAATACAGTTGCACAGAAAGCAAACAGACAAGAAAAGAAAGTGGATCAACCACTCCCACAGCCTTACAACAAAGCAACCCTCTGACAGCAGTTCAGTCATCAGTCTGCACTTACTCTTCAAGGCTATCATCTTTAATAGCAAGTATCAACTTGCCTCTAATACATCCACATAAGTATCAACTCATTCCCTCTTCCTCAAGCCTTAGCTCTTCAGTAAATTCCACCTTCTGGTTTTAATCCTAACTGCAAGTATCAACTTGTTCTCCAACTCCAGGCTTCAGCTTCTTCATCTGATCCCAACTGGATTCTCTTCACAAGTGTCAACTTGTTCCTCTTCTTCTTCAAGCTTAAGCTCTTCACTCAATTTCGATTTGATCTCCTCCACAAGTGTCACCTTGTTCTTCTGGACCTTCAAGCTTCAGCTCTCTCCTCTCTACAAGTATCAACTTGCTCTTCCTGATCCACAAGCTTCAGCTCCTAAGGGTAATCTTCAAACACAAAGAAGTGTCAACTCCTATCCCTCCATCTCTTCAAGCAAGGAACTCCATCCTCTAGCAAGGGAGAAAGATTCATCTAACAAGAGCAAAGTTTGGATGATTGACAGCAGGGTGAAAACCAAAGGTCACCACTAAGCATCCTATCATCAGAGAAAGGGACCCTCAAAGGTTCTCCCAATTTGTAAAGAGCCACACATCCTACCAAAGTTGGGATGAGGCATTTACAAAGGGACCTTACATCATAGGGAAGAATGGAAGTGATCAACATCTTCCATGTTTATGAAGGAAGATAATTTATCTAGAAGCTATGCCTACAAACCCTAATCTTAACACCTAATCAACACTACACCAAAAGAAGGGGAGATCTTCACATCCAAGATTCTTCAAGCACTCCATGGTAGCCCAAGCTTGTCTTCAACATCATCCAAGAGCAAGAGAGACAAAACCCTAATCTAAGGGAACTAAAGAAGTCATTCTAGTCAAATTAGTGCATTAGAATCATCCAAAGTTAGCACCTAAACTAAAATCAAACAAAAATAGCAAACTACATTGTAAATTCCTACAAATATTCCTAAGGGACCCTAATTCAATCATGAATCTACCATACAAAAATCAGAGGTTGAATCATCCACCAAGTCCTAGAAATAAAACCTAAATCATAAGGTATCAACCATAAACCCTAAAAAGGGAGCCCCTAAAGTTTCAACCTAAAACTACCACCTACATTCATCACAAAAATGTGACAAAAATCTAGGGGGAACATGCATATCTATGCTTGCTACACACAAAAAATCAGGTCAAGAATCATCATCACATGATCAAACCAAATTCAACAAAATCAAGCATCAACCATGGTCATTTTAATATCAATTAAAATGTAAAAAATTCTAATAAAATCAAAAATGCATGAAATATTAATATTTTTTATCTAAACAAAACTATATTCAATCATGAATCAATGGAAAAAAGAATGGGATTAATTGAGTTACTTTTCAATTATTTATGAATTATTCAATAACCATGAATGAAATGAGAAATTAAAAGAAAATAAAAAGAAAATGATAAACGCGTGGTGCAGGTAGCAACAAAATTCAGTTCATTTCAGGGTTGGGCCCAGAAAGGGGGTGCGAGTATCAACTGGTGACTAAGCCCAAAACCAACATTTAAATGAAACGCTACGTTTCATAGTAATTCAGAGTCCTTCACAAACTTTCCCTCACGCGTGGCCGTTAGATCCTCATCTGGTCAAAGGTCCTCCTCTAATCCAATGGCTATGAGGTTGTCTTCAACCTTTTGAATTTCTGAGTTCCCCTCACCTGCGCGCGCTAGAGTCACCGCCGGTGACTTCTCCGATCAACCTCCCCCAACCCTAACTCTTTCTAGAATCCACCATTGGCCACGATTCCTTGATGAATCTTGTCCCACATTTCCTCAGGAGTTCACTCATGCCACTAGTTCATGCTAAAAACTCAAGATTTGCAAAAACACGATCTCAACCGAAAATTGAATAAACCCTAATTGGTCACTAATCTCCAAATTAATGATCCAGAAACCTTCCTACATCAATCTACAATGCATTTAACCTAACAAATCCTCTTGATTCTACTTAAATTAAGCCATAGAATGAGGTTTACATACCTGTCAAAATCGTGTGAACAAAGTGCTCAAACCTTCAAATCAACCCTCAAGAACTTCCAGACTCCTTCACTAGCATCCAAGGAAGGTTCTGTATGCAACCAAATGGATTGAAATACTCTGAATCTTTGAACCCGACTATGAGTTGCAGATGAAGAAATCCAAGTGCCAACTCCCAATTCTCCCACGATCTTCCCTTGAATTTGATCTGAAATCAATCACCAACTCTAGAGCAAGCTATTGAGATCAATATTTTGGATTGAAATGGCTTCAAACCTTGTAACAGATTTTGATTTGCAAGAAGAAAGTTCACAGTGAAATCTCACTCTCCTCTCTCAATTCTCACCAACCTTCACTCTGAACCACTTCGTAATCATATATAGGACATGGATGAATGATCTAGAAAGTTCTGGATCACTCTAATGAGAAGTTCAATATCTCATCTCACTTGAAATCTCATGATATGCTATGTGTATGACAGTCCTTGCAGCAGCTTGCCTTTACTATGCTCTTCATCGAAATTCTCTCCAAATGAGATTATGAAAGTGCTAGGATGTGTTTGTACCTTGGTTTTGATCTTATGAGAAGTTTGGCATATGTTACCTAAGTCTTAAGTAAGCAAAAGCAACTCCATGATTTTGACCTCAAATGAGAAAAGTAATATTGCCAATGTCTTTAAAATGTCATTTCTGATCAAAATGACATATTACATGCCTTATCTTGGCCTTGAAATGAAAAATCCCAAATTTGGTCCTTTTAATGAACTTTAATTCTTCCTTTTTAAGTCAATTTTGCAATTTTGAGTTACAAGCAATTCCAACCTCTCATGACCACTTGGCTAGCCTTAAAACATCATTTTGAACAAGTTTTATGTTGAACATTTTCCCATTTGAAGCTTGCAAATAGGAGTTATGGCCTTATGATTGAAATGACCTGTAATCTCCAAATGACCAAAATACCCTTGACTTGTCAAAGGCATAACTTGAGTTCTACAAATCCTATCAAGGACTTCTAGTACTCTCTAGAAATCTAAGAGGATAAGGAACAACATTCATGTTGACCAAAAGTTCATGGGAATCATCCTTCTTGGGCAAAGGTTTCATGCAAGTTGGGTAACTTTCAAGCTCCAAATTCACATTCCTCAGATGACTTGTAACTTGTCAAAGCCATAACTTGAGTTCTACAAATCCTATCAAGGACCTCTAGCACTCAAATTAAAGCTAAGATCATGCTATACAACATTCATGTTAGGGGAAAAATGAGATGTGTTGCACCCTAAAATTTGCCCAACCTTATTCACTTGGTTCATGTTTTAATATCATTAGCATTTGCATATAGAGTCATGTACATAGACTAACCATCTGCATAGCATAAGCATAGCAAGTCATTCAACAGGGGACCAATCATTATTTTCATCTCTAGAGGCCTAGCAAGAGGTTAATATCCCAATTCCATCTCATTCAAGTCATCAGGAAATAATTTGAAAGCAAAGAGTTCAGCAGATCAAGCCTTGAGGCCATTTCCTAGCTGAGGGTGTCTGAGGGTCAGCAAGAGGGTTGTGAGCTGTTAAGTGAAGGCATGGAGAGTATCTAGACATCTTGAGAGACTTAGAAAGTCATTTGGAGAAGGAGACAAGTCATTGATGAGAGCACAAGAGCTATAGTTGAAGGCAGTCAACTAGGGTTTCATCTGGGTCAACCCTAGGTCAACCCTAGGTCAATTGACTGATTTAAAGAGCATTCAAGTCTATTGGAGAGGTGTGGGGATCAACATTGGACATATGAAGAAGGATATGGGGATATGCCAAGGAGAATTCAAGAGAAGTCAAGGAGAAGAGGAGTTACTAAATTAGGGTTTCTCTGTAAAATCCCCTAGTTTAGGTCAAATTTCCAAGCAAGATAAGTCAAAATGATAGCTTCAAATGGCTTCTTGGCCAACATGAAACTTGTAGAGGATCTCAAGACCTTTAATTTGAGTGGTGGAATACCTCAAGGAGATTTATAGAACTCAAGTTATGGTCCTTGCAAGTTACAGGTCATCTGGGGTGTCTGAATTTTTGTCTGTGAAAGTGACTTGACTTCCAAGCTAGTTTTACCCCTCAAGGAGATTTCAAATGAATTCTTGGTCAACATAAGAATTGTTCCTCATTGTCTTAGCTTTCTAGAATGGTATAGTATGCATTCATATGATGTGGAGAACTCAACTTATGGTCTTGGCAAGCAAAGGGTATTTTGGGCATTTGTGAATTACAGGTCATTTTAACCTATGTCCAAAACTCATACAAGGAGGCCTCAAATGGAAAAATTTACAACATCAAACTTGCTCCAAATGGGATTTTAAGTCTAGAAAGAAGGTCACAAATTATTGGAGAAGCTCATAGCATGATGTTGCATAATTGGTCAAAATATGAACTAAAAAGGCTTATAAAGTGAATAAATTCAAGATGGAAAATGGTTTGGGAGATTTCTAAGTCCAAATGGAGACTTCCAATATATGATTTTGAATGGAAAAACAATTCTAAGAACAATGGTTCACACACTTTTTTGAGTTTAGAAGAAAAAAAAGAAAGTTATCCATGGTTACTTGTAATTGAAGAAACACTTCAAAAATGGATCAAAGTTGGAAAACAAGGGAATGTGCAAGATGGATCTAGAATGTACCATTGGGGTCTATATATTCATGAAATGAGAATTTGGCAAGGGTTGGCTTCATTTTGCACCAAGAATTTCATCAAACTTTCTCATTCTTTCTCATTGAGTTTTCATTCCAATTCTCCAAAATCTCCATCAATCTTCATCAAAATCAATTCAATCTTACTCCATTATCATCATAGATCATAATTGAAGCAAGGACTTGGTGATTAGGATCCATTTTCGTGCACCATACTCAAGAACATCAAAGTTGCAAATTCCATTGGACAGCATAATTCAAGCAAGGAAGCTCCAAAATATTGCATACAGAATTGATTACTGAGTTTGTTGATCAAGATCCAACACCTAGAAGCCTCAGATCTTCAATCTCCATAGCTGTTTGCAAGGTTTCACATCAGGTATGTTTTCACTCAAATTGCTCGATTCAGTTAGTTAGGCATGCTGTTGTTAGTGTAGATTTGATCTAGGTGGTTAGGAGATTAGTTTAGATGAATTTGGAGTGATTTAGAGACCATTGGTAGCAGGTGCCATAAGCTGTTAGTGCTTGAATCTCTTGGATTAATGCATCATAATGTTAGTTGGATAGCGCAGGTTAATCTCCATTAGTTGTAGATTAGTTTAGGTTAGGTTTAAGGAAGAATCATCATGATGCATCTCAGTGCATTTCCATGGTGGCCAGATGTTACTTCGATCGGGTTTGTTGTTGTGGTGAGTTTCAAAGAAATCTAATGCCCTAGGCTTGTAGAGGGAAGAATTTAGAGTGGTTTTCGTGTTTACAGCATGTGGATTCGTGGCGTGTAGGATGAGAACAGAGAGGTGGAAGATTGCTCGTGCATGGCCATTCATGGTGATTGAAACCCTAGTTGCAGATCAATTGGGGAAGAGATAATCGTGGCCGTGTATTTGTTGTTGGACCTTTGACTAAGAGGATGATCGTGTGGCCTGCATTTGATCTGAAGCGTGGAGGGAATTGACTTGGCCAAAACGCGCCGTTTCATTAATTGAAACGGGCGGGCCTGAGTCTTTGATGCTATCCACACCCCCAATGTGTGAGCCCAAACCAATTTCAATGTGATTTCACTGCTATTCTTACCCCCAGCGCTTTTCTTTTTTTTTTCACTAATGCTGAGTGTATTCTGGGCTTTGGTAAAAGCGCTATCTGCACCCCTATTGTTGGCCCATTGTGATTTTTGACTGGGCGTGATTGATATTCTAACCCCCCTCCCTCATTTTTAATTCATTTTATTTCTTAATTCATTTTAATTTTACTAATCTTCAAAAATTCATAATAAATTCATAGAAAATGCATTTTAATTCATTCTTTTTACATCTTTTACATTAAAATGTCTAGAAAATTTTCATCAAATAAAACTGCATTTTTATTTTTATTTCATATTTTTTCCATACTTTCTAAATAAATGTCATATTAAATAGATTCATTTCATGCATCATTTTGATAATTTTTGTTCTCTTACATGCTTTAATATTTGTTGGTCATTCTTTTTATATTGTTTAGATGAGACATTCCACTTGTAGAAATATTTTAGTTCCCATTTTTAGAGATTAATTTTAGGTGATTAATAAATGCTTGAACATCATGAACAAAACTAGGGTTTTTAGGTGACAACTTAAGAAGTTTGATTTCATTTCCCTTAGGACTTAGGATTTAAATAGATTAGTTATGGGACTATAGGGGCTATGGGTAGCTATTAGATCCCTTAGGAAAAGTCAGGATTCCCCTACTGCTATTAATGCTGTCTGTATATTTGATTGTCTGGTGTGGTGTGCCCTCTGGGGATTGTTGCTTGTTTGTTTGGGTATTGGGTTTGTCTGGGGCCCTGGGGAAGCTGAAGATTTGTGAAGATGAAGACCATTGGAGATCCAGAGATTGAAGATCAACTGTCAGAGTTGAGGAGGAGTTTTTTTTTTTAGCAGCTGCTGAGGAGACTAGGGTTTAGGAGCTAGGCAGAGCTCTAGGCTAGAAAGATTGTTTCTCAAACATGGACTGCCTTGTCTGCATCCATTCTTCTCTGTGATTCAGAGTCTCTCTAAGACACTCACCCCCTTCCTTTGGAAGGCTTGGTGATAGTGTCTATGAGATAGAACTCTTGAGAGAAAATGTCTCTTGTGTTAGAAGCAGTCTGTTCACCACCCTTGGTAGTCAACTGATTGCTTAACACCCAATTCACTCTTGTGACTGATCCCTCATCCTGGAGGTTTGAGCTTGAAGAAAAGCCATTGCAGATGGGAGACTGATGATCAAAGCCCTTGCCTGAAGGTCATGGAGATGGAGATTGATGCTTGTTGAAGCCTGTAACTGAGTGGAGATTACTTGAAGTCAGATGTTGATTCAGAGCTGCTGATGCTGTTTCTTTTGCTGTTGTATTTCATTGCTGATGTATTGATTGGTTTTCTGGACTGTATTGTTTGCTGTTTATCCTGTTGGGTTGAAAGTGAAGCCTGTTCACTTTTGCCTATTGTTTTCTAGGTTCGAGGTTGAGTGGGACTCCCTTGCCTCGCTTGTATTGTTGCATTCATGCATTTTACTGCTTTATTATATCTGTTATTGTTTCTGTCTCCGCCTATCCCGTAGGATCTCTGTTTCTCTCTGTGCAAGAGAGGAGCATGATAGACATTAGGTTTTTAACCCATGCATGATAACATTAGGTTAGTTTGATTCTCTTCGCAACCGTAGGTTAGAGTTCTGTCTCTTTCTTTCTCAAAACAAACAGAAAAACACGTAAAGATTTCGAACACAATAAAAGACACTTCCTTCGTAAAAGAATGTGAACTCATCAAAACGTCATTTTTTGTCCGCTTGGACCGCTAATCAGAAAACCTTTTTCAGAAGGAATAAAATCAATCAAGACAGACTTGTGTCGTACGTGGCCCGAACTACGTTTGCTCTGATCTTCCATGCTGTGTGGAAGTACGTAGGCATAGGATGCGATATCCTAGCGAGCAACCTTCCCCTCCTTTCCCGTAGGTAGGCGAACTACGTTGACTCTGATTTCTCGTTCCAGACGGGAATACGTAGGCATAAGGTGCGATACTTTGCCGAGTCTTTTTATTTTCATTTTATTTTCTTTTTTAACCCTTGACCTATAGTTTAGATAGAATAACAATACATACCCGAAAACAAGCGTGGATCCCGTCGAGTACGACGGACGTGAGGGGTGCTAATACCTTCCCCTTGCGTAACCGACTCCCGAATCCAGGTTTTGGTTGCGACGACCATACCTTTCCCGTGTTGTGCGAGGTTTACTCTGGGCGTTTCCTTTCCCTCCCGTGGGATAAATAACGCACGGTGGCGACTCTTCTGTTCAGCCGGCGCCGATTTTCGCAGTAGCGACAGCTGGCGACTCTGCTGGGGATCCAACGTCCCCTGGCTGCTAAGGACTGCGATGGTTCTTATGCATTTGGGATCCAACGTCCCTTTGAGAGAGTCAATCCTAACGCTTGTTTTCCCGTCGAGGATTTTGTATGGAGTTATTGTGTATTTCTAACCTTGTATTTTCAGCTTTGTATATTGATTATTATTGCTGTATTTGGGGTGTGACAGGTGTTCTGATATTGAGAGATAAGCCGGACCTGGGCTTGAGTGCACCTAGAATTAGCGTAGAAATTAGTGGGCGCCCGCTTGCTTTGCTTGCTTTGGTGTCCCATGAAATCTACACTCAGACGAGGTTCCTCTGGTTGGCCTCCTGCCCCTTCCTTTGGTTGGCGTGGGTTGCTGGTTAGTTGGATTGTCGACTCTGGGGACCGATCATTTGGAAGTTGGCTGAGTGAGGCCTCTTCAGGGATTGATGATGCCACTCCTTCTGGGAATCGTATCATCAACCCTGAAAGTCTGTGACGCCAACGACCGCATAGGATGCCGTACCTTGTGCCAGTTATAGGGCCACCCACCTGTGAGGGGATTCAGGGTTATGCAGGTAACTAGACCTCCAGACTACCGGTTATTTCTTGATCAGAGATCCTGGTTATTTATGGAGAGTTATGAGGTCTGTCAGAGACCATTTGGAGATGTGTTCTGAGGTCTGTCAGAGACCAACTAGAGATGAGATCTGAGGTCTGTCAGAGACCATTTGGAGAGGTGTTTTGAGGTCTGTCAGAGACCAATTATGGATGTGATTTGAGGTCTATCAGAGACCAGTGAGTTATGGTTTGAGGTCTGTCAGAGACCAGTATTGGAGTGTTATTTCAGGTCTATATGAGACCAGGGTTTGATGACTTCTGGATGGTCTATCTGAGACCTTTCTTGATTGGGTTTAGGCTATTCAGCTACAGCTTTGGTCCCTGTTGGATGTTACTTGCATTGCATTGCCTGCATATCCATTATCATTTGCATTTCACTAACGTGTGTCTGTGCTGCAGGTGCATTTGCATTTCCCTAGTTCTAGTGCCCAGACTTCTGAGTGTTTGATCATGACTAGCTTAAGGAGAACGGTTGCTTACAAGTTGCCTACGCCAGATATTGTTCCTTTACTGGGGTTGATCTCTCTTGCTGATGAGAGTGTTCGTAGGAGTTTCCGGATGAGCTATGGTAGATTATTGAGATTGGTGTGCAAACCTACAGAGGTAGAGTTAGATGGGCTGTATGCTTTGATGCAATTCTACGACCCTGCTTTGAGGTGTTTTACGTTCTCTGACTTTATTATGGGACCAACTCTGGAGGAATACGCTGAGTATGTTGAGCTGCCCGTACAGAACCAGGTTCCATTCATTCATTATGACGCCAAACCCAAGCCGGAGGAATTGGCAAAAGCCTTGCATGTTGATGCTTCTGAACTTGTGACTACTGTTTCCCGTGGAGTTCCAGGCTTCTCATTTCAGTTCTTAGTTGGTAAAGCCCAGGAGTATGCCAAGAATGGGTGCTGGGTTGCTTTCAATGCTGTGTTGGCTTTGTGCATTTATGGCATAGTACTGTTCCCCAATATACCGGATTTTGTGGACTTCGATGCTTTCTACTTGTTTGCCGCTGGTAATCCTGTACCTACCTTACTCGGAGATCTCTACCACTCACTGCATTACAAGAATGAGAAGGGAAGAGGGAAGAATGTTCACCTTTGTGTACCCTTGTTGAGTATGTGGTTTGAGAGTCACCTTCCTAAGGGAAGATCTGCTGCAGAGACTACAGTTCCAGTTGGTTGGCCGGAGCGTTTGATGAGGCTATCGTCGGAAGATATGGAGTGGTTTGATAGAGACCTGTTGGGATCTGAGCTCATCTTCAGTTGTTCTGGGTACCCTAATGTGCCGCTGATAGGAAGAAAAGGGTGTATCAACTACAACCCTTCTCTATTCATTCGCCAGTTCGGATATGCGCTGAAGAATCCACCTCAAAAGGAAGAAGTACAGGAATCTCTGTACTTCACAGGGGATTTGAAGGGGGAGTTATTGGCCAAGTTGCAACATGCCTGGACGCGTATTAACCGCAGAGGGAAGCCGTTGTTAGGAAAGAATGACTGTCAGGCCTATGCACCTTATAGAGTTTGGATTCAGGAGAGGGCTAGTCAGTTGAGGATGCCATTTCCAGACGCACCAATTCATGTTCCTATTCCGGTAGAAGAGCCGACTACTGTTTCTAGAGAAGCATATGAACAGGTTGTGAAGGAGAAAGAAGCCTTGATGAAGATTAACGAAGGGTTAGAGCAAGAGTTAGCCCAGGCACGCAGCGAGAAAAACAAGGTCGTATATGCTTTCCAACAACAGATTGAGCTGGTAAACAGGTTAGGAGCTGAGTTGACCGAGGAAAAGAAGAAGCGCGAACGTCTGGGGCAAGAGTTCAGAAGCTCCCATGACATGCTGGAATCAAAAAAGAAGGCGCTCGACGCAGCACACCGAGAGATATCCTCTTGCAATAAGACTTGGAATGCTACACTCACCAACAACAAGAAGAGGGAAGATAAGCTGAAGCAGCAAATTTCCGATCTTGAAGAGAAGCTGAAGTCTAGCATCAAGAAGTGTGAGGAGGAAGTGATGAATCGGTATAGTGTCCAGCATGCACTGAACAAGGCAATCAAATCCAGAGACGAAGCGGTATCTCAGAAGCGAAAGCTAGAGGATTGCTTCGGAGAAGCAACATGGGAAGAAACTGCTGAAGACGTACGCCGTGTCCTTAAGAGGAGAAACCAGCTTGTTGAAGGTCTGCTTGATCGACCAAGCCATCCGGAGACCAAGAAGTTGATAGAGGAGTACCAGACTTTTGGGAGGATTTGATCATTCCATTATTTGTATGCTTTATTTGCATAGTGCTGACCATCACCAGGATTGTTGGTTGAGGTCATGCCTTCTTTGTACTCTCAGCGATATTGTACTCTCGGCTTATTGATTCTCCCTGCAATATATGAGGCTTTCTATGATTCAGCTTCGATATTCCTATTGTCAGCACTGTCACTGCACCGGCACCTTCGCACTAGAACTGGGGGAATGAACTTCCCTAATGCACAGACACATTGCATTACATTCATATTCATATTGCATAACAGGTAATCTTTGAATGGTGTCTTATTCCTGCTCTGTATCAGGTACTTAACAGGATTCCAGATCAACATCCGCACCGCTATTCTACACGATCCAACTGTCGGAAAGTCATGGACCAGATTCAGAACGAGATGCAGGATGTACGCGAGAAGCTCGCCCTCTTCATGCAGACCATGGAGGCTATAGCAAAAGGGCAAGAGAATTTGCAGGCCATGGTCCAGCCTCTGTTGGCTCGCAACGCTGGTCATGGTAACGAAGATCATCAGTCTGTCCGGGTTGATACTGCTCATGGAGACGGCACTCCCACGCCAGTGGCTCCGCCCGTGGTTAATATGCCTGCTGCTAACGTCAACAACGCTACCGCTGCTGTGAATGGTAACGTCGGAGTTGGTAATGAAACTGTTGTCCACAATGCTGGGCTGGGTGATGTCAATTTGGGAGATAATCTCGGAGGCAATGGCTTTGTTAATGCTGGGTTCGGATTCAACGATCAGGGATTCGACAACACTGGCAAGTATGGCTTTAATGCTCAAGGCTTTGGGCAAGATGGTTATGGTATGGTCAACCAGGGTTACGGAGGCTTTGGAAACGGAAACGGTGCTGGATTTATGGCTGTTGGTCCCGCTGGAGGTGTTCAAGGGTACGGCAACAGAGGCCGAGTTCCGGGGATGAATCAGGTCAGAGCTGGACGTAATAATGCGTACGATGGGTACGGGGCTGGAAACGGCATGTGGCAAGAGGATCAGCAGGAGGATGCCTTCTCTGGAGGAGGTTTTGAAGGGCCGATGGATGATTCTCAAAAGATTAGAATGCTGGAAGAGCAAATGAAGGGAGTCTTGAATCAGAGTGCTGTAGGATTAGACATGGCAACAATGGGCTTGGTACCTGGCTTGAGGGTGCCAATTAAATTCAAGGCGCCTGCGTTCGATAAGTACAAAGGAGATACATGTCCGAAAGTGCATGTACGAGCTTATTACAGAAAGATGTCTGCATACTCCACTGATGAAAGAATGCTTATGCATTTTTTTCAGGATAGTCTATCGGGTCCTTCCCTAGAGTGGTACATGGGGTTGGAGCCAACTGATATCAAGACTTGGAAGCAATTAGCGGAGGCGTTCGTAGCCCATTACAAGTATAACAGCGACCTGGCACCCAATCGGGTCCAGTTGGCCGGGCTTTCGCAGAAGAAGGGGGAGAGTTTTAAGGAGTACGCGCAAAGGTGGCGCGATATGGCTGCCAGGGTCCGTCCTCCTGTGGAAGATAAAGAAATGAATGATATGTTTGTCGGCACATTCACCGGGCTGTTTCATGATATGCTGTTTCATACGTCTCTGGCTAGTTTTTCAGATCTGATTCTGATGGGTGAAAAGATTGAGCGGAACATTAAGCAAGGAAAGTTCCAAGTCGATGAATCAACTGCATCTGGCAGTAATAAGAAAGCTTATGGTGGGCGCCGTCAGGGCGAAGCTAGCGCTGTATTTGGAGGCCGAGGCCGAGGCCGAGGCAGGGGAAGAAATCAATATCGTCAGCCGCAGCAAGTGTCGAGTGTTACTATCCCCTATCAGCAACAACCAATCCAGCAACAACAATCGGTTCAGCAGCAACCAATGCCACAGCAGCAGCAGCCTCAGCAGGGGGCACAGCAAGCTCAGCGAAAATTCCAGGGTGGTAAGCCGAGAAGGGTGTTCGAGAAACCTCCCTCTACCTATGCTGATTTATTGCAGACATTGTTGGGATTGAATCTGGTGGAGAAAAGAACCTTGGCACCGATAACGGGAACTCCCCCGTTCGGCTATGATGCAAATAGACACTGTGAGTTTCATTCTGGGGCCCCGGGCCACGATATAGAAGGTTGTCATGCTTTTAAGCACGTTGTGCAGGATCTCTTGGACAACAAGTCTATCAACTTCGGAACGACAGTTCCGAATATAGTCCAGAAACCCATGCCTAATCATGGGGCGAACGCTGTTCTGACTGAGGAAGGGCTGAATCTGATTATGAATGTTGAGGATTTAAAGACGCCGCTGAGCGAAATAAAGAGCCGACTGTTGCAAGGAGGTGTTTACCCGGGTTGTAATGAGTACTGTTTAGATTGTTGGGCCCTATCTGGGGGGTGTGAGGATCTGAAGAAAGGCATTCAGGCCTTAATTGATGATGGTATATTGCAGTTTGATAGAACAGCAACTGACGAGCCCGCAGGGGCAGTAGTGGATAATCGGAGTGATGTGGCCACAGTGACAATTCCTAGGAAGACGATCACTATTGCAGCACCAGCTCAGCGACCACCGTTTATCATAACTAAAGCCGGGCCAATTCCGTATGAGAACACGAGAGCAGTCCCATGGTCGTATGGGCTGGAGGTGTATTGTGACGGGATTAAAATCGATGTTAACAAGCAGTCAGCGGAGGTTGTGGATAATGTTGTTGGTTCAGGAGGCATGACGAGGAGCGGCAGGATCTTTATATCTCCTGAAGTGGAGGCTGAAAGGATAGCGAAAGGAAAAGGGAAAGCGGTTGAGAACGTTCCGGTACAAGCAAATGAAAAAGAAGCAGCATCTAAGGATGTAGAAGAATTCATGCGCTTGATTCGGAAGAGCGATTATAAAATTGTGGAGCATCTGCAGCAAACACCGTCCAAAATATCTATCCTGTCATTGCTGTTGTGTTCGGAAGCTCACCGAAACGCTTTGCTGAAAGTCCTGGACACTTCCTTTGTACCACAGGACGTCTCCGTAAATCAGCTAGAAGGAGTATTGGCACATGTAAATGCAGGCCACAGTCTGGGCTTTACTGATTTTGACTTGACTCCGAAAGGAAGGGATCATAACATGGCATTACATGTATCTGTTGAGTGCAGAGGGTCGACAATGTCGCACGTATTGGTTGACACCGGATCATCTTTGAACGTGCTGCCTAAGAAGGCTATGATGAAGCTGGATGTTCGAGGGATTTTGTGTACACCCAGCGATTTGGTAGTCAGAGCGTTTGACGGCACGCGGAGAACAGTCTTCGGATCGATTACCTTGCCTCTGCAAGTGGGGCCGGAAGTGTTTGCAACGGAGTTTTATATCATGGATATACAGCCTGCGTACAGCTGCTTGCTGGGAAGACCCTGGATTCATGGGGCAGGGGCAGTCACGTCTACCCTGCATCAGAAGTTAAAGTATATGGTCGGAGACAGCGTAGTCACCGTGTGCGGAGAAGAAGACATCCTGGTCAGCCATCTATCTTCGTTTAAATATGTGGAAGTCGACGGGGAGATCCATGAGACGCCATGCCAGGCATTCGAAGGTTTGCGCATAAAGGACAAGAGTCCCGGGTCAAGCAAAGTGCCAGAGATAGCAGTTTCATCGTATAAAGAAGCTCAAGCGCTAGTGGAAGCAGGAGGAGCCAAGGGCTGGGGCAAAGTGCTGGACATTCCGGTGAAGATGGACCGGTTTGGACTGGGGTACCGACCGTCGTCATCAACTCCTTCCGTGGGGGCCCCTCATTTCAGAAAGTCGATCACCATCTCTGCCAGTGGAGTATGCCATGAATCTGTCAATGCTGCTTCAGAATCTGATGAAGGGGACAGCGACTGTGATATGGATGCCTGGATTCAGCCAAGCACGCCAGGACAAGGACTGTGCAACTGGTCTATTCAGGAGCTTGTTCCTGTGACTTTTAAACAGTAATGCTTTGCTTTATTAATTGTTGAATAATCTGATGTCTTGCCCGGGGCATCAGGATTTGCTTAGGGCTGTGTTGTTATAAACATTGCGTGTTAATCATTAAATAAATGGCGCTTTTTTCATGTGCAAATACTGTAATCCTTGTCTTTCCTGTTTTGTACTTTTCAATAAAATGGCAATGCGGTTATTCGCTTTATACGCATTTTGAAGCACTTAACCATTCCTTTTGCAGGATAACATTTTCAGATGACATCCTTGAACCACCTATGACTCGTCCCGACTTCGAGCACCCGGTATTCCAGACCGAAGAAGAGGTTGTCGAAGATAGCGACGTTCCTGAAGAACTGTCTTGGTTGGTGAAGCAAGAGGAAAAAGCCATTCTGCCTCACGACGAGGTTATCGAGATTATCAATTTGGGGTCGGAAGGGGTTGAGAAGAATATTCGTATCGGAGCCGCACTGCAGAGTGATATCAAGCGAAAACTGGTTGAAATGCTCCGAGAGTATAATGATGTATTCGCTTGGTCGTATCAAGATATGCCAGGGCTCGATACAGATATGGTTGTGCATCGCCTGCCACTGAAAGAAGACTGCCCGCCTGTCAAACAAAAGCTTCGCAGAACTCGACCAGATATGGCAATGAAGATCAAAGAGGAGGTTCAGAAACAGTGGGACGCTGGTTTCCTGGCTGTGACGAAGTATCCTTCATGGGTTGCCAACATCGTACCGGTGCCAAAGAAAGATGGCAAGGTTCGGATGTGCGTGGATTATAGAGATTTGAATAAAGCAAGCCCAAAGGACGATTTTCCACTTCCTCATATTGACGTGTTAGTTGATAATACCGCTCAGTACTCCGTATTCTCCTTCATGGATGGCTTTTCAGGCTACAATCAGATTAAAATGGCGCCAGAGGACATGGAGAAGACTACTTTCATAACGCCGTGGGGAACATTTTGCTACAAAGTGATGCCCTTTGGTTTGAAAAATGTTGGGGCAACATATCAGCGTGCGATGACGACTCTTTTCCATGACATGATGCATAAAGAGATCGAAGTTTATGTTGACGATATGATTGCTAAGTCCCAGACGGAGGAAGAGCATCTGGTGAATCTGTTGAAGTTGTTTAAAAGACTTAGGAAGTTCAGGCTGAGGCTGAACCCTAACAAATGCACCTTCGGGGTGAGATCGGGTAAGCTCCTGGGGTTCATAGTAAGCGAAAGAGGAATAGAGGTCGATCCTGCTAAAATAAAAGCGATTCAAGAAATGCCGACGCCTAAAACAGAGAAAGAGGTGCGTGGGTTTTTAGGGAGGTTGAACTACATTGCTCGGTTCATATCTCACCTAACGGCTACGTGTGAACCATTATTCAAGCTGCTAAAGAAAGATCAAGCTGTAACATGGAACGAAAATTGTCAAAAGGCGTTCGACAAAATAAAGAAGTATCTGCAGGAACCTCCTATTTTGATACCCCCGGTGGCAGGGAGACCCTTGATAATGTATTTGACGGTTCTTGAGGGAAGCATGGGTTGTGTTCTCGGTCAACACGACGAGACGGGGAGAAAAGAGCATGCGATCTATTACTTGAGTAAGAAATTTACAGACTGTGAATCTCGATACTCAATGCTGGAGAAAACTTGTTGCGCGCTAGCCTGGGCCGCCAAGCGTTTGAGGCAGTACATGCTAAATCATACAACCATGCTCATCTCGAAGATGGATCCAATCAAGTATATATTCGAAAAGCAGGCGTTGTCAGGTAGAATTGCCCGGTGGCAGATGGTCTTGACTGAATATGATATTCAATACGTCTCGCAAAAGGCGATAAAAGGGAGTGTGCTGTCTGAGTATCTGGCGGAGCAGCCTATTGAAGAATACCAATCAATGAGATTTGATTTTCCTGACGAGGATATCATGTATCTCAAGATGAAGGATTGTGAAGAGCCGTTACCAGACGAAGGACCAGAGCCGGGGTCCCAGTGGAAGATGATATTTGACGGAGCTGTGAATGCTTACGGTAGCGGAATAGGGGCAATTATCACTACGCCGCACGGGTCGCACGTCCCGTTTACTGCCCGATTGACCTTCGCCGTTACCAACAATGAGGCCGAATACGAAGCTTGTATAATGGGGCTTGAAGAAGCCATTGATTTGCGAATCAAACATCTAGACGTATACGGAGACTCAGCTCTAGTGGTGAATCAGATTAAAGGGGAATGGGAGACACGGCAGCCCAATTTGATACATTACATGAATTATGCAAGGAGATTGTTGCCCTTCTTCGACAAAGTTGAATTGCATCACGTGCCGCGGGCAGAAAATCAAATGGCTGACGCCCTTGCCACTTTGTCTTCCATGTACAAGGTCAATTTCTGGAATGAAGCTCCCCAAATCACTATCTCTCGGTTAGACAGGCCAGCTTATGTATTTGCTATTGATGAAGCATCTGATGACAAACCGTGGTATTTCGATATCCTTAATTTCCTGAAGAATAAAGAGTATCCGGCTGGGGCATCCAGTCAAGATCAGAAGACTCTCAGGAGATTAGCGGGCAATTTCTACTTGAACCCGGATGGCGTCTTATACAGAAGAAACCACGATTTGGTGTTGTTGCGTTGTGTAGACGAAAAAGAGGCAAAGCTTCTCATGGAGGAAATTCACGAAGGTGCATTTGGTACGCATGCTGGTGGGCATGCTATGACGAGAAAACTGCTGAGGGCAGGTTATTTTTGGCTGACAATGGAAACTGATTGTTTCAAGTTTGCGAGGAAGTGCCACAAGTGCCAAATCTATGCTGACAAAATACACGTGCCTCCGAGTCCTCTAAATGTGATGTCATCTCCGTGGCCATTTTCGATGTGGGGAATCGATATGATTGGGAAGATCGAGCCGACAGCTTCTAACGGGCATCGGTTCATACTAGTAGCAATCGATTATTTCACCAAGTGGGTGGAAGCGGCGTCTTACGCAAATGTAACGAAGCAAGTGGTGGCTAGATTCATCAAGAGAGATATCATTTGCCGATACGGAATCCCCGAGCGGATAATCACGGATAACGGTTCTAATCTGAACAACAAAATGATGAAGGAGCTCTGTCAGAATTTCAAGATCGAACATCACAACTCCTCCCCTTACCGACCCAAGATGAATGGCGCTGTCGAAGCGGCCAATAAGAATATCAAGAAGATCGTCCAGAAAATGGTGGTGACGTATAAAGATTGGCACGAAATGCTACCTTTCGCTCTGCACGGTTATCGTACGACGGTACGCACATCAACCGGGGCAACTCCGTTCTCGTTGGTATACGGAATGGAAGCGGTACTACCATTAGAGGTTGAGATCCCTTCTCTGAGGGTATTGCGAGACGTTCAGCTGGACGAGGCAGAATGGGTAACGAATAGATTGAACCAACTGAGTTTAATGGATGAGAAGAGGCTAGCTTCTCTGGCATACGGTCGTTTGTATCAAAGACGAATGAAGAAAGCGTACGACAAGAAGATACTTCCGCGAAGCTTTCAGACGGGCGACCTTGTGCTGAAAAGGATTCTCCCGCCGCAAGCAGATCACAGGGGCAAGTGGACCCCCAACTACGAAGGGCCATATGTTGTCAGTAAGGTTTTCTCAGGAGGAGCGCTGTTGTTGGCCACCATGGACGGAGAAGACTTTGCGTCACCTGTGAATTCGGACGCAGTTAAAAAATACTTTGCTTAAAATAGACCCGCTGGACAAAAAAAGAGAGTCCAGGCAAAAATGGGGCATCCCGGCGAACCAAAAAACAGAATAAAAAGGTTCGGGCAAAAGTTAGGGATAAAACTGAAAAAATGTACACCCGCGAAGTTGAAAACCTACACTGGGCGGCTTCGGCAAAAAAAGGGTATCCCGGTGAACTGAAAACCCGTAAAGGGCGGTTCACGCAAAAGTTAGGGATTTGAAAAGCAAATGACTGCGGTCCGAATTTGATATTCAATGAGCATCAGTGCGGGAGAATACATTTGAGGAGTCAGTTATCGGATACAACCTCTTCAGAAGTGGGGATACCGGGAAAGCATTAGAGTCGGACGAGTCATGGGAGGATCAGTTCGTGGTGTTCATCTGCATCCAGTTGCCGACATGTGTACAAAATTTAATTTGTCAATATTTATGCTTCTTGTGAATACTTGCATACTGGTATATTTGCTTTGCGTAGCTTCCTCATTTCAGGAGTTACATCCCGTGTACAAAAACTCCGCCCATTCAGGGGCCCGATCAATGAAAATGTGTTATTCAGTACTTGATGTCTGTTCTTTACTGTTTTGTGTATGATAAAACGCCTAAGTTTGATGAAACTAGCATGAGTATAACATCACTGGCCCTTGCCAACGATTGTTAAAGCTTTGAATTAACTGGGTGTAACGTCACTAACCTGAATTGATTTGATTGCATAGGCTTGTCGTGTCTTGTTTGTGTTGTTGCAGGTTTCATAACCATACGAGAAGATGATCAGAAGATGGCAATAACGAAAGACTCGATCTTCACGCAGGTCATGCATGTTTTCCTGGAGAAGGATAGAATTCCCCAGCTAGCCGTAGCTTACTCAAAAGGACGTGCTTCAGAAAAGTTATTCGTCCTCAGCAGAGTTTGGCGATTCCAAGATCATAAGGCTGTATTCAGACGGGATCATCGTTCCCCGCAGGGTCACGCACTCTCCCCCAGTGGAGTCAGTTAATTCATCCCAAGAGAATCATCCCATCCCCAGCGGAGTTCTCTCAGCAAGTGTTCTTTCCTTCCAGTGGAATTCGAAGTTCAAGACTCTCCAAAGCAGAGTCGATGGTGGGTCCTGTCATTTATTTTGTCAGAGATACTGGTGATATCAGTTCACGTTCCAGCAGAAAGTCCGATTGAATTATGCGCATCTGCTATTCCCCAACAGAGTTATATTCCCCAGTAGGATGATACTTCAACAAGGTGTTCGGTGGGTTCCCAATTTCCCAGCCGAGTCGACTTCACCCTTCCAGCATTTATTTTGCTGGAATAATTCTGTAGCATCTGGCTATTCCCAGCGGAGTCGGCATCACCTTCCAGCATTTATTTTGCTGAAGCAGTTTCTGTACTCTAGTAGTTCAGGTGGAGAGAGCTCTCGCTCAGATGAATAATCAAACAGTCAGGATCTAGGCATGAGACATCCAATGATAATGTCAGCTTTGGCATTATTCCCCACAAAGTCTGCAGGATAAGTTCTCTTTGTCTCTAGCAGAGTCATTTATGCAAGTGTCTCTTATTTTCCCCAGCCAGAGTGGCCAGGATAAGAATCTCCTTATCCCCAAGCAGAGTTTGTTTGTCATCAACGGGTCGCATGAATCAGAATTTCAGAGGCCACCGCCGGTTATCAGAACAGGCGTCCTATGGTGGGTTTCCAGACATCCCCAGTAGAGTTCGTCTCAAAGTCGCTGTCACGTCAGTGCTAAGAAGTTTGTGGGTGAGGATCAGTGAAGAACCAAGTCCTGACGTGGACAATTTATTCCTAGATTGACGGGTTTTCTTCAGAAGTGGGCATCCTAATGTGACCAGGTTTATTTCCTTGGATTGGTGAAGTGTGGTAGTCCTATCGTGGATAGATTCAGTTTCTCGAAATTGGTGGAATGGGAGGTCATGACGTTGACGAAAGTGATTACTCTTTATGTTGGTGTCCTGACGTGGACAAGTTATTTCCCCAGTGGGTCGAGGGTGTAAGTCCTTACGTGGACAAGTCTTATTTCCTCAGCAGGTCGAAGGCGCCTGAGTCCTGACGTGGACGAATCAAGACAAGATCAGTGTCCTGACGTGGACAAATCAAAGAGATTATCATTCCTAACATGAAGAAGTGGGTCCTAACGTGGACGATGTAGTCCTTACGCGGACGTATCAGAAGAGGATTCCTTACGTGGAAATGACGGTATTCCTGACGTGGAAAGAGTGAAGTCCTTACGTGGACAGGTTCGGATGACATTCCTTACGGGGAAAAATGAGTCCTGACGCGGACAAATCGAGAAAGAGTTGGTTTTCCTTACGTGGAAAGATCAGAGTCCTTACGTGGACATATTAAGGGCTTTCCTTACGTGGAAGAAAAATGGTTTCCTTACGTGGAAAGACGAGTTTATTCCTTACGTGGAAGAGTTTAGTCCTGACGCGGACAGATTAAAGAAGATATTTCTAACGTGGAAGAAGAAGTTTATTCCTCACGCGGAGAAATTGGGGTCCTTACGTGGACAGATTCGAGAAAAGTTGATTCCTGACGTGGAAGAATGATGTACTCCTTACGGGGAAAGTTGAGTCCTGACGTGGACGGGTTTAGAACCAAAATTGTATTCCTGACGTGGAAAGATTGGAGTCCTGACGCGGACATGTCAAGTGGTATTGGAGTCCTTACGTGGACAGATTGATATAATTCTCCTTATGTGGAAAGAAGATTGCATCCTGACGTGGAAAGATGAAAAAGTTGGTCCTGATGTGGACAGATACAGAAGAAATGATTCCTAACGGGGACGATGTTATTCCTGACGTGGACAGATGTGATTCTTAACGTGGAAGAGTTTTATTCCTAACGTGGATGATTCAGTTTATGGAAATGCAGACGAGTTATCCCCAGCGGAGTTGCCGAGATTTTTCTGGGTTAACAGCAAGTGGAGTCCTAACGTGGACAGGTTTAGTTGAGATTTCTTCGTATTGATGACGGACAGAGTCTTAACGTGGACAAGCAAGCAAGCAAGTTGTGATGACAGAATCCTCTTCAGAACGATGAAGACAATCCCCAGCACGGTCGCGCGAGATCAGTGGGTTGCCGTAACAATTAAATTCAGCTGATGAATGTCGTTCCTCAAGCAGGAGCGCAGTTTATTTCTGCGGTTGGCAAATTTCGGGTTTCACTAGTATTCAACCGTCTCGTACCGCGAATGTCTGAAGGCTCCGGGCTCTTCATCCAATCGGGTCCAAGTCGCTTGAATAGGGGCAGCTGTTGCACCCTAAAATTTGCCCAACCTTATTCACTTGGTTCATGTTTTAATATCATTAGCATTTGCATATAGAGTCATGTACATAGACTAACCATCTGCATAGCATAAGCATAGCAAGTCATTCAACAGGGGACCAATCATTATTTTCATCTCTAGAGGCCTAGCAAGAGGTTAATATCCCAATTCCATCTCATTCAAGTCATCAGGAAATAATTTGAAAGCAAAGAGTTCAGCAGATCAAGCCTTGAGGCCATTTCCTAGCTGAGGGTGTCTGAGGGTCAGCAAGAGGGTTGTGAGCTGTTAAGTGAAGGCATGGAGAGTATCTAGACATCTTGAGAGACTTAGAAAGTCATTTGGAGAAGGAGACAAGTCATTGATGAGAGCACAAGAGCTATAGTTGAAGGCAGTCAACTAGGGTTTCATCTGGGTCAACCCTAGGTCAACCCTAGGTCAATTGACTGATTTAAAGAGCATTCAAGTCTATTGGAGAGGTGTGGGGATCAACATTGGACATATGAAGAAGGATATGGGGATATGCCAAGGAGAATTCAAGAGAAGTCAAGGAGAAGAGGAGTTACTAAATTAGGGTTTCTCTGTAAAATCCCCTAGTTTAGGTCAAATTTCCAAGCAAGATAAGTCAAAATGATAGCTTCAAATGGCTTCTTGGCCAACATGAAACTTGTAGAGGATCTCAAGACCTTTAATTTGAGTGGTGGAAGACCTCAAGGAGATTTATAGAACTCAAGTTATGGTCCTTGCAAGTTACAGGTCATCTGGGGTGTCTGAATTTTTGTCTGTGAAAGTGACTTGACTTCCAAGCTAGTTTTACCCCTCAAGGAGATTTCAAATGAATTCTTGGTCAACATAAGAATTGTTCCTCATTGTCTTAGCTTTCTAGAATGGTATAGTATGCCTTCATATGATGTGGAGAACTCAACTTATGGTCTTGGCAAGCAAAGGGTATTTTGGGCATTTGTGAATTACAGGTCATTTTAACCTATGTCCAAAACTCATACAAGGAGGCCTCAAATGGAAAAATTTACAACATCAAACTTGCTCCAAATGGGATTTTAAGTCTAGAAAGAAGGTCACAAATTATTGGAGAAGCTCATAGCATGATGTTGCATAATTGGTCAAAATATGAACTAAAAAGGCTTATAAAGTGAATAAATTCAAGATGGAAAATGGTTTGGGAGATTTCTAAGTCCAAATGGAGACTTCCAATATATGATTTTGAATGGAAAAACAATTCTAAGAACAATGGTTCACACACTTTTTTGAGTTTAGAAGAAAAAAAAGAAAGTTATCCATGGTTACTTGTAATTGAAGAAACACTTCAAAAATGGATCAAAGTTGGAAAACAAGGGAATGTGCAAGATGGATCTAGAATGTACCATTGGGGTCTATATATTCATGAAATGAGAATTTGGCAAGGGTTGGCTTCATTTTGCACCAAGAATTTCATCAAACTTTCTCATTCTTTCTCATTGAGTTTTCATTCCAATTCTCCAAAATCTCCATCAATCTTCATCAAAATCAATTCAATCTTACTCCATTATCATCATAGATCATAATTGAAGCAAGGACTTGGTGATTAGGATCCATTTTCGTGCACCATACTCAAGAACATCAAAGTTGCAAATTCCATTGGACAGCATAATTCAAGCAAGGAAGCTCCAAAATATTGCATACAGAATTGATTACTGAGTTTGTTGATCAAGATCCAACACCTAGAAGCCTCAGATCTTCAATCTCCATAGCTGTTTGCAAGGTTTCACATCAGGTATGTTTTCACTCAAATTGCTCGATTCAGTTAGTTAGGCATGCTGTTGTTAGTGTAGATTTGATCTAGGTGGTTAGGAGATTAGTTTAGATGAATTTGGAGTGATTTAGAGACCATTGGTAGCAGGTGCCATAAGCTGTTAGTGCTTGAATCTCTTGGATTAATGCATCATAATGTTAGTTGGATAGCGCAGGTTAATCTCCATTAGTTGTAGATTAGTTTAGGTTAGGTTTAAGGAAGAATCATCATGATGCATCTCAGTGCATTTCCATGGTGGCCAGATGTTGCTTCGATCGGGTTTGTTGTTGTGGTGAGTTTCAAAGAAATCTAATGCCCTAGGCTTGTAGAGGGAAGAATTTAGAGTGGTTTTCGTGTTTACAGCATGTGGATTCGTGGCGTGTAGGATGAGAACAGAGAGGTGGAAGATTGCTCGTGCATGGCCATTCATGGTGATTGAAACCCTAGTTGCAGATCAATTGGGGAAGAGATAATCGTGGCCGTGTATTTGTTGTTGGACCTTTGACTAAGAGGATGATCGTGTGGCCTGCATTTGATCTGAAGCGTGGAGGGAATTGACTTGGCCAAAACGCGCCGTTTCATTAATTGAAACGGGCGGGCCTGAGTCTTTGATGCTATCCACACCCCCAATGTGTGAGCCCAAACCAATTTCAATGTGATTTCACTGCTATTCTTACCCCCAACGCTTTTCTTTTTTTTTCACTAATGCTGAGTGTATTCTGGGCTTTGGTAAAAGCGCTATCTGCACCCCTATTGTTGGCCCATTGTGATTTTTGACTGGGCGTGATTGATATTCTAACCCCCCCTCCCTCATTTTTAATTCATTTTATTTCTTAATTCATTTTAATTTTACTAATCTTCAAAAATTCATAATAAATTCATAGAAAATGCATTTTAATTCATTCTTTTTACATCTTTTACATTAAAATGTCTAGAAAATTTTCATCAAATAAAACTGCATTTTTATTTTTATTTCATATTTTTTCCATACTTTCTAAATAAATGTCATATTAAATAGATTCATTTCATGCATCATTTTGATAATTTTTGTTCTCTTACATGCTTTAATATTTGTTGGTCATTCTTTTTATATTGTTTAGATGAGACATTCCACTTGTAGAAATATTTTAGTTCCCATTTTTAGAGATTAATTTTAGGTGATTAATAAATGCTTGAACATCATGAACAAAACTAGGGTTTTTAGGTGACAACTTAAGAAGTTTGATTTCATTTCCCTTAGGACTTAGGATTTAAATAGATTAGTTATGGGACTATAGGGGCTATGGGTAGCTATTAGATCCCTTAGGAAAAGTCAGGATTCCCCTACTGCTATTAATGCTGTCTGTATATTTGATTGTCTGGTGTGGTGTGCCCTCTGGGGATTGTTGCTTGTTTGTTTGGGTATTGGGTTTGTCTGGGGCCCTGGGGAAGCTGAAGATTTGTGAAGATGAAGACCATTGGAGATCCAGAGATTGAAGATCAACTGTCAGAGTTGAGGAGGAGTTTTTTTTTTTAGCAGCTGCTGAGGAGACTAGGGTTTAGGAGCTAGGCAGAGCTCTAGGCTAGAAAGATTGTTTCTCAAACATGGACTGCCTTGTCTGCATCCATTCTTCTCTGTGATTCAGAGTCTCTCTAAGACACTCACCCCCTTCCTTTGGAAGGCTTGGTGATAGTGTCTATGAGATAGAACTCTTGAGAGAAAATGTCTCTTGTGTTAGAAGCAGTCTGTTCACCACCCTTGGTAGTCAACTGATTGCTTAACACCCAATTCACTCTTGTGACTGATCCCTCATCCTGGAGGTTTGAGCTTGAAGAAAAGCCATTGTAGATGGGAGACTGATGATCAAAGCCCTTGCCTGAAGGTCATGGAGATGGAGATTGATGCTTGTTGAAGCCTGTAACTGAGTGGAGATTACTTGAAGTCAGATGTTGATTCAGAGCTGCTGATGCTGTTTCTTTTGCTGTTGTATTTCATTGCTGATGTATTGATTGGTTTTCTGGACTGTATTGTTTGCTGTTTATCCTGTTGGGTTGAAAGTGAAGCCTGTTCACTTTTGCCTATTGTTTTCTAGGTTCGAGGTTGAGTGGGACTCCCTTGCCTCGCTTGTATTGTTGCATTCATGCATTTTACTGCTTTATTATATCTGTTATTGTTTCTGTCTCCGCCTATCCCGTAGGATCTCTGTTTCTCTCTGTGCAAGAGAGGAGCATGATAGACATTAGGTTTTTAACCCATGCATGATAACATTAGGTTAGTTTGATTCTCTTCGCAACCGTAGGTTAGAGTTCTGTCTCTTTCTTTCTCAAAACAAACAGAAAAACACGTAAAGATTTCGAACACAATAAAAGACACTTCCTTCGTAAAAGAATGTGAACTCATCAAAACGTCATTTTTTGTCCGCTTGGACCGCTAATCAGAAAACCTTTTTCAGAAGGAATAAAATCAATCAAGACAGACTTGTGTCGTACGTGGCCCAAACTACGTTTGCTCTGATCTTCCATGCTGTGTGGAAGTACGTAGGCATAGGATGCGATATCCTAGCGAGCAACCTTCCCCTCCTTTCCCGTAGGTAGGCGAACTACGTTGACTCTGATTTCTCGTTCCAGACGGGAATACGTAGGCATAAGGTGCGATACTTTGCCGAGTCATTTTATTTTCATTTTATTTTCTTTTTTAACCCTTGACCTATAGTTTAGATAGAATAACAATACATACCCGAAAACAAGCGTGGATCCCGTCGAGTACGACGGACGTGAGGGGTGCTAATACCTTCCCCTTGCGTAACCGACTCCCGAATCCAGGTTTTGGTTGCAACGACCATACCTTTCCCGTGTTGTGCGAGGTTTACTCTGGGCGTTTCCTTTCCCTCCCGTGGGATAAATAACGCACGGTGGCGACTCTTCTGTTCAGCCGGCGCCGATTTTCGCAGTAGCGACAAGATGACAATCACATCTTGAGCTAAATTGCTTTGAAGATAGGGGTCAAACTAGGGGATTTTACACTGTCAAGCCTTAGAAACCCTAGCTTGAGACTTCTCAAACTCTTCAATCATGATGAGTTAACCTTGGAATCATCCTTAGAACATCTTAATGCATCAATACATGACCACATGGCCCTTGGATTAGGTCTCAACCTTCTTCAAATCATCAGTTGACTTAGGGTTGACCCAGTCAAACCCTAATTGCACCACTCAAGGCTGAGGCTTCTCAAACTTGCACAATGACCTGTCTAGGCCTAAAAGTGATCTTCCACCCTTTTCATGAGCTCTCTCAAGACCTCAATTCTAACTTCATGGCTTCAGAATCATCTGATGGATTTCCACAACTCTCAAGTTAGAAGACACACACTCTTGGTTTCAACCACTCTCTCTGAGGATCTTTCAACTTCTCTGACAAGGATATCAACCCTTGAACATCTGAATAACCTTCTTAGCTAGCTTCATAGCCTTGTGTAGCTCTTAATTGGTAATCATACCTCTTGATCTCCTGCATACATGTCAATGAAATGCAAATGACAATGCTAATGTGAATGAAATGAAACATAAGCTAGGTAAAGAAATGTTGGGCAAATTTTGGGGTGCAACAACTGCCCCTATTCAAACGGCTTGGACCTGACTGGGTGAGAAGCGAACGGCTCTCAAACAATCAAGGTGAAAGACGGTTGAATACCAATAAACACGGAAATTTTCCAACTGCGCAAGTACACGGTACTCTGATGGGGACAAATCTTCGGAAACCGAAACAATAGTTGAACGACAACTAGCTGGAGAAATACTGATCTGAATCTCCATCAGGATGATTCTCTGATTTATCTGCTATCATTGCGTCCTCAAATCATCAAGGGATCACCGGTTGCATGGTAACTGGTGATTTGCCGACCATACACAGGTAAACGATACTCTGATTGGTAGGAACATCTTCGATACTGAACATGACAGTTGCACCGCAGCTCTGCTGGGGAATTGGTCACACGGTAACCGGTGAAAGGTCTAATCTCAAATCTCAATCAGAATGGTCATCTGATTTTGCTGTAGATATTCATCCTCAAGTCATCAAGGGATCACTGGTCATTCGGTAACCGGTGATAAATGGTCGATCATGTCGTCAGGCATCAGAATTCCACGGGACCCATCAGGTCATTGGGAACTTTTTAACAATCAAGTTAATCATGCCATCGGGCATTTAAAGGGATTCTCAGGCGTCAGCCGGACTTCATCAGTAGGTCGGGAATAGAATTCTGGGTCAATCATGAACCAAATAAGGATATACAATCTTTTACCGTCAGGCACTCTGCATCAGCTAGGCAAGCTACTTTGACCTCGTGGTTAGACTTCATCAGTAAGTCTGGGGTTTTGGGCACCGCTGCCGGACTTCAATCATCAAGTCTTCAAGGGAAATCTCAATTTCTCTACTCAACAACCTGTTGGGGATGACACATCTCCGCCAGGGATTCTGGAGAACTATCAAGTAACTCTGCTTCGGGGATCCATAAATCATTCTGGATGAATCAACCCTGCTGAGGACTTCAAGAATCATCTTGGACAAACAACTTCGCCGGGGACTTCAAGAATCATCCTGAACCAATAACTCTGCGGGAGATTTCAGGAATCATCCTGAGCAAACACTCCGTCGGGGACTCTAAGCATCAACTTGAGCAACCCTCTCTGGCGACTTCACTGGGGATTTTAAGAATCATCTTAAGCAACCAACTTCGCTGGAGAATTCAAGAATCATCTTGGGCAACCGACTTTGCTGGGGAATTCAAGAATCATCCTGAGCCACATAACTCTTCCGAGATTTCAGGAATCATCCTGAGCGGACACCCTGCCGGGGAACACCTGCAAAATAAGAACGGTAACGACCTAGCTCATGTTTCATATGCATATGTTTGACAATGGCGCAATGCTCCACACGGTGGAAATGCTACGCGTTTAGGGTAAATGTTATGCAATCATGCAAAATGCTACGACTCCATCAGCAAAATAAATGCTGAAGGGGGAATCCTCCTGTCGAGGAGAAAGAACCACTCTGGTGGAGAGGAGGAATCATCCTGCCAAGGAGAAGAAGTCACACCAATCTCAATTGGACTCCGCCTGGGGAAATGATCTTCAGTTGACTGCTGCAGGGGAATAAAGCTTTCCGAGAACCTGGACCTGCTCATCTAGGTATTCAAACCACAACTGCTGAGGAAAACAATGTCAATCGCATAAATAAACTGCACGGCCTTCGCGGCTAAACCTTCCTAGATATAACGACTCCGGTGGGGAAATACAGCATCAGCTATTCAACACTCTACTGGGGGAAAACCAATCATGGCCCCAACTGCTTTCCAAGGACTCGGTTCTCTTGGGGAACTGCAAACTCGGCTGGGGAAGAAGGAATCATCCTGCTTGGGGGAGAGTACGACTCTGTGGGGAATTTCAATTCCGATGGAGACTTCAGTCTGAACTATCGAGTGCTGCACACTTCAGTGTGTGACTCAGTTGGGGAGGCAACGATCCTTCAGGATACACCTGATTGGGGAGAGAATCTTCTCTGATTGGGGAGACATATCAATTCTTACGATCTCATGTTCAAACTCCTTGGGGAGGTGCCGCTGTACTTGCTGGAGAAGAAGGAATCATCCTGCTTGGGAGTGCATACGGCATACTGTCTGGACTATGCTACACCTGCAACAACACACACAAACAGACAAGATACCCTTCTCAAAGGGACCTATCAAGGTTATCATCTTGTGACAATGTTCAAGTAATTCATTGTTTCAATAATCAGTGGCCTAGGCCAGTAGGTTTATGTATGCGCATTTTATCAAAAACATCGGCGTTCTTTTTCGCAAACAAAACAGATAAATGATAAACAGGCAAACATAATTGCTGAATAGTACACATTTTATTGATAACGAACCCCTGAATGGGTAAAAATGTTTTACAACAGATGCAAGCTCCTGGAATGAGGAAGATGCGCAAACATAAAAACATAAATATACATCAGTATATACACAAATGTCGGCAATGAGGCGTAGAAGAACACCATGAGTTGATCCCTCTATGACCCACTCGACTTCGATACCTCTCCGACGCTTCAGCTTCAGAAGAGATTGATTCAGATAAACGGTCCTCAGGTCTTCCAAACCACTAAACAATGAAAGTCCATACGCGGAACGCATTCATTTGCTTTTTCAAATCCCTAACTTTTGCCTGAATCGCCCTTTCGGGTTTTCGATTCACCGGGATACCCTTTTTTGCCAAAGCCGCCCTTTCGGGTTTTCGACTTTGCGGGTGTACGTTCTTTCTTTTATATCCCTAATTTTTGCCCGAACCTTTTCCTTTTTTATGGTTCGCCGGGATGCCCCATTTTTGCCTGGATATTCTTTTTCTTTCCAGCGGGTCATTTTTAAGCAAAGTATTTTTTAACTGCGTCCACGTTCACTGGGGATGCAAAATCTTCGCCATCCATCGTAGATAACAACAAAGCTCCTCCCGAGAAGACCTTGCTGACGATGTACGGACCTTCGTAATTGGGAGTCCACTTGCCCCGGTGATCGGAGTCTGGAGGAAGAATCTTCCTCAGGACGAGATCACCCGTCTGAAAGCTTCTAGGACGCACCTTCTTATCATAAGCTTTCTTCATTCGGCTCTGGTACAGACGACCATATGCAATCGATGCTAACCTCTTCTCGTCCATCAGGCTGAGTTGGTTTAGTCAGTTCTTAATCAATTCTGCCTCATCGAGTTTCACGTCAACCAAAACTCGTAAAGAAGGAATCTCAACTTCTAACGTTAGGACAACTTCCATACCGTACACCAGTGAGAAAGGAGTTGCCCCGGTTGATATGCGTACCGTGGTACGTTAATCGTGCAGTGCAAATGGCAACATCTCATGCTAATCCTTGTAGGTCACAACCATCTTCTGTACAATCTTCTTGATGTTTTTGTTGGCCGCTTCAACGACGCCATTCATTTTCAGCCGGTAAGGGGATGAGTTGTGGTGTTCAATCTTGAAACTCTGGCACAGCTCCTTCATCATCTTGTTATTCAGGTTCGAACCATTATCAGTAATGATCCGTTCGGGAATTCCGTAACAACAGATGATGTCCCTCTTTATGAATTTAGCCACCACCTGCTCGGTCACATTAGCGTACGAGGCTGCCTCCACCCACTTGGTGAAGTAGTTGATAGCTACTAGAATGAAGCGATGACTGTTAGATGCAGTGGGCTCGATCTTGCCTATCATGTCGATGCCCCACATGGAGAACGTCCACGGGGAGGACATGACATTCAACGGGCACGGAGGTACATGAATCTTATCAGCATAAATCTGGCATTTATGACATCTCCTAGCGAATTTGAAGCAATCTGATTCCATCGCCAGCCAGTAATATCCTGCTCTCAGGATCTTTCTTGTCATAGCATGCCCGCCGGCGTGCGTACCAAATGTGCCTTCATGGACTTCTTCCATGAGCATACTCGCTTTTTTCTCGTCTACACATCTGAGTAGCATGATATCGTGGTTTCTCTTATATAAAACTCGATCAGGATTAAGATAAAAATTTCCAGACAGCCTCCTCAGAGTCTTCTTATCCTGGGTTGACGCTCCCGCATGATGCTCCTTACTCATAAGGAAGGTCTGGATATCATGGAACCATGGCTTGCCGTCGGAGGCTTCCTCGATCGCAAAGACGAATGCAGGTCTATCAAGACGAGAAAGGACAATTCTTGGAGCTTCATTCCAAAAATTGACTTTATACATCGAAGCCAACGTTGTTAAGGCATCAGCCATCTGATTCTCGGCCCTGGGCACATGATGGAGTTCCACTCGGTCAAAGAACGGAAGCGGCCTTCTGGCATAGTTCATGTACGACACCAAATTCGATTGGCGAGTCTCCCACTCCCCTTTAATCTGGTTAATCACAAGTGCCGAGTCACCATATACATCTAGGTTCTTGATTCTCAAATCAATTGCTTCTTCTAGACCCATGATGCATGCTTCGTACTCTGCTTCATTATTGGTGACCGGAAACGTCAGTCACGCAGTAAACTGGATATGGGACTCGTGGGGAGTCGTGATGATCGCCCCAATGCCACTTCCATAAGAGTTAACCGCCCCATCAAATATCAATTTCCATTGGGATTTCCTATCTGGCCCCTCGTCGGGCAACGGTTCATCGCAATCCTTCGCTTTGAGAAACATAATATCCTCATCAGGGAATTCAAATTTCATCGGCTGATAATCCTCGATCGGCTGTTCGGAAAGGTATTCAGACAATACGCTTCCCTTGATGGCCTTCTGGGAAACATACTGAATGTCATATTCCGTCAACAACATTTGCCATCTGGCAATCCTGCCCGAAAGCGCTTCCTTCTCGAAGACGTACTTGATCGGATCCATCTTCGAAATTAGCATGGTTGTGTGATTGAGCATGTACTGTCGTAAACGTTTGGCAACCCAGGCTAGAGCACAACACGTCTTCTCCAGCATCGAGTAACGAGATTCACATTCTGTGAACTTTTTACTCAAGTAGTAAATGGCATGCTCCTTTCTTCCCGTCTCGTCATGCTGACTGAGAACACACCCCATACTATTCTCAACAACTGTCAAGTACATGATTAAAGGTCGTCCGGCCATTGGGGGTATCAAGATCGGAGGTTCCTTCAGATACTGTTTTATCTTATTAAATGCCTTCTGGCAATCCTCGTTCTAGATAATCGCCTGGTCTTTTTTCAGTAGTTTGAACATCGGTTCACACGTGGCCGTGAGCTGAGAGATAAACCTTGCGATGTAGTTTATTCTGCCCAGGAAACCACAAACTTCTTTTTCTGCTTTTGGCACTGGCATTTCTTGTATCGCTTTTATCTTCGCAGGGTCGACCTCAATGCCTCTTTCGCTCACAATAAACCCCAGTAGTTATCCGGATCGTACTCCGAAAGTACACTTGTTAGGATTCAACCTCAACCTGAACTTCCTAAGCCTCTCAAAAAGCTTCAGCAAATTGACCAGATGTCCCTCCTCCGTTTGGGACTTCGCGATCATGTCATCAACATAGACTTCAATCTCATGATGAATCATATCATGAAACAAAGTAACCATTGCTCGTTGGTAAGTAGCCCCTGCGTTCTTCAGATCGAAAGGCATTACCTTGTAGCAAAATGTTCCCCAAGGTGTAATAAACGTAGTTTTCTCCATGTCCTCCGGCGCCATCTTGATCTGATTGTAACCGGAGAAGCCATCCATGAACGAAAATACGGAGAACTGAGCTGTATTGTCGACCAACACATCAATATGGGGAAGCGGTAAATCATCTTTAGGGCTCGCCCTATTCAAATCCCGATAATCGACACACATTCTCACCTTACCGTCCTTCTTCGGTACAGGCACTATGTTGGCGACCCACAGAGGGTAAGTAGTGACCGCTAAGAAACCAGCATCAAGATGCTTTTGCACTTCTTCTTTGATCTTAACAGCCATATCTGGTCGTGTCCTCCTAAGCTTCTGCTTAACGGGAGGACAATCTTCTTGCAGTGCAAGTGATGGACAACCATGTCAGTGTCAAGTCCGGGCATATCTTCGTATGACCAAGAAAAGATGTCACTATACTCTCGCAGCATCTCGATCAATCTCTGCTTGACATCACTCTGCAATGCAGCCCCTATCCTGACGTTCCTGACCAGTTCTTCAGAACCCAGATTCACAATCTCGATCTCTTCTTCGTGAGGCAGAATAACTTTCTCTTCTTGTTTCAACAAGCGGGCCAACTCTTCGGGAAGGTCTTCGTCTTCATCAATCTCTTCTTCGGCTTGATGGATCGGGCAATCGAAGTTGAAGTGAGTCGTAGAAGGTCCAGAGTCGATGTCATCTGCTATGTGGATCCTGCAATAACAAGTGTTAAGCTTAAAACAAGGATATGCAGGTTAGCACAAACCCTATTTCCATTTTATTGTTTTTCAAAACAAATATAAAACAGGAATAACAGAGATCACAACATTTGAATACGAAGAAAAACGCCTTTTGATTTATTGATAAAATGCATGTACATAATCAAACAAGGCCCTGACAATGAAACCACTATGCCCCGGGTAGGACATAGGGTTGTACAATGATTGGAAAAAGTAAATCATTACTCTTTGCCTGCCACTTGGATGATATCCCTGACGGACCAGTTGTTGAGGCTCTCGCCTGGCTTACTTGGCTGGATCCAAGAGTCCAGATCGCCGTCGCTGTCTTCGCCGTCGTCAGACACCGCGTTGACACTTTCGAATATCACCCCGCCACTGGTAAACTGGATCGTCCCTTTACCTCGCGACGCACTGCTAGAAGAGGAGGCTTCAGCCGCAGGAGAATACCTCAAACCAAACTTGTCTTGCTTGTTAGGTATCTCTAGAATTCGCCCCCAGCCTGGGGTAGATTCGACTTGAACGATGGCCCGGGCTTCCTTGAAGGACGAGAGAGTCATCTCTGGCTTCTCAGTGATTACAGGGGCCACGTTCTTGACTTTAACAGCTTCGAACGCTTGACATAGGGTTTCATGGATTTCTCCATCCATCTCAACATATTTGAAGGACGACAAATGGCTCACCACTATGTCTTCCTCGCCATAAACAGTCACGATGCTACCTCCGACAGCATACTTGAGCTTCTGGTGCAGCGTGGAGGTCACGGCACCAGCCGAATGGATCCATGGTCGGCCTAAGAGACAGCAGGCTGGCATGATGTCCATAATGTAAAAGACCGCATCGAATGTTTCCGGCCCGACTTGGATTGGCAACGTCACCTCCCCAAAAACATGACGTTTGGTTCCATCGAACGCTTTCACGACCAGATCACTGGGCGTGCAAATCAATCCGCGAGTATCTAACTTCATCAATGCTTTCTTCGAAAGAACATTGAGTGACGACCCCGTGTCCACCAACACGTGAGACATAATCGTTCCCCTACACTCTATCGAGATATGCAGGGCGCTGTTGTGATTCCTCCCCTTCGGCGTCAGCTCTAGGTCAGTGAACCCTAACCCATTTCCATCATTCACGTGGGCTACGACCCCTTCTAACTGGTTTACCGATATTTCTTGCGGTACATACGTGGTGTTCAACACCTTCAGCAGCGCGTTGCGATGTGCCTCAGAACACAACAACAGATTCAGGATGGAGACTTTCGAGGGCGTTTGATGGAGATGATCCACGATCTTGTAGTCACTCTTTTTAATCAACCTCATAAACTCTTCGGCGTATTTAACAAGTAAGTCTTTTTCTACCCCACGAGGGGTCTCTTCAACGACTTTACTTTTCCCTTTATTAGTTGCATCAGCTTTGTCCGCTTTGTCTGCCACGACTTCAGGTGGTGCAAACACTCTTCCGCTGCGAGTAATTCCGCTAACGCCTGCTAGGTTCTCCGCACATGACCCCGAGGGTTCTTGTTCCAACTTCTGTCTGTTGCAGTAGACCTCTGCCCCATAATGCCATGGGACAACATTGGTGCTTTTGAAGGGTATCGGCCCAGCTTTGGTGATGGTAATTGTGGGCGGCCTGGGTGCAGAAATAGTTATCGTCCGACGAGGGATGGTGATGGTGGCAACCTCATCATCTTGCTTCAGCATTATCTCTCCCGATCCGCTTTCGGCCCTTCGGCTAAGCTGCAGGATTCCTTCGGTCATCAGACTTTGAATCCCCTCTATCAACTGTTCACATCCATCAGGACTTTTCGCACAGCCCATACACAGTTCTCCATAGCCTGGTAAGAAACCTCTTTTCATCAGCTTGGCTTTAACGAAGCTAAGCGGTGTCTTCAGATCTCTGACGTCAGTCAACAAATCCAAATTCTCGTCTTCAATAATGGCATTCACCCCACCTCCCCTATGATTCGACATAGGGTTCTTCGTGACGTTTGGCACATTATTTGAGAAATTGATGATCTTGGCGTCCATCATATCTTGCACCTTGTGCTTGAAGGCTTTGCAATTTTCTATCGTGTGGCCTGGTGCCCCTGAGTGAAACTCACAAGTTGCATTCGCATCATAACCTGGCGGAGGTGCCCCTGTCAAGGGAGCCAGGGTTCTCTTCTGGATCAGCTGTAACTGGAGCAGAGTCTGTAACAACTGAGCATAGGACATGGGCGGTGTCTCGAGGTGACGGCTCGATAGAGGTGCCCTGTTCTGATACTTTCTGTACCCTTGTTGATTCAGTTGCTGCTGCTGCTGCGGCTGTTGGACTGCTGGGATAGTTATGCTGGCCACCTGCTGATGCTGGCCCTTGCCTTTCCTCCAAGCGTTGGACACGGCGCTCGTCTCTCCTTCCCTCCTTTTGCCACTATAAGGTTTCTTTCCTCCTCCCGCTGCGGACAGATCACCTTGAATTTTCCCCAGTTTGATCCCATTTTCAACGTGCTCACCCGTGATAATGAGATCTGAGAAGCATCCAGACATACTGCTGACCAATTTCTCGTAATAAACCCCTGGGAGGGTGGCTACGAACATTTTCACAAGCTCCCGTTCAACCATCGGCGGCTGAACCCTGGCAGCCAATTCACGCCACCGCTTGGCGTATTCCTTGAACCCTTCGTTGTTCCTTTGTGACAGATTCTGCAGTTGGACTCGGTTCGGAGCCAAGTTACTGTTATATTGGTAGTGGTGCAAGAATGCTTCAACAAGTTCCTTCCACGTGCGCACACTGGTAGGTTCCAGACTCATGTACCATTCCGGGGAGGGCCCGGACAAGCTATCCTGAATGAAGTGCATCAGCAACTTCTCGTCTTCAGAGTGAGCGGACATTTTCTGGTAGTATGATCTCAGGTGGACACGAGGGCAAGTGGTGCCCTTGTACTTTTCAAAGTCGGGTACCTTGAACTTGGGAGGCACCTTGAAATCAGCAATCAGTCCCAACTTGGACATGTCAACACCCATGGTGTTCAAGTTCTCGAAATTCCTCATCTTGTCCTCGAGTGCTTTAAACATCAAACGTGCTTCAGCAGTCAGCTCTCCTTCAGCACCTTTCTGTGAGAACACATCGTCTTGACGGTCTTCTAACCATGGCTGAGGCCCATACAGATTTCCAACACCTGTGTTGCCGTTGCCCAGCCCAACATTGACATTAGCTTCGAAATTCCCATTACCGACGCCAGTCGTATTACCATTGAGCCCCATGTTAGCGATCAAATTGTCGTTGGCACTACCGTTCCCCCCAGTCCCTGGGACGCCATTCTGAGGAGTTTCAACAGGTGGAGGGGTTGGAACAGTCCCACCATGGAGTACACCATTGTTGTCAACCCTTGAAATCAGAGGCTGGACCAATGTTTTGAGCTGATCCTGGCCGTTGGAAACCACTTACATGAGCTCCATGAAGCGGTCCATCCTCTCTCGGAGTTCTTGAACGTCAGTCTGCACTTGCTCCATAGCTCTAGCTCAATTTTCTTTGGTCGGATAGCGGTGGATTGGTCTCTGATCAATCTTGGAACAACCTGCATACACAAAGGGTTAGAAAAACGACAAAGTTCTCGTTATGCAGATGCTTCATGCAAATGCAAACATGTGTTTGTGCGTTAGGGAGATTTCCCCCCCGATCCTAGTGCCTGAGTGCCAGTGCTGATAATAAGAAGTCTGAGTCCAGTCATGGAAATAACATCTCATATATATAAAGAAAGCCCATCAAGGCGGTACACAACGTCACTGAGTACAAGCTGAATCAATAGCATGACCTCAACCAACAAGCCTGGTGATGGTCAGCATACAACAATGATCAACACAAAAGGATTATAAATAGTTATGCACGGCCACGGGCGCGGAACTCTTCTAACAACCCCTTCGTTTCTGGATGATCAGGCCGAGTGAGCAACCCTTCGACGAGTAACTCTCTCTGCATAATGGTGTATTGAAGACCTTCAACCGAATCTTCCCATGCTTCTTCGCCGAAACAATCTTCTAACTTCAGCTTCTTGGATTCAAACGTCAGTTTGCGCTCCTTCAGGTTAGCAAGGGCCTTGTTGAGCTGGCATTCAGCGACATATCCGCGAGCGGTTTCTTCATCAAACCTCTTCTCACTAGCCTTCACCTGGGCTTTCAGCTTGGAGATCTGTTGCTTCAGCTTATCCTCCCGTTCTTTTCCGTTGGCTAGGGTGGCCTTCCAATGCTGATTAAACTTGGATATTCTCCGATACGCTTCATCCAAGTGCTGCTTCTTAGTGGCCAGTACGTCATTGACAGCTTTGAAGTCTCGACCCAAGTGCTCACGCTCAGCTATCTGCTTAGTCAAATCTGTCCCTAACTGGTTCACAAGCTCTGTCTACCTCTTGAAGGAATGGACGACTTCGCTTCTCTCGCTTCTGAGTTGAGCCAATTCTTTTTCCAGTTCTTCGTTTGCCTTCTCCAGGTCATCCCTCTCAGCTAACACCTGATTATGCTGCTGAATAGGCACGGTGGTAGGCTGTTCAATCACTGGAGGGCTTTCTAGCTTGGCAGGGGGAAACAGCATCCCTATCATATCTGCTCGGGCTCTGATCTAGGTCACATACGGAGCGTAGGCTTGGCTATTGCTTTTCGCCAGCAACGGCTTTCCCCGCTTACAGATACCATTCCAAGCGTGCTGAAGCTTAGATAACATATCCCCCTCTAGAAGACCAGTGAGGTACAAAGATTCCTGCACCTCTTCATCCCTCGGCGGAGCTCTCAAAGCATAAGCAAACTGTCGGACCAGCAGAGATGGATTATAGTTTATACAGCCCTTCCTGCCTATCAAAGGCACGTTTGGAAACCCATTGCAGCTGAAGATGATCTCGGTACCCAACCTATCTCTATCAAACCAGGCAATGTCTTTCGCTGACAGACTCATCAAACGCTCTGACCACTCAGTTGTGGCTGCAGACGAAGCAAAGGTACCCTTCTTGGGTAGGTGACTATCAAGCCATCTATAGAGCAGGGGTACACAGCACGAGACATTCTTGCCTCTTCTGTTCTCGTTTTTGTAGTGGACGGAATGGTAAACATCTCCAATCAAGGTAGGGACTGGATTCCCTGATGCAAAGATGTGGAAGGCGTCGAAGTCTACAAAGTCAGGCATATTGGGGAACAGAATAATGCCATATATACACAGAGTAAGAATGGCGTTGAACACGATCCAACAACCGTCTTTGGCACACTGCTGGGCCTTTCTCACTAAGAACTGCAAGGAGAAACCGGGAACATTGTTCCAACTAGACAAAACCAACTCGGAGGCATCCAGATGAAGTGAGGGAGCTAGACTAGCCAGATTGGGCTCAGCATCCATATGAACAAAAGGCATCTGCCTCTTGATAGGCACACCTAACAAATCAGCATATTCCTCTAGTGTGGGTGCGTGAATGAAATCCTGAAAAGTAAAGCATCTCAACGGAGGATCGTAGAACTGCAGCAAGGCGTGCAACCCCTTCAACTCAAGCACAGAGGGTTTACGAATCAAGCTGAGCAAGTTACCGTAAGACTTTCTGAGTTCATCTCTCACATAATCATCTGCCAAAGCAATCAAACCAGTCAACTGAACAACATCAGGAGTGGGGAGTTTGTAAGCCACAATCTTCCTCAGAAAACCCATAGAAGGCAAGAAAACCTGAATCGGGGGAAACGGTACCTGCAACACAGACACACGTTAATGAAATGCAGATGAATATGCAAAACAATGTAAAATGCAATCATGCAGCAGGAGATCAAGACAACTGTGTTGTTGAAGGGATGAATGTTCTGTATCAACAAATCCACAATACTGCTCTGTCAAGAACAACCACTATCTCTGATAAGAAGAAAACCCTGGTATCAGACCATAAATCTGCTCTGTCAAGAACAAACACACATCTGATAATAAGGACCTCTGATACAGGACCATAAATCTGCTCTATCAAGAACACATACGTCTGAAAATAAGGACCCCTGATAGAGGACCATAAATCTGCTCTGTCAAGAACACATATACATCTGATGATGAGAACCTCTGATACCAAAACTGATTCACTATCAAGAAAACTAGGTAGTCTGAAGGTTAAGGTTTCCTGCAACAAACCCAGCCCTGCTCACAGGTATGGACCTAAACTGACACAAGTTCGGCATCCTATGCGGTCATCAGCATCACAGACATTCAAGAGGGGTGATACGATACCCAGAAGGTGTGGCATCACCATCTCCTGAAGCGGCCTCACTCAGCTGAATCCCAAATGATCGGTCCCCAGAGTCGACAATCCTCCAAACCAACAACCCCTCAGGCCCAAAGGGCCGGAAAATAAGTCAACCGGGAGAACCTCGTCTGAGCGTGGATTTCATGAGACACTAGTGCCTGTAAAGCAAGCACGCGCCCACTAATTTCCACAACTAATGCTAGGTACACTAAAGCCTGGGCCTGGATTCTCACTCATCAGAATTCCCCTCCCACAACAACACAGATAATCATATCATACTGAAAATAAAGTGCGGGAAATAAAATGCGATAAACAAACACAACCCAACAAGTAATCATACAAGCGCTAGGATTGACTCTCGCAGGGGACGTTGGATCCCCAAACTGACTCGCATATGGGACGTTGGATCCCAGGAAACTATCAAGTCCCCAGCAGAGTCGTCAGCTGTCACTACCGCGAAAATAAGGTGCCGGCAAAACAGAAGAGTCGCCACCTTTCGTTATTTATCCCTCAGAACGGGAAAGGAAACGATCGGAGAAACCGGACGAAAAAGGTATAAGACAAGGTCATCGCAACCGTTGTCTGGGTTCGGGAGTCGGTTACGCAAGGGGAAGGTATTAGCACCCCTCACGTCCATCGTACTCGATGGGATCCACGCTTATTGTGTTTATATGACGGGTTGGTTTATCTATCTACCTATCAAGGCTGGTCTGAAAAAAGAAAAGAAAATGACTCGGCAAAGCGTCGCACTTTATGCCTACGTATTCTCATCAGAGAATGAGAAATCAGAGTCAACGTAGTTCGACTAACTACGGGTTACGGGGAAGGTGGCTCGCCAATACGTCAGTATTGTGCCTACGTACTCTCAACAGATATGAGAGATCAGAGCTTACGTAGTTCGGGATAATACGGATTACAGGTTTAGATTCATCTGTTTTATCGAGTAGGGTTAACAAACAGTTCCAGCAGTTGGATGTATGCAGCTCGACCCTTGGAGAGTTAGGCATCACCTTTTGCGGTAGAACTGGGAGTTAACGACACTCTTTTCTTCAAAAAAGCTTTCCTTGATTTATGGGCCCACGGGGCATAAAGGTTTGAAGTTTGTTTTCTGTTTTTTACGGAAGAATTGTTTTTTATGGATGTTTGCAACCAATGCTGCACTAGAGACTATGACCTGAGAGTGAATGCGTCGCATGTCTTTTACGGAAGAATAGTTTTTTATGTTTGTTTTCTAAGGGAACTAAAGTAGTTAATCTAGTTGAATTAGTGCATTAGAATCATCTAAAGCTAGCATCTAAACTAAAATCAAGCAAAAATAGTAAACTTCATTGAAAATTCCTACAAAAATTACTAAGGGACCCTAATTCAATCATGAATCTACCCTACAAAAATCAGAGGTTGAATCATCCACAAAGTTCTAAAAATAAAATCCAAACCACAAGGTATCAACCATAAACCCTAAAAATGGAGCTCCTAAAGGTTTCAACCTAAAACTACCACTTATACTCATCACAAAAATGTCAGAAAAATCTATGGGGAGCATGCATATCTATGCTAACTACTCACAAAAAATTAAGGCCAAAATCATCATCACATGATCAAACCAAATTCACCAATATCAAGCATCAAACATGATTATTTTAATATCAATTAAAATGTAAAAATTCCCATAAAATCATAAAATGCATGAAATAATAATATTTTTTATCTAAAAAATACTAGATTCAATCATGAATCCAATGCAAAAAGAATGGGATTAATTGAATCATTTTTCCATTTTTTATGAATTAATCAATAACCAAGAATAAAATGAAAAAATAAAATGAAAATCAACATAAAATGACAAATGCGTGGTGCAGGTAGTAAAAGAAATCAGTTCATTTCCCAGACTGGGCCACAAAGGGGACGTGGTTATCAATTCTGACCTAAGCCCAAAACCACAACTGATTAATGAAACGCATTGTTTCATCACTCAGAACTCTTCACAAAATTCATGCACGCGTGGGCGTTGGATGGAGTCTTTGGTCCAAGTCAAACCACAATCTGATGGCTATCAAGTCATCTTCCTCAATTTAAATCCCTGAAACTCAAGCCACTTGCGCGCCCAAAGTCACCGCCGGTGACATTCTCCGGTCGTCATCTCACAACCCTAGCTTGCTATAGAATCCACCATAGGCCACGATTCCTTGATGAAACTTGTCCCAAATTTCCTCAGGAACTCACTCATGCCCTTAATTCAACCTAAAACCTCAAGATTCGCAAGAACAACATCTCACCCGAAAATGGTAACATTCCTAATTGGTCACTAACTCTCAAATTAATGATCTGAAACCCTTCCTACATCAATCCACAATGCATCTAACATCCTAATTCCTCCTAATTCTACCTAATTTAAGTTGGAGATTGAAAGTTACTAACCTGAGAATTTCGTGTGCACAGAGGTAGTAAACCTTCAAATCAAGCTCTCAAATGCTCCAGACTCCTTCAGTGAATCAATTCCAAGCTTCTGTATGCAATAAACTTGATTGAAATGGCTTCAATTCTTGGATTCGATTCTGAGTTGCAGGTGACAAAATCTGAGATCAAGAACACCAATCAGCCACAAATTTGCCTTGATTATGATCTGGAATCATTCACTAGCATCCATGGAAGAGATTGCAATCAAGAAAATGGATGGAAAGTGAAGAAAATGGTGTAACCGAATTCAGTTGCAAGCAAGAATTTTCCAAACTCAATCTCTATTCTCTCCTTCAATTATCACCAACCTTTCATCTAAACCTCTTCTACATCATATATAGGCCATGTAGGTATGATCTAGAAAGCTCTAGATCCTTCTAATGAGAAATTCAATTTCTCATGTCATGAAGATTTCAATCTCATGCCACGGTATGCACAATTCTGCTAGCAGCTTGTATTCACCCTCATTCCCTTCCAATTTCTCCCCTAATGGTATTTTGGATGTGTTTGGATTGAAAGAAGCCTTGGTCATGCCTTGAATTTTGGTTTGGCAAATGTTACTTAAGATGTAAGTAACTACCTTTCAAAGCAAGTCCACAAATTAAACCTCAATTCAAAAATGTGGCAACACCAATGTTCTTAAAATGTGTTTTAGATTCAAAATGACATATTACATGCCTTGGTTTGGACATGTAGATCAAAAATACCAATTTCCATCTTTGGTTCATTTGAAAATCATCCTTATTTTAGGTCATTTTTATGATTTTGAGATGCAAGCAATTCCAAGCTCTCATGACCTCTTGGCTAGCCTTAAAACATCATTTTGAACAAGTTTGATGTTGAACATTTTCCCATTTGAAGCTTGGAAATAGGAGTTATGGCCTTATGATTGAAATGACCTATAATCTCCAAATGACCAAAATACCTTTGACTTGTCAAAGCCATAACTTGAGTTCTACAAATCCTATCAAGGACTTCTAGTACTCTCTAGAAAGCTAAGAGGATAAGGAACAACATTCATGTTAACCAAAAGTTCATAGGAATCATCCTTCTAGGGAAAAAGTTTCATGCGTTGGACAACTTTCAAGCTCCAAATTCACATACCTCAGATGACCTGTAACTTGTCAAAGTCATAACTTGAGTTCTACAAATCCTATCAAGGACTTCTAGCACTAAAATTAAAGCTAAGATCGTGCTCTACAACATTCATGTTGGGGGAAAGATGAGATGGCAATCACATCTTGAGCTAAATTGCCTTGAAGATAGGGGTCAAACTAGGGGATTTTACACTGTCAAGCCTTAGAAACCCTAGCTTGAAACTTCTCAAACTCTTCAATCATGATGAGTTGACCTTGGAATCATCCTTATAACATCTCAATTCATCAATCCATGATCACATGGCCTTTGAATTAGGTCTCAACCTTGTTCAAATCATCAGTTGACCTAGGGTTGACCCAGTCAAACCCTAATTGCACCACTCATGGCTGAGGCTTCTCAATCTTGCACAATGACTTGTCTAGGCCTCAAAGTGATCTTCAACACTTCTCCTGAGCTCTCTCAAGACCTCAAGTCTAACTTCATGGCTTCAGAATCATCTGATGACTTCCCACAACTCTCAAGTTAGGAGACATACACCCTTGGTTTCAACCAATCTCTCTGAGGATCTTTACCTTCACTGATGAGGATATCAACCCTTGGATACTTGAATAAGGTTCTTAGCTAGCTTCAAAGTCCTGTGTAGCCCTTAATTGGTAATCATACCTCTTGATCTCCTGCATACATGTCAATGAAATGCAAATGATAATGCTAATGTGAATGAAATGAAACATAAGCTAGGTAAAGAAAAGTTGGGCAAATTTTGGGGTGCAACAGCTGCCCCTATTCAAACGGCTTGGACCTGACTGGGTGAGAAGCGAACGACTCTCAAACAATCAAGGTAAAAGACGGTTGAATACCAGCAAACTCGGAAATTTGCCAAATGCACAAGTACACGGTACTCTGATGGGATTAAATCTTCGAAAACTGAAATATTAGCTGCACGACAACTAGCTAGGGAATTGGTCACACGGTAACCGGTGATACACGGTCGACCATGCCGTCAGGCATCAGAATTCCTCGGAACTCATCAGGTCATTAGGAACTTTTTCACCAATCAAGTTAATAATGCCATCGGGCATTTAAAGGGATTCTCAGGCGTCAGCCGGACTTCGTCAGTAAGTCAGGCGCAGAATTTTCAGTCAATCATGAACCAATTGGGGATATCCAAACTTCTGCCATCAGGCACTCCGCATCAGCTGAGAGAACTGCATCGTTAATACGGTTGGACTTCAATCATCAAGTCTTCAAGGGAAGTTTCAACTTCGCTGTTCGGAAACCTGCTGGGGAGGACGCATCTCCGCTGGGGATTCTGGAGAACTATCAAGTAACTCTGTTTCGGGGATCCAGAAATCATTCTGGGTGAATCATCTCTGCTGAGGAAATCAAGAATCATCTTGAACAAACAACTTCGCCGGGGACTTCAAGAATCACCCTGAACCAATAACTCTGCGGGAGATTTCAGGAATCATCCTGAGCAAACACTCTGCCGGGGACTCTAAGCATCAACTTGAGCGACCAACTCTTGCGACTTTGCTGGGGATCTTAAGAATCATCTTAAGCACACAACTTTGCTAGAGAATTCAAGAATCATCTTGGGCAAACAAATTTGCTGGGAGAATTCAAGAATCATCCTGAGCCACACAACTCTTCTGAGATTTCAGGAATCATCCTGAGCAAACACCCTGTCGGGGAACACCTGCAAAATAAGAATGGTAACGACCTAGCTCATGTTTCATATGCATATGGTTCGACAATGGCGCAATGCTCCACACGGTGGAAATGCTACGCGTTTAGGGTAAATGCTATGCAATCATGCAAAATGCTACGACCCCATCAGCAAAATAAATGCTAAAGGGAGAATCCCCCTATCGAAGAGAAAGAACCACTCTGGTGGAGGAAGGACTCATCCTGCCAAGGAGAAGTAGTTGAGCCAGTTCTTTCTCCAGTTCTTCATTTGCCTTCTTCAGCTCATCTCTCTCAGCTAACACCTGATTATGCTGCTAAATAGGCACGGTGGTAGGCTCTTCGATCACTGGAGGGCTTTCTGGCTTGGCATGTGGAAACGACATCCCAATAGCGTCTACTCTGGCTCTGATCCAAGTCACATATGGAGCGTAGGCCTGGCTATTACTTTTCCCCAGCAACGGCTTTCCCCGCTTACAGATACCATTCCTAGCGTGCTGAAGCTTAGATAACATATCCCCCTCTAGAAGACCAGTGAGGTACAGAGATTCCTGCACCTCTTCATCCTTCGGCGGAGCTCTCAAAGTATAAGCAAACTGTCGGACCAGAAGAGATGGATTATAGTTTATACAGCCCTTCCTGCCTATCAGAGGCACGTTCGGAAACCCATTGCAGCTGAAGATGATCTCGGTACCCAATCTATCTCTGTCAAACCAGGTAATATCCTCCACTAACAAGCTCATCAGATGCTCGGGCCACTCAGCTGTGGCTGCAGACGAAGCAAAGGGACCCTTCTTAGGTTGGTGACTATCAAGCCATCTATAAAGCAGGGGCACACAGCACGAGACATTCTTGCCCCTTCTGTTCTCGTTTTTGTAGTGGACGGAATGGTAGACATCTCCTATCAAGGTAGGGACTGGATTCCCTGAAGCAAAGATGTGGAAGGCGTCGAAGTCCACAAAGTCAGGCATATTGGGGAACATAATGATGCCATATATGCACAGAGCAAGAATGGCGTTGAGCACGACCCAACATCCGTCTTTGGCGCACTGCTGAGCCTTTCCCACTAAGAACTGCAGGGAGAAACCGGGAACCTTGTTCCAACTAGACAAGACCAACTCGGAGGCGTCCAGATGAAGTGAGGGAGCTAGACTAGCCAGATTAGGCTCAACATCCATATGAACAAAGGGCATCTGACTCTTGATAGGCACATCTAACAAATCAACATACTCCTCTAGTATGGGTGCGAGAACAAAATCCTGGAAAGTAAAGCATCTCAACGGAGGGTCGTAGAACTACAGCAGAGCGTGCAACCCATTCAACTCAAACATAGAGGGTTTACGAACCAAACTGAGCAGTTTACTGTAAGACTTTCTGAATTCATCTTTCACAGAATCATCTGCTAAAGCAATCAAACCAGTCAGCTGAACAACATCAGGAGTGGGGAGTTTGTAAGCCACAGTCTTCCTTAGAGAGCCCATAGTAGCACAATAGAAGGCAAGAAAAACCTTAATCGGGGGAGACGGTACCTGCAACACAGACACACGTTAATGAAATGCAAATGAGTATACAAAGCAATGTGAAATGCAATCATGCAGCAGGAGATCAAGACGACTGTGCTGTTGAGGAGATGAAGGTGAAGATTCTGTATCAACAAAACCACAATACTGCTCTGTCAAGAACAACCCTGTCTCTGATGAGACGAAAACCCTGATATCGGACCATAAATCTGCTCTGTCAAGAACAGACACACATCTGATAATAAGGACCTCTGTCACAAGACCAACTCTGCTCTGTCAAGAACACATATCTCTGAAGATAAGGACCCATGATACAGGACCATAAATATGTTCTGTCAAGAACACATCTGATAATAAGGACCTCTGATACAGGACCATAAATCTGCTCTGTCAAGAACACATATACATCTGATGATGAGAACCTCTGATACCAACAAAACTGATTCACTATCAAGAAAACCAGGTAGTCTGAAGGTTAAGGTGTCCTGCAACAAACCCAACCCTGCTCACAAGTATGGACCTAAACTGACACAAGTTCGGCATCCTATGCGGTCATCAGCGTCACAGACATTCAAGACGGGTGATACGATACCCAGCAGGTGTGGCATCACCAGCTCCTGAAGCGGCCTCACTCAGCTGAATCCCAAATGATCGGTCCCTAGAGTCGACAATCCTCCAAACCAACAACCCCTCAGGCCCAAAGGGCCGGAAAAGAAGTCAACCAGGAGAACCTCGTCTGAGCATGGATTTCATGAGACACTAGTGCCTGCAAAGCAAGCACGCGCCCACTAATTTCCACAACTAATGCTAGGTACACTCAAGCCTGGGTCTGGCTCCTCACTCATCAGAATGCCCCTCCCACAACAGCACAGATAATCATATCATACTGAAAATAAAGTGCGGGAAATAAAATGCGATAAATAAACACAACCTAACAAGTAATCATACAGGCGCTAGGATTGACTCTCGCAGGGGACGTTGGATCCCCAAATTGACTCGCATAAGGGACGTTGGATCCCCAGGAAACTATCAAGTCCCCAGCAGAGTCGCCAGCTGTCGCTACCGCGAAAATAAGGTGCCGGCAAAACAGAAGAGTCGCCACCTTTCGTTATTTATCCCTCTGAACGGGAAAGGAAACGATCGGAAAAACCTGACGAAAAGGTATAAGACAAGGTCGTCGCAACCGTTGTCTGGGTTCGGGAGTCGGTTACGCAAGGGGAAGGTATTAGCACCCCTCACGTCCATCGTACTCGATGGGATCCACGCTTATTGTGTTTATATGACGCGTTGGTTTATCTATCTACCTATCAAGGCTGGTCTGAAAAAAGAAAAGAAAATGACTCGGCAAAACGTCGCACTTTATGCCTACGTATTCTCATCAGAGAATGAGAAATCAGAGTCAACGTAGTTCGACTAACTACGTGTTACGGGGAAGGTGGCTCGCCAATACGTTAGTATTGTGCCTACGTACTCTCAACAGATATGAGAGATCAGAGCTTACGTAGTTTGGGATAATACGGATTACGGGTTTAGATTCATCTGTTTTATTGAGTAGGGTTAACAAACAGTTCCAGCAGTTGGATGTACGCAGCTCGACCCTTGGAGACTTAGGCGTCACCGTTTGCGGTAGAACTGGGAGTTAACGACACTCTTTTCTTCCGAAAAGCTTTCCTTGAATTATGGGCCCACGGGGCAAAAAGGTTTGAAGTTTGTTTTCTATCTTTTACGGAAGAATTGTTTTTTATGGATGTTTGCAACCAATGTCGCACTAGAGACTATGACCTGAGAGTGAATGCGTCGCATGTCACCCAAAGGGTGCCATACTAAACATCCAGACTGTTGAAAAGAAACTCTCCAACAATCCTTTCTCAGATAGCTTAAGGCTTGTAACGTACGACGTCAGTTAACCTTTATTACTGTATTTTGGTTTGTTTTGAGATGAGGAGAGAATGAACAGGCTCAACTACGGGAAGACTATCAAGTCCTAATGTTGTCATGCCAAGGATTCATCCTATGGTTGAAGTTTGAAACAGGGAACTCCTAGAAGTTATCATGTATAGGTTTCAACCTAAAGTTCTAATCATCACTTCCTTATCAAAGGAAGTGAGATTCCTAGGGGATCATGTCAATGATAAACGGAAACAGATAAAGCATCAGCTTAAACAGTAAACAGTAAACAACTGTAAAATGCATGCAATGCAAGTGAGGGAGGAAATGTGTGTGGGGCATCAGCCTCCACAAGCTCATCTCAACCTCAAGCCAGATATGAATAACTGCAATCATACGGAAAAATAAACATGCTATCAAGCATAATAGGATAATTGCAATCATATAGGAAAAGTGAAATGCTATCAAGCAAACACAAACCACATGGGCAAGGGAGCAGGGCTCTACCGAATACCCCCAAGCAAAGCCATACAGTAACAATACAAGCAGAGGGAGCAACTCAACCTCTAGTGCAATCATGCTCCTAGCTTACATCCTTCTAGATATGAACTTATTCTAATGCATCAAGCAAATCAAACAAGTCACATCAATACAGTTGCACAGAAAGAAAACAGACAAGAAAGGAAACAGATCAACAGCTCCCACAACTTCACAGCAAAGCAATCCTTTGACAGCAGTTCAGTCCTCAGTCTGCAACAGCTCTTCAAGGCTATCACCTCCAATAGCAAGTTTCAACTTGCCTCTTCAATCTTTCAATGCATCAAACATAAGTATCAACTTATTCTTTCTTCCTCCAGCCTCCGCTCTTCAATAAATTCCACCTTCAGGCTTCACCCCTAATATCAAGTATCAACTTGGCTCCTTCAGGCTCTCAATTTATCAACATGAGTATCAACTTAGTCTTTATTCCTCAAGCCTCAGCTCTTCACTCAGTCTCAATTTGATCTTCTTCACAAGTGTCAACTTGGTCTTCAAGCTTCAACTCTCTCTGCTTTACCAATATCAACTTGGTCCTCTTCATCTACAAGCTTCAGCTTCAAACACAAAGAAGTATCAACTTCATCCTTCAATCTTCTTCAATCCAGGAACTCCATCCTTTAACAAGGGAGAAAGATGCATCCATCAAGAGCAAAGTTTGGATGATTGGTAGCAGAGTGAAGACCAAAGGCCACCACTAAGCATCCTATCATCAGAGAAAGGGACCCTCAAAGGTTATACCAACTTGTAAAGAGCCACACATCCTACCAAAGGAGGGATGAGGCCTTTACAAGGGGGCCTTACATCATAGGGAAGAATGGAAGTGATCAACATCTCCCATGTTTATGAAGAAAGAGAATCTATCTAGAAACTCCGCATACAAACCCTAATCTTAGCACCTAATCAACACTACACCAAAATAAGGGAAGATCTTCACATCCAAGCCTATTCATGCAATCCAATACATCTTCAACTTGCCTTCATCATCATCCAAGAGCAAGAGAGGCAAAACCCTAATCTAAGGGAACTAAAGAAGTTAATCTAGTTGAATTAGTGCATTAGAATCATCTAAAGCTAGCATCTAAACTAAAATCAAACAAAAATAGTAAACTTCATTGAAAATTCCTACAAAAATTCCTAAGGGACCCTAATTCAATCATGAATCTACCCTACAAAAATCAGAGGTTGAATCATCCGCCAAGTTCTAAAAACAAAATCCAAACCACAAGTTATCAACCATAAACCCTAAAAATGGAGCTCCTAAAGGTTTCAACCTAAAACTACCACTTATACTCATCACAAAAATGTGAGAAAACTCTATGGGGAACATGCATATCTATACTAACTACTCACAAAAAATTAAGGCCAAAATCATCATCACATGATCAAACCAAATTCACCAATATCAAGCATCAAACATGATTATTTTAATATCAATTAAAATGTAAAAATTCCCATAAAATCATAAAATGCATGAAATAATAATATTTTTTTATCTAAAAAATACTAGATTCAATCATGAATCCAATGCAAAAAGAATGGGATTAATTGAATCATTTTTCCATTTTTTATGAATTAATCAATAACCAAGAATAAAATGAAAAAATAAAATGAAAATCAACATAAAATGACAAATGCGTGGTGCAGGTAGTAAAATAAATCAGTTCATTTCCCAGACTGGGCCACAAAAGGGGTGTGGTTATCAATTCTGACCTAAGCCCAAAACCACAACTGATTAATGAAAGGCATCATTTCATCACTCAGAACTCTTCACAAAATTCATGCACGCGTGGCTGTTGGATGGAGTCTTTGGTCCAAGTCAAACCACAATCTGATGGCTATCAAGTCATCTTCCTCAATTTAAATCCCTGAAACTCAGGCCACCTGTGCGCCCAAAGTCACCGCCGGTGACATTCTCCGGTCGTCATCTCACAACCCTAGCTTGCTATAGAATCCACCATAGGCCACGATTCCTTGATGAAACTTGTCCCAAATTTCCTCAGGAACTCACTCATGCCCTTAATTCAACCTAAAACCTCAAGATTCGCAAGAACAACATCTCACCCGAAAATGGTAACATCCCTAATTGGTCACTAACTCTCAAATTAATGATCTGAAACCCTTCCTACATCAATCCACAATGCATCTAACATCCTAATTCCTCCTAATTCTACCTAATTTAAGCTGGAGATTGAAAGTTACTAACCTGAGAATTTCGTGTGCACAAAGGTAGTAAACCTTCAAATCAAGCTCTCAAATGCTCCAGACTCCTTCAGTGAATCAATTCCAAGCTTCTGTATGCAATAAACTTGATTGAAATGGCTTTAATTCTTGGATTCGATTCTGAGTTGCAGGTGACAAAATCTGAGATCAAGAACACCAATCAGCCACGAATTTGCCTTGATTATGATCTGGAATCATTCACTAGCATCCATGGAAGAGATTGCAATCAAGAAAATGGATGGAAAGTGAAGAAAATGGTGTAACCGAATTCAGTTGCAACCAAGAATTTTCCACACTCAATCTCTATTCTCTCCTTCAATTATCACCAACCTTTCATCTGAACCTCTTCTACATCATATATAGGCCATATAGGTATGATCTAGAAAGCTCTAGATCCTTCTAATGAGAAATTCAATTTCTCATGTCATGAAGATTTCAATCTCATGCCATGGTATGCACAATTCTGCTAGCAGCTTGTATTCACCCTCATTCCCTTCTAATTTCTCCCCTAATGGTATTTTGGATGTGTTTGGATTGAAAGAAGCCTTGGTCATGCCTTGAATTTTGGGTTGGCAAATGTTACTTAAGATGTAAGTAACTACTTTTCAAAGCAAGTCCACAAATTAAACCTCAACTCAAAAATGTGGCAACACCAATGTTCTTAAAATGTGTTTTAGAATCAAAATGACATATTACATGCCTTGGTTTGGACATGTAGATCAAAAATACCAATTTCCATCTTTGGTTCATTTGAAAATCATCCTTATTTTAGGTCATTTTTATGATTTTGAGATACAAGAAATTCCAAGCTCTCATGACCTCTTGGCTAGCCTTAAAACATCATTTTTAACAAGTTTGATGTTGAACATTTTCCCATTTGAAGCTTGGAAATAGGAGTTATGGCCTTATGATTGAAATGACCTATAATCTCCAAATGACCAAAATACCCTTGACTTGTCAAAGTCATAACTTGAGTTCTACAAATCCTATCAAGGACTTATAGTACTCTCTATAAATCTAAGAGGATAACGAACAACATTCATGTTAACCAAAAGTTCATAGGAATCATCCTTCTAGGGCAAAGGTTTCATGCAAGTTGGACAACTTTCAAGCTCCAAATTCACATACCTCAGATGACCTGTAACTTGTCAAAGTCATAACTTGAGTTCTACAAATCCTATCAAGGACTTCTAGCACTCAAATTAAAGCTAAGATCATGCTCTACAACATTAATATTTGGGGGAAGATGAGATGGCCATCACATCTTGAGCTAAATTGCCTTGAAGATAGGGGTCAAACTAGGGGATTTTACACTATCAAGCCTTAGAAACCCTAGCTTGAAACTTCTCAAACTCTTCAATCATGATGAGTTGACCTTGGAATCATCCTTATAACATCTCAATGCATAAATCCATGATCACATGGCCTTTGAATTAGGTCTTGTTGCGGTGGAAATAGGATCACAAACTATTAATGAGTTTGAATCGCAATTCAATTCACAACCGCTCTTTGATTTATCCGAAGGAAAAGGTCAAAAAGGGAAAACCTATTTTGCATCGTAAACACAATGCGGGGAGAGATCTAGGGTTCGGGGGTTGGTTAAATTTAGGGAAGGTATTAGCACCCTAAACTTCTGTAGTACTCTACAGGAACCTTTTGTTCAAATGTTTACTATTTGCTTTATTTATTTGCTTGAGGTATATGTACAAAGGGATTAAAAGTGAGAAAAGAGACCTAAGGGGTTAATTCTAAGTTTACTCGGCAAGACATCGCATCTTGTGCCTACGTATCCTTACGGGAGTGGAATCAGAGTAATCGTAGTTCCCCTCAAAAGGGAGGTTAGAGACTTCTTGACTGTGGTCAAGGTCTCAAGGGGAATAAACGTATCTTAGGGACACGCTTACGTGGAGTGTAGAAACTCCCAATCTCTACGTTGAATTGTTAAGTTGTAATTAGGGTTAAATTAGGTTAGGGATTCCACAGCGGGAAACCCTAAAATGAGTGCGGCGACTCTTTGACCTAATGCTAGGGGTAAAATTGTAATCTTGCCTGCGGCGAGGCATTTGTGAAAATTTAGGGTTGAAAAGGTGTAAGGGTTGAAGGTGAGGACTATTGACACGGCGGTCAAACGGCTAGACCTAATTCCTTCGGAGGAGTGAAATTATTGGTAAAGACGCGATAAACATACAATGGCAGAACATAAAGTGCGGAAAGATAAATGCGACAATTGTCTCGCAAAATTACATCCCATAAGCAGTTACAAATATGATAATTGAATATTTAAACTGAAAATAAAATCAATTGAACTTAGTCAGCTGCAAAAAACCAAAACAAACCGAGACTGTTATTATACGGGGTTAGACAAAAAATTAGACGGGAATGTTAGGAATTTAAGTAGAAAATTATAATTAACGAAACAAGAAAAAAAGTTAGAAATTTGGATCTTAAAAATGAGGATGTTAGCGAAAAATTAATAAACAATGAAAATTGATACGCAATGAAGATGATGATAATATACAAGTGATAATGGAATATGAAATAGCAACGATGATGTCAGATTATGTACAAATATAAAAATAAATACAAAAATAAATAAATAAATATTAGTGAACAGGTTCATGGATAATCAAGAATACTGTTAGGAATGAAGGATGAAAATTGGAATTGACAATAATTAGAAGTTAAGTGATGAACGTTTTGAGACGATGAGAATTTAGGTAATAAGAAAAGAGTTAGAATGGAATTAGTTTTTTTTTTGTGAGATTTGGAAAAGTTAGAGTTTTTAATGTGATTAAGAAAAAGAAAATAGATTAAAAGTTAGAATTAAAAGTTAGCAAAAAAATTAGAACTTCGAAATTTGGTTTTAAAAAAAAAGGTTAGAAAATAAAAATAAAAGTTTGAAAATAAAAGAGAAAAGGTTAGAATTTTAATAAAAAGAGTTAGAATGTTAGAATTTTAATTAAGAAAAAATGGTAGAAATTTTGAAAAAAAGATATAAAAAAGATTAGAAATTAAAAAAAAGAAGAGTTAGTTACTTTTGATGAAGACTGTAAGAGTTTTTTATGCTTGTCGATCCCCTGTTTTGTTGCTCCTGAGGGTCCTTTTATACTTGATTTTTTTAAATCTTTTTCAATCTCAGATTTGATTTGAATATCTCAATCTTTTTCAATCTCTGATTTGATTTGAATGAATTTTTATGATGATTTCAGATTTGATTCAATGATGGTGATGTTGATATTTAGATCTGATTTTCTTATGATGATGATATGATCTGATTGATTTGATTTTGCTCCATCTGGAATTCATTGGGATTGGATTTGATTAAAAAATGTTGGGATTTAAATTTAAAAATGTTAGCAAAGAAAATAAGAGTTTCAAGTTAAATAAAAATTGGATTTTTAAGTTTAAAAAAAATGAGTTAGAATTTTAAAATAAAAAACATTTGAATGTTGAAAAAAAAAAGTGTTAGAATTATTTTAAAAACTGTTAGAATTTAATTTTAAAAGAAATTTAGAATTAAAAAAAAGAAAAAGAAAAGGGCGTTAGAATTTAATTTTAAAAAAGAATTTAGAATTTTAATTTGAAAAAGGATGGTGTCAAAAAAGATTTAGATTTAATTTTAAAAAAAAGGATAGATTTAATTTATAAAAAAAAGGTTAGATTTAATTATTAAAATAGTTAGAAAAAAAGATTTAATTTTAAAAAGAATTTAGAGAAAAAAAAGATTTAATTTTAAAAAGAAGTTAGAGAAAAAAAAGATTTAATTTTTAAAAAGAGTTAGACAAAAAGATTTAACTTTAAAAAAGTTAGAAAAAAAATTTTAACTTTAAAAAAGTAGTTAGAAAAAAGATTTAACTTTAAAAAAGTAGTTAGAAAAAGGATTTAACTTCTAAAAAAGTTAGAAAAAAGATTTGACTTTAAAAAAGAGTTAGAAAAAAATATTTAACTTTAAAAAAGTTAGAAAAAAAAGATTTAGCTTTAAAAAAGTTAGAAAAAAAGATTTAGCTTTAAAAAAGATAGAAAAAGATTTAGCTTTAAAAAAGTTAGAAAAAAAGATTTAGCTTTAAAAAAAGATAGAAAAAGATTTAACTTTAAAGAGGAGTTAGAAAAAAGATTTAAAAAAAGTTAGAAAAAAGATTTAATTTTAAAAAGAAGTTAGATTTTTATTTTAAAAAAGGTATTAGAATTTGATTAAAAAATGTGTTAGAAATTAATTTAAAAAAGATTATAAAAAAATTTACTCTTAAAGAAAAGAAAAAAAAAATTAAATTTTAATCTAAATCCTAAAAGTTAGTAAGAAGAGCTTAAAATGATTTAAAAAAATAGAAAAAAAAAGTTAATAAAAAACATTAGTAAAGTTATAAAAAAATTTAATTAAATTATTATTAGTTAAAAAAACAAGATTTAAAAAAAAAGGTTAATTTATTAAGTTAATCAGAATTTAAAATAAAAATAAAAAAGAAAGGGTAAAATTTGGGGTATTACAGTTGCCCCTATTTAAATAGCTACACCGGATGATTTGAGTGGCGGAGACTCGAGGAATCATGGTGGAGGGATTTAAATATAGATAACCGAAAATTTTGCCCTTATATGTGGCGATATGCAATGTTATAGACAAAACAAGAACAGACTAATGCAGACAATGCCATGAATATGATATGATGTGTATGTTGAAATGATGAATCCGAAAATGCTGACGAATACGACGACACAGGGACAGACGCTACGAGAAGAACACACTGGGGAAAACGACGCGCTGGGACACAGCACAACACCGGGGAATTCTAAAATGATGGTCAACTGGTGCGAACACGACCAATTGTCATTTTTAGAACGGGAACGAGATTCTCAAATGGAGATGGCACCTGTGAGACGGCCTCCACTGGGAATCTAAAAGTAAATCTGGATCACGTACGATTGCAAAATCGATCACAGAATGCATGGAGCATTGAGCAAAGAATAACATCCAAGCTTCTGTAAACTATCTCTCGTGACACGATCAAACGGACTTTTCGGGAATCCGTAGCAAATATACAGGGTAAAAACCGGCTATATGCCAAAATAAATGGACTTTAGGAATAAGATCCTTAAATGGAGATGGCACCTATGAGATGACCTCCACTAGGGAATGTCTAATAATAAAACTGGACCTACACGATTGCAAGATCGATTACAGAATGCTGGAGCATTGAGCAAAGAATAACATCCAAGCTTCTATAAACTATCCTTCGTGATGGGATCGAACGGACTTTTCGGAAATCCGTATCAAATATACAGGGTAAAGACCGACTGTATGCCAAAATAAATGGACTTTGATGGGAAATGCCCTGATAAGCTTCTCGAGGGATAACTGTCACTTATCGTTGGAAGGGACTTATGTGCAAAAATGGATAAGCACTCAAATAAAGAGGTTGCTGCTTATCTGATAAATAAATCTTCTCGCATTTAAGGTCGGCGCCTGGAATACGATTCTGATTTTTCTCTTACTGAAGGATAAATAAACTTCTTCATGCTTCAAGATCGTGCTCTCCTGAACATGAAAAGGGTAAACTGAACTTCCTCATACTTCAGAATCGTGCTCTCCTGAATATGAAAAGGGCGAACTGAACTTCCTCATACTTCAGAATCGTGCTCTCCTGAATATGATTCGGCTCTTCGGGTAAATGAAATTCTTCATACTTCAGAATCGTGCTCTCCTGAATATGAAAAGGGTGAACTGAACTTCCTCATACTTCAGAATCGTGCTCTCCTGAATATGATTCGGCTCTTTCGGGTAAATGAAATTCTTCATACTTCAGAATCGTGCTCTCCTGAATATGAAAAGGGCTAACTGAACTTCCTCATACTTCAGAATCGTGCTCTCCTGAATATGATTCCGCTCTTTCGGGTGAATGAAATTCTTCATACTTCAGAATCGTGCTCTCCTGAATATGAAAAGGGCTAACTGAACTTCCTCATGCTTCAGAATCGTGCTCTCCTGAATATGATTCGGCTCTTTCTTGTAAATGAAATTCTTCATACTTCAGAATCGTGCTCTCCTGAATATGAAAAGGATAACTGAACTTCCTCATACTTCAGAATCGTGCTCTCCTGAATATGATTCGGCTCTTTCTTGTAAATGAAATTCTTCATACTTCAGAATCGTGCTCTCCTGAATATGATTCCGCTCCTTCTTTTACTAAAGGGTAAATGAACTTCTTCATACTTCAGAATCGTGCTCTCCTGAATATGATTCCGCTCAAACCTCCCCGTACTTCAAGATCGTGCTCTCCTGAATACGATTTGGTTCAAACCTCCCTATACTTCAAGACGACAGGGAAAATGGAAGCCCCACTGCTCCATGGAGATGGCCATTTGCTGCGAGTCATAACGAAGATAGGATCGGTTTCTTAGGTGAGAAATGTTGTATATCGATGCTGTAAGATGTAAAGTGTTGTACCGATAGATTTTCCAGGCGTGATCTGGCGTGTATCTGTAAAGGATTGTAGTTGATTTTCTTGAAAGATAGTGCAAAATAAATGCACGTCCGGGTACAGTGATAAACTTCTCAAGCGAGATAGTCGCGTATCTGTCATGGTATGGTGAAAACCTTTAGATGGTGCAAAATAAATGCACGTCCGGTTGGGATTTGACGACCGACAAGACTGAGATTCAATCTAGGATCGAGCTAGAAAGAAGACTGGTAATCAAGACTCCATCGAGGGAATGAGCTCGAAGGATAAATATCTCATCCTGGTGAGGAAAGATAGCTGAAGTAACCGTCATCCACGGGGATCGAGCTCTGTGGGGAAACTGGAAACACCTATGTATTTTATGCTTAAGGCTGACAATCTATTTGGAGAGAATGGACAAACCCAGTTACTCGGCGGTAACAACCAATGATGGAGAGACACAATGAACCTGTGAATGCTAACGCATATGTTGATGCATATGTTGATGTGAATGTATGTTAATGTCTATGTATGTTAATGTTTATGTATGCAAGATGTTATGAAATGAGTATGTAATGAATATGTAATGAAATAGGCATGTGATGCTTATGCCCTTGCGTATACTGACGAAACAGACTAGAGACGGGACGAGAGATGAAATAAACATCTCGACGGAAATACCCTGCGTTCTCTGCAACCAATACGTCAATCATGGGTAAGAAAGATCAATGGTAGAACCAAGTCTGGTTTTAAAGTTTGGAATTCTCTGGGGAGAAGGTAATCTGCTTGTGGTGTACAGTATCACGTCTTCACATGGGGAGAAGAAAACCTGAGGGACACTTTTGAGTTACCCAAGAAAAGGTTGTCAGCTTATAGTCTCTCTGGGGACTATGATGAGGCAATAGTTTAGGAGCCTGTTGCAACACTGAGATTTACTGGGGAATGAAGGCCGCTGTGAGTAAAATCCATCGGGTGCATGAAGAAAAGTTGTGAAACCACATGGTTTTGATCTTGAAAGACCTTATAGTAGTCGCCATTTGTTTCCTTTAAAAGAAACACGGTGCCCCAGGATATTTGCGTAGTGAGGTAGGGTCATCTCAAGAGGATTTTATAGAGAACACCGAGTCCGGTTGCCCCATTGTTCTCAAACTCTTTGAGAGATTTGTCAGGTCTCGACGTAACTGGCACAAATTAATCGTGTTACGACGAAATCTTTGGGAAATAGCTCTTAAGAATGTCAGACTCGCGTTGGTAAGCGAATTGGGAAACTGCCTGCCCCTGTTTAGCAGGATCTTTAAGTTCCACGGGTTATGTTTATATGTAACTCTCTAAGATATCAAGCAAAGTTGTCATGCCTGAAATGCCTATCCTGAGCTTGTCAATGTACACATATATTTGTCTTGAATTTTTGTTTTGAAAAAAAGATATCGCAACAACTTGTGACCGAAGTCACTAGTCCGGATATAAGTTTTAATTATAATGCCAACATGAATTTTTCTGAGCATAGCTCGTAGGAGTCAGGAAACGTGATCTTGTCGAGTATGCTTTCAACCGAAGTCCTACTTCAATTAGGTCTTTTAAGGGTTGTATCGTGGCTCGGTTCACGGTTTAAGAAACAAAGGATAAAGGCTCAAAGTTATATTTGTACTCACCCATTCTTCGTGATGTTCTCCAATCCTAATTCAGTTAACCGGATACGAACGCTCATATCTCAAGCGGATTTGCTATGGTCGAGAACTTATCAAGGCTTTGGACATGGCAGTCACTCACCTATTTCTTTTGGCAATTGGTCACACGACCTTGTTCTTTATAGGGGTTCTAAAAACTACTGGTTTGTTGTTCTTATTCCCTAACTTTTGCCTGGACAACGTCTTTTGATTTGACTTTGGAGTCCAGCGGGATGCCCCAGTTTTGCCTAAGTCTCCTTCATAGGTTTTGACTTAGCGGGCTTTTATTATTTTTTTGAATATTCTTTTATGCACAAGTCGTGTAAATCTTTCGAAAGGCTTGTGACTGCCTCACTCCTTAGGTAACCGAGGGATAGCCATTGTATTGGACTTATTAAGATGCTAAGGACAAATTCTCGAAGGTTTGATCTTCCTTTTTGAGGATCTAAGCGCTCGATCGGTTTAACTGAAACCTACCCTGTCCCAGGTTAGGATGAAGGTTCTTAAAAGAAAGAAAAAACTCCTACTTCAAGGCTCAAAGAGGTTGACTAGGGATTAACATCCTTATATCTCCAGTGTTTGGGATTTGAAACAATGCCTTACATCATCAGCGGGTTTCAATCGAAAGCATATGACAAGAAATCTGACGTTTTGGGTTCGTCATCCTCCCCCTAATTCTCCATCAGAACAAGAGATCGGGTAAAGTTGGCATTATGATTTATGAAAACGTTTTTTGAATGAGTGAAACGAATGGATTTATTCAAGACAAACATATGCGTTGCATTAATTAATCAAAGATAAATAAGTTCGTGCATGCTAAATATGCTTAATCAAAGAGAAATACATATAAATAAACAAATGAACTGTCGGAAAAATCCTTCTAAATATTTATGAAATCTTGCATTCAAGAGTAACAGTTTCCTTGGGCGGAGCCTCAATGGAAAGGAAGTCTGGTTTATGATCACTGTGAGTCGTCCTGCTTACCTCTGCGATATTGGTCACCGTGCCCTTAACCTCTTCATTTGGAATAATCTTCCCGGATTCCTTGTCAATCATCGTCACGTCATATTTCCAAGGCACAGCTTTAGGATCACTGAAAGGAAATGGACTCGGTCTTCGAATAACTATAGGCTTAGGCTGATTCACTTCAGGGATATGCGACCGTGGTATATCGAACACGAGGTTGGCGGAGCCTGCCCCTGATAGATTAAACACTGGTACCTTACCCTTTGATTCAGGCTGATGGAAGACAGGCTCAACCACAGCGACTACATCCTTCTTGGCTTGGCTTGTCACTTGTAAAACACCCTCATTAATTAACCTCTGAACCTCATTCTGAACTAACACACAACCCTTGCTACTGGCTTCACAACTTGCGCATGCAACGTGGGAAGTATCTACTAAACCAGCTTCAAACAGTTTCGAATGGAACATCTTGAGGGGAGTCTTAATCTGTTCAACATCAAGGGCATAACCTTCCTCTGAATCAGCACTAATGGCATTGACACTCTCATGGTTAGGAAAAGGGTTCTTCTTAACATTTGGTTGAGGATCTTCGAATGACAAAATCTTCTTTTCCAATAAATCCCTGACAATATTTTTGAGAGCATAACAATTTTCCAGATCGTGGCCAGGCGCACCCTCATGAAATAAACAATGAGCAGCGGCGTTGTAATTGGCGGGTAGAGGATTAGGAGGCGGACCCAAAGCCCGAGTAGTGATGAGACCTTGCTTGACCAAAGAGGGATACAACTCGGTAAAAGTCATTGGAATCGGCGGACAAGGCTTATACGTTCTTCTATTCGGCATATTCTGGCGAGGAGCCGGACTCTTTGGCTGTTGAGGAGCAGGAGTATTGGGTGCCTGTAGGTAGTTGATAGGAGGCGGATAAACAGGAGGTTGTTGCATAGGTTGATACATGGGAACCTGTTGACTGAAAGAAGGTGTAATAGCTGCCACATAGGGTTGTTGAGCATATTGGACTGGGTACCCTTGAGGTTGAGCATAACCTTGCGGATGTCGATAAAAGCGTTCCCTTGGTCTACCAGAGGATATAGCATTAGTCTCACTCTCCTTCTTTTTCTGGGAGCTATACGGAGGTTTCTTCGGCTGATCTTTAGAAGCGCCATGATTATTTGTCATTTTACCACTCTTCATACCCAATTCAATCTTGACACCCACAGCAACGATGTCGGAGAAATTTGAAGTCACACTACCCACCATTCTCTCGTAAAATTCTGGACGGACTGTGTCGACAAACCAATCAGCTAACTCTTTCTCGGTCAAAGGAGGTTCTACCTGCGAAGCAGTCTCTCTCCACCTTTGAGCATACTCTTTGAATGACTCAGAATTCTTTTGCGACATACTCAACAACTGTCTTCTGTCAGGAGCCAGATCCATATTGTACTTGTAGTGTTTGATGAAAGCGTCAGATAAATCCTGGAAACTCTTAATGCGAGACTGGTCTAAAGTTAAATACCACTTGGAGGAAGCACCCTTCAAACTATCTTGGAAGCAATGAATCATCAGTTTATCATTCTCAACATGGGTAGCCATTTTGCGATAATACATGATCAGATGACTCTTAGGACAGGTGGCACCTTCATAACGATCGAAGTTCGGAGTTTTGAACTTCGGGGGAATAACCAAACCTGAGACCAAACAAACATCCCTTGCAGCAGTCCCAAAAATTTGATCACCCTCTACCTTTTTCAATCTCTGGACGATAGTGTTTACTTCCTCACGAAGCTTATCATGTTTTTCATAACCCTCAACATTCTCATCAAGATCATCAAAAACTGTCTCATTGAAGTACGGTTGCGCACGAGTGTGTACAACAGGTGGTGCAAAGATAGGAGCCCCCCTAGAAACTTCAGAAAACAAAGGCACGGCTTGCTGAACAGGTTGATTAATCGGAACAGTGGCTTGAGGAGGCACAAAACCGGGAGCAAGACCATAAGGTGGGTCCCTTGCTACGGTCACACTTGGTGGAGGGTCCACAGTAACGCCGGTAATCTCAGAAACAACAGTGGGCTGGGTATCCATCTTAGCATTCATGACGTGTAACAATTCCATCATACGCCCCATACCCCCTCGAAGGTCTTCAAGTTCATTGCTAAGGCGATCAATCTCTCTTGCCTGATCCTCCATTCTTTTCCGAGTTTGAGCTCTGGTGTTGTATTGGTGCCGAGAACTCAGGGTGACGAAACTGGAAGGTGAGAGAACCGAGTGTGAGAAATCGGGAGACACATGCAATGCAAAAGTATGATGCTAAAGTGTGAATGTAAATGAAGATTTCATGGAATTCAAAACATTTACTAATGTCGTGGGGTACCAAGGAAATCTTTTCCTTGTTTTTTCATTTTATATTTTTTTTTTTTATTTATGGTATCCCGCGATATCCATAAATGATGTTTGAGCTCCATGAAATACAATGCAATGAGATGCTTTATGGATGCAATGCATGAAAACACACAAAGTCCTAGGTTAAAAGCTTGCATGAGGTTCAAAGGCAAATACCCTCCCCTGAAGTTAGATGGTTCATCCTGTCCTACAAAAGTAACCAGGTTCTAAGGGATCTCAATATCATTGATCCTTCACAAGGGTGGTTGTTCAGAAGGCAACTTACTTACCAACCAAAACCCTCCAAGTTTAAGATCTCAATGAGCGTAGTATCGAGTGTCAACCAACTTCAGTCTGCACCAAAGCCGGTTACCTCACTACTTTCTAAAGGCCAAGATGAGTTAACTAGGGTTCTAAAAGTCAGTTAGTGCATTGACAACACATGGCAGCCTCAATATTATCCTCAACTTGACTTAAGGAATATAAGCACCAACCAAGAAGTCGCACTAACTATGGCCACCAGATCAACCGTATCGATATACGTCGTACAGTTTCCTTGGTCTATTGCCATTTACCTAAGGTACACTAGATCCGGGTGTAGGACTCATCTCGCCGCACAAGGAACAGTCCCACAATCAAAGCACAAATATATACATGCAAATGAATAATAACACAGATAGTAATAAATATGAACAAGTTAGGGATAACCCTCAAAAGTTAAAGTTAGTCCCCAGTGAAGTCGCCATTTTCTGTTGCGGTGGAAATAGGATCACAAACTATTAATGAGTTTGAATCGCAATTCAATTCACAACCGCTCTTTGATTTATCCGAAGGAAAAGGTCAAAAAGGGAAAACCTATTTTGCATCGTAAACACAATGCGGGGAGAGATCTAGGGTTCGGGGGTTGGTTAAATTTAGGGAAGGTATTAGCACCCTAAACTTCTGTAGTACTCTACAGGAACCTTTTGTTCAAATGTTTACTATTTGCTTTATTTATTTGCTTAAGGTATATGTACAAAGGGATTAAAAGTGAGAAAAGAGACCTAAGGGGTTAATTCTAAGTTTACTCGGCAAGACATCGCATCTTGTGCCTACGTATCCTTACGGGAGTGGAATCAGAGTAATCGTAGTTCCCCTCAAAAGGGAGGTTAGAGACTTCTTGACTGTGGTCAAGGTCTCAAGGGGAATAAACGTATCTTAGGGACACGCTTACGTGGAGTGTAGAAACTCCCAATCTCTACGTTGAATTGTTAAGTTGTAATTAGGGTTAAATTAGGTTAGGGATTCCACAGCGGGAAACCCTAAAATGAGTGCGGCGACTCTTTGACCTAATGCTAGGGGTAAAATTGTAATCTTGCCTGCGGCGAGGCATTTGTGAAAATTTAGGGTTGAAAAGGTGTAAGGGTTGAAGGTGAGGACTATTGACACGGCGGTCAAACGGCTAGACCTAATTCCTTCGGAGGAGTGAAATTATTGGTAAAGACGCGATAAACATACAATGGCAGAACATAAAGTGCGGAAAGATAAATGCGACAATTGTCTCGCAAAATTACATCCCATAAGCAGTTACAAATATGATAATTGAATATTTAAACTGAAAATAAAATCAATTGAACTTAGTCAGCTGCAAAAAACCAAAACAAACCGAGACTGTTATTATACGGGGTTAGACAAAAAATTAGACGGGAATGTTAGGAATTTAAGTAGAAAATTATAATTAACGAAACAAGAAAAAAAGTTAGAAATTTGGATCTTAAAAATGAGGATGTTAGCGAAAAATTAATAAACAATGAAAATTGATACGCAATGAAGATGATGATAATATACAAGTGATAATGGAATATGAAATAGCAACGATGATGTCAGATTATGTACAAATATAAAAATAAATACAAAAATAAATAAATAAATATTAGTGAACAGGTTCATGGATAATCAAGAATACTGTTAGGAATGAAGGATGAAAATTGGAATTGACAATAATTAGAAGTTAAGTGATGAACGTTTTGAGACGATGAGAATTTAGGTAATAAGAAAAGAGTTAGAATGGAATTAGGTTTTTTTTTGTGAGATTTGGAAAAGTTAGAGTTTTTAATGTGATTAAGAAAAAGAAAATAGATTAAAAGTTAGAATTAAAAGTTAGCAAAAAAATTAGAACTTCGAAATTTGGTTTTTAAAAAAAAGGTTAGAAAATAAAAATAAAAGTTTGAAAATAAAAGAGAAAAGGTTAGAATTTTAATAAAAAAAGAGTTAGAATGTTAGAATTTTAATTAAGAAAAAATGGTAGAAATTTTGAAAAAAAGATATAAAAAAGATTAGAAATTAAAAAAAAGAAGAGTTAGTTACTTTTGATGAAGACTGTAAGAGTTTTTTATGCTTGTCGATCCCCTGTTTTGTTGCTCCTGAGGGTCCTTTTATACTTGATTTTTTTAAATCTTTTTCAATCTCAGATTTGATTTGAATATCTCAATCTTTTTCAATCTCTGATTGGATTTGAATGAATTTTTATGATGATTTCAGATTTGATTCAATGATGGTGATGTTGATATTTAGATCTGATTTTCTTATGATAATGATATGATCTGATTGATTTGATTTTGCTCCATCTGGAATTCATTGGGATTGGATTTGATTAAAAAATGTTGGGATTTAAATTTAAAAATGTTAGCAAAGAAAATAAGAGTTTCAAGTTAAATAAAAATTAGATTTTTAAGTTTAAAAAAAATGAGTTAGAATTTTAAAATAAAAAAACATTTGAATGTTGAAAAAAAAAAGTGTTAGAATTATTTTAAAAACTGTTAGAATTTAATTTTAAAAGAAATTTAGAATTAAATAAAAGAAAAAGAAAAGGGCGTTAGAATTTAATTTTAAAAAAGAATTTAGAATTTTAATTTGAAAAAGGATGGTGTCAAAAAAGATTTAGATTTAATTTTAAAAAAAAAGGATAGATTTAATTTATAAAAAAAAGGTTAGATTTAATTATTAAAATAGTTAGAAAAAAAGATTTAATTTTAAAAAGAATTTAGAGAAAAAAAAGATTTAATTTTAAAAAGAAGTTAGAGAAAAAAAAGATTTAATTTTTAAAAAGAGTTAGACAAAAAGATTTAACTTTAAAAAAGTTAGAAAAAAAATTTTAACTTTAAAAAAGTAATTAGAAAAAAGATTTAACTTTAAAAAAGTAGTTAGAAAAAGGATTTAACTTCTAAAAAAGTTAGAAAAAAGATTTGACTTTAAAAAAGAGTTAGAAAAAAATATTTAACTTTAAAAAAGTTAGAAAAAAAAGATTTAGCTTTAAAAAAGTTAGAAAAAAAGATTTAGCTTTAAAAAAGATAGAAAAAGATTTAGCTTTAAAAAAGTTAGAAAAAAAGATTTAGCTTTAAAAAAAGATAGAAAAAGATTTAACTTTAAAGAGGAGTTAGAAAAAAGATTTAAAAAAAGTTAGAAAAAAGATTTAATTTTAAAAAGAAGTTAGATTTTTATTTTAAAAAAGGTATTAGAATTTGATTAAAAAATGTGTTAGAAATTAATTTAAAAAAGATTATAAAAAAATTTACTCTTAAAGAAAAGAAAAAAAAAATTAAATTTTAATCTAAATCCTAAAAGTTAGTAAGAAGAGCTTAAAATGATTTAAAAAAATAGAAAAAAAAAGTTAATAAAAAACATTAGTAAAGTTATAAAAAAATTTAATTAAATTATTATTAGTTAAAAAAACAAGATTTAAAAAAAAAGGTTAATTTATTAAGTTAATCAGAATTTAAAATAAAAATAAAAAAGAAAGGGTAAAATTTGGGGTATTACAGGTCTCAACCTTGTTCAAATCATCAGTTGACCTAGGGTTGACCCAGTCAAACCCTAATTGCACCACTCATGGCTGAGGCTTCTCAATCTTGCACAATGACTTGTCTAGGCCTCAAAGTGATCTTCAACACTTCTCCTAAGCTCTCTCAAGACCTCAAGTCTAACTTCATGGCTTCATAATCATCTGATGACTTCCCACAACTCTCAAGTTAGGAGACATACACCCTTTGTTTCAACCAATCTCTCTAAGGATCTTTACCTTCACTGATGAGGATATCAACCCTTGGATACTTGAATAAGGTTCTTAGCTAGCTTCAAAGTCCTGTGTAGCCCTTAATTGGTAATCATACCTCTTGATCTCCTGCATACATGTCAATGAAATGCAAATGAAATTGCTAATGTGAATGAAATGAAACATAAGCTAGGTAAAGAAAAGTTGGGCAAATTTTGGGGTGCAACAAACATGCTATCAAGCAAAACATAAACCACATAGGCAAGGGAGCTGGGCTATACCGAATACCCGCAAACAAAGCTATACAGTAAAAATACAAGCAGAGGGAGCAACTCAACCTCTAGTGCAGTCATGCTCCTAGATTAACACAATCTGAACATGAACTTATTCTAATGCATCAAGCAAATCACACAAGTCACATCAATACAGTTGCACAGAAAGCAAACAGACAAGAAAAGTAAGCGGATCAACCACTCTTACAGCCTTACAACAAAGCAACCCTCTGACAGCAGTTCAGTCATCAGTCTGCACTTACTCTTCAAGGCTATCATCTTTAATAGCAAGTATCAACTTGCCTCTAATACATCCACATAAGTATCAACTCATTCCCTCTTCCTCAAGCCTCAGCTCTTCAGTAAATTCCACCTTCTGGTTTCAATCCTAACTGCAAGTATCAACTTGTTCTCCAACTCCAGGCTTCAGCTTCTTCATCTGATCCCAACTGGATTCTCTTCACAAGTGTCAACTTATTCCTCTTCTTCTTCAAGCTTCAGCTTTTCACTCAATTTCAATTTGATCTCCTCCACAAGTGTCACCTTGTTCTTCTGGACCTTCAAGCTTCAACTCTCTCCTCTCTACAAGTATCAACTTGCTCTTCCTGATCCACAAGCTTCAGCTCCTAAGGGTAATCTTCAAACACAAAGAAGTGTCAACTCCTATCCCTCCATCTCTTCAAGCAAGGAACTCCATCCTCTAGCAAGGGAGAAAGATTCATCTAACAAGAGCAAAGTTTGGATGATTGACAGCAGGGTGAAGACCAAAGGTCACCACTAAGCATCATATCATCAGAGAAAGGGACCCTCAAAGGTTCTCCCAATTTGTAAAGAGCCACACATCTTACCAAATGAGGGATGAGGCCTTTACAAAGGGACCTTACATCATAGGGAAGAATGGAAGTGATCAACATCTTCCATGTTTATGAAGGAAGAGAATCTATCTAGAAGCTATGCCTACAAACCCTAATCTTAACACCTAATCAACACTACACCAAAAGAAGAGGTGTACTTCACATCCAAGCTTCTTCAAGCACTCCATGGTAGCCCAAGCTTGTCTTCAACATCATCCAAGAGCAAGAGAGACAAAACCCTAATCTAAGGGAACTAAAGAAGTCATTCTAGTCAAATTAGTGCATTAGAATCATCCAAAGTTAGCACCTAAACTAAAATCAAACAAAAATAGCAAACTACATTGTAAATTCCTACAAAAATTCCTAAGGGACCCTAACTCAATCATGAATCTACCATACAAAAATCAGAGGTTGAACCATCCACCAAGTCCTAGAAATAAAACCTAAATCATAAGGTATCAACCATAAACCCTAAAAAGGGAGCCCCTAAAGTTTCAACCTAAAACTACCACCTATATTCATCACAAAAATTTGTGAAAAGTCTAAGGGGAACATGCATATCTATGCTAGCTACACACAAAAAATAAGGGCAAGAATCATCATCACATGATCAAACCAAATTCAACAAAATCAAGCATCAGCCATGGTCATTTTAATATCAATTAAAATGTAAAAAATGCTAATAAAATCAAACATTCATGAAATATTAATATTTTTTATCTAAAAAAAACTAGATTCAATCATGAATCAATGGAAAAAAGAATGGGATTAATTGAGTTATTTTTCAATTATTTATGAATTATTCAATAACCATGAATGAAATGAGAAATTAAAAGAAAATAAAAAGAAAATGATAAACGCGTGGTGCAGGTAGCAACAAAATTCAGTTCATTTCAGGGTTGGGCCCAAAAAGGGGGTGCGAGTATCAATTGGTGACTAAGCCCAAAACCAACATTTAAATGAAACGCTGCGTTTCATAGTAATTCAGAGTCCTTCACAAACTTTCCCTCACGCGTGGCCGTTAGATCCTCATCTGGTCAAAGGTCCTCCTCTAATCCAATGGCTATGAGGTTGTCTTCAACCTTTTGAATTTCTGAGTTCCCCTCACCTGCGCGCGCTAGAGTCACCGCCGGTGACTTCTCCGATCAACCTCCCCCAACCCTAACTCTTTCTAGAATCCACCATTGGCCACGATTCCTTGATGAATCTTGTCCCAAATTTCCTCAGGAGTTCACTCATGCCACTAGTTCATGCTAAAAACTCAAGATTTGCAAAAACACGATCTCAACCGAAAATTGAATAAACCCTAATTGGTCACTAATCTCCAAATTAATGATCCAGAAACCTTCCTACATCAATCTACAATGCATTTAACCTAACAAATCCTCTTGATTCTACTTAAATTAAGCCATATAATGAGGTTTACATACCTGTCAAAATCGTGTGAACAGAGTGCTCAAACCTTCAAATCAACCCTCAAGAACTTCCAGACTCCTTCACTAGCATCCAAGGAAGGTTCTGTATGCAACCAAATGGATTGAAATACTCTGAATCGTTGAACCCCACTATGAGTTGCAGATGAAGAAATCCAAGTGCCAACTCCCAATTCTCCCACGATCTTGCCTTGAATTTGATCTGAAATCAATCACCAACTCTAGAGCAAGCTATTGAGATCAATATCTTGGATTGAAATGGCTTCAAACCTTGTAACAGATTTTGATTTGCAAGAAGAAAGTTCACAATGCAATCTTACTCTCCTCTCTCAATTCTCACCAACCTTCACTCTGAACCACTTCATAATCATATATAGGACATGGATGAATGATCTAGAAAGTTCTGGATCACTCTAATGAGAAGTTCAATATCTCATCTCACTTGAAATCTCATGATATTCTATGTGTATGACAGTCCTTGCAGCAGCTTGCATTTACTATGCTCTTCATCCAAATTCTCTGCAAATGAGATTATGAAAGTGCTAGGATGTGTTTGTACCTTGGTTTTGATCTTATGAGAAGTTTGGCATATGTTACTTAAGTCTTAAGCAAGCAAAAGCAACTCCATAATTTTGACCTTAAATGAGAAAAGTAATATTGCCAATGTCTTTAAAATGTCATTTCTGATCAAAATGACATATTACATGCCTTATCTTGGCCTTGAAATGAAAAATCCCAAATTTGGTCCTTTTAATGAACTTTAATTCTTCCTTTTTAAGTCAATTTTGCAATTTTGAGTTACATGCAATTCCAACCTCTCATGACCACTTGGCTAGCCTTAAAACATCATTTTGAACAAGTTTGATGTTGAAAAGTTTCCCATTTGAAGCTTGCAAATAGGAGTTATGGCCTTATGATTGAAATGACCTATAATCTCCAAATGACCAAAATACCCTTGACTTGTCAAAGTCATAACTTGAGTTCTACAAATCCTATCAAGGACTTCTAGTACTCTATAGAAAGCTAAGAGGATAAAGAACAACATTCATGTTAACCAAAAGTTCATAGGAATCATCCTTCTAGGGCAAAGGTTTCATGCAAGTTGGACAACTTTCAAGCTCCAAATTCACATACCTCAGATGACCTGTAACTTGTCAAAGTCATAACTTGAGTTCTACAAATCCTATCAAGGACTTCTAGAACTCAAATTAAAGCTACGATCATGATCTACAACATTAATGTTGGGGGCAAGATGATATGGAAATCACATCTTGAGCTAAATTGCCTTGAAGATAGGGGTCAAACTAGGGGATTTTACACTGTCAAGCCTTAGAAACCCTAGCTTGAAACTTCTCAAACTCTTCAATAATGATGAGTTGACCTTGGAATCATCCTTATAACATCTCAATGCATCAATCCATGATCACATGGCCTTTGAATTAGGTCTCAACCTTGTTCAAATCATCAGTTGACCTTGGGTTGACCCAGTCAAACCCTAATTGCACCACTCATGGCTGAGGCTTCTCAATCTTGCACAATGACTTGTCTAGGCCTCAAAGTGATCTTCAACACTTCTCCTAAGCTCTCTCAAGACCTCAAGTCTAACTTCATGGCTTCAGAATCATCTGATGACTTCCCACAACTCTCAAGTTAGGAGACATACACCCTTTGTTTCAACCAATCTCTCTGAGGATCTTTACCTTCACTGATGAGGATATCAACCCTTGGATACTTGAATAAGGTTCTTAGCTAGCTTCAAATTCCTGTGTAGCCCTTAATTGGTAATCATACCTCTTGATCTCCTGCATACATGTCAATGAAATGCAAATGAAATTGCTAATGTGAATGAAATGAAACATAAGCTAGGTAAAGAAAAGTTGGGCAAATTTTGGGGGGCAACAAACATGCTATCAAGCAAAACATAAACCACATAGGCAAGGGAGCTGGGCTATATCGAATACCCGCAAGCAAAGCTATACAGTAAAAATACAAGCATAGGGAGCAACTCAACCTCTAGTACAGTCATGCTTCTAGCTTAACACAATCTAAACATGAACTTATTCTAATGCATCAAGCAAATCACACAAGTCACATCAATACAGTTGCACAGAAAGCAAATAGACAAGAATAGTAAGCGGATCAACCACTCCTACAGCCTTACAACAAAGCAACCCTCTGACAGCAGTTCAGTCATCAGTCTGCACTTACTCTTCAAGGCTATCATCTTTAATAGCAAGTATCAACTTGCCTCTAATACATGCACATAAGTATCAACTCATTCCCTCTTCCTCAAGCCTCAGCTCTTCAGTAAATTCCACCTTCTGGTTTCAATCCTAACTGCAAGTATCAACTTGTTCTCCAACTCCATGCTTCAGCTTCTTCATCTGATCCCAACTGGATTCTCTTCACAAGTGTCAACTTATTCCTCTTCTTCTTCAGGCTTCAGCTTTTCACTCAATTTCAATTTGATCTCCTCCACAAGTGTCACCTTGTTCTTCTGGACCTTCAAGCTTCAACTCTCTCCTCTCTACAAGTATCAACTTGCTCTTCCTGATCCACAAGCTTCAGCTCCTAAGGGTAATCTTCAAACACAAAGAAGTGTCAACTCCTATCCCTCCATCTCTTCAAGCAAGGAACTCCATCCTCTAGCAAGGGAGAAAGATTCATCTAACAAGAGCAAAGTTTGGATGATTGACAGCAGGGTGAAGACCAAAGGTCACCACTAAGCATCATATCATCAGAGAAAGGGACCCTCAAAGGTTCTCCCAATTTGTAAAGAGCCACACATCCTACCAAATGAGGGATGAGGCCTTTACAAAGGGACCTTACATCATAGGGAAGAATGGAAGTGATCAACATCTTCCATGTTTATGAAGGAAGAGAATCTATCTAGAAGCTATGCCTACAAACCATAATCTTAACACCTAATCAACACTACACCAAAAGAAGGGGTGTACTTCACATCCAAGCTTCTTCAAGCACTCCATGGTAGCCCAAGCTCGTCTTCAACATCATCCAAGAGCGAGAGAGACAAAACCCTAATCTAAGGGAACTAAAGAAGTCATTCTAGTCAAATTAGTGCATTAGAATCATCCAAAGTTAGCACCTAAACTAAAATCAAACAAAAATAGCAAACTACATTGTAAATTCCTACAAAAATTCCTAAGGGACCCTAACTCAATCATGAATCTACCATACAAAAATCAGAGGTTGAATCATCAACCAAGTCCTAGAAATAAAACCTAAATCATAAGGTATCAACCATAAACCCTAAAAAGGGAGCCCCTAAAGTTTCAACCGAAAACTACCACCTATATTCATCACAAAAATTTGTGAAAAATCTAAGGGGAACATGCATATCTATGCTAGCTACACACAAAAAATCAGGGCAAGAATCATCATCACATGATCAAAACAAATTCAACAAAATCAAGCATTAGCCATGGTCATTTTAATATCAATTAAAATGTAAAAAATGCTAATAAAATCAAAAATTCATGAAATATTAATATTTTTCATCTAACAAAAACTAGATTCAATCATGAATCAATGGAAAAAAGAATGGGATTAATTGAGTTATTTTTCAATTATTTATGAATTATTCAATAACCATGAATGAAATGAGAAATTAAAAGAAAATAAAAAGAAAATGATAAACGCGTGGTGCAGGTAGCAACAAAATTCAGTTCATTTCAGGGTTGGGCCCAGAAAGGGGGTGCGAGTATCAATTGGTGACTAAGCCCAAAACCAACATTTAAATGAAACGCTGCGTTTCATAGTAATTCAGAGTCCTTCACAAACTTTCCCTCACGCGTGGCCGTTAGATCCTCATCTGGTCAAAGGTCCTCCTCTAATCCAATGGCTATGAGGTTGTCTTCAACCTTTGGAATTTCTGAGTTCCCCTCACCTGCGCGCGCTAGAGTCACCGCCGGTGACTTCTCCGATCAACCTCCCCCAACCCTAACTCTTTCTAGAATCCACCATTGGCCACGATTCCTTGATGAATCTTGTCCCAAATTTCCTCAGGAGTTCACTCATGCCACTAGTTCATGCTAAAAACTCAAGATTTGCAAAAACACGATCTCAACCAAAAATTGAATAAACCCTAATTGGTCACTAATCTCCAAATTAATGATCCAGAAACCTTCCTACATCAATCTACAATGCATTTAACCTAACAAATCCTCTTGATTCTACTTAAATTAAGCCATATAATGAGGTTTACATACCTGTCAAAATCGTGTGAACAGAGTGCTCAAACCTTCAAATCAACCCTCAAGAACTTCCAGACTCCTTCACTAGCATCCAAGGAAGGTTCTGTATGCAACCAAATGGATTGAAATACTCTGAATCGTTGAACCCCACTATGAGTTGCAGATGAAGAAATCCAAGTGCCAACTCCCAATTCTCCCACGATCTTGCCTTGAATTTGATCTGAAATCAATCACCAACTCTAGAGCAAGCTATTAAGATCAATATCTTGGATTGAAATGGCTTCAAACCTTGTAACAGATTTTGATTTGCAAGAAGAAAGTTCACAATGCAATCTTACTCTCCTCTCTCAATTCTCACCAACCTTCACTCTGAACCACTTCATAATCATATATAGGACATGGATGAATGATCTAGAAAGTTCTGGATCACTCTAATGAGAAGTTCAATATCTCATCTCACTTGAAATCTCATGATATGCTATGTGTATGATAGTCCTTGCAGCAGCTTGCATTTACTATGCTCTTCATCCAAATTCTCTGCAAATGAGATTATGAAAGTGCTAGGATGTGTTTGTACCTTGGTTTTGATCTTATGAGAAGTTTGGCATATGTTACTTAAGTCTTAAGCAAGCAAAAGCAACTCCATAATTTTGACCTCAAATGAGAAAAGTAATATTTCCAATGTCTTTAAAATGTCATTTCTGATCAAAATGACATATTACATGCCTTATCTTGGCCTTGAAATGAAAAATCCCAAATTTGGTCCTTTTAATGAACTTTAATTCTTCCTTTTTAAGTCAATTTTGCAATTTTGAGTTACAAGCAATTCCAACCTCTCATGACCACTTGGCTAGCCTTAAAACATCATTTTGAACAAGTTTTATGTTGAACATTTTCCCATTTGAAGCTTGCAAATAGGAGTTATGGCCTTATGATTGAAATGACCTATAATCTCCAAATGACCAAAATACCCTTGACTTGTCAAAGCCATAACTTGAGTTCTAAAAATCCTATCAAGGACTTATAGTACTCTCTAGAAAGATAAGAGGATAAGGAACAACATTCATGTTGACCAAAAGTTCATGGGAATCATCCTTCTTGGGCAAAAGTTTCATGCAAGTTGGGTAACTTTCAAGCTCCAAATTCACATTCCTCAGATGACTTGTAACTTGTCAAAGCCATAACTTGAGTTCTACAAATCCTATCAATGACCTCTAGCACTCAAATTAAATCTAAGATCATGATCTACAACATTCATGTTGGGGGCAAGATGATATGACAATCACATCTTGAGCTAAATTGCCTTGAAGATAGGGGTCAAACTAGGGGATTTTACATTGTCAAGCCTTAGAAACCCTAGATTGAGACTTCTCAAACTCTTCAATCATGATGAGTTAACCTTGGAATCATCCTTATAACATCTTAATTCATCAATCCATGATCACATGGCCCTTGGATTAGGTCTCAACCTTCTTCAAATCATCAGTTGACTTAGGGTTGACCCAGTCAAACCTTAATTGCACCACTCAAGGCTGAGGCTTCTCAAACTTGCACAATGACCTGTCTAGGCCTCAAAGTGATCTTCCACCCTTCTCATGAGCTCTCTCAAGACCTCAAGTCTAACTTCATGGCTTCAGAATCATCTGATGGATTTCCACAACTCTCAAGTTAGGAGACACACACTCTTGGTTTCAACCACTCTCTCTGAGGATCTTTCAACTTCTCTGACAAGGATATCAACCCTTGAACATCTGAATAACCTTCTTAGCTAGCTTCATAGCCTTGTGTAGCTCTTAATTGGTAATCATACCTCTTGATCTCCTGCACACATGTCAATGAAATGCAAATGACAATGCTAATGTGAATGAAATGAAACATAAGCTAGGTAAAGAAATGCTGGGCAAATTTTGGGGTGCAACATTGGTGCCTTGAGTTTGCAGCTAAGGGGCCTGGGTTCAACTCCCAGTGTGGCCCCTTTCTTTTTATTTTCTTTTACTTGTTTTATTAGCATAAATTACTTCAACTTCAAATGTTCATATCTTTCTCATTATTTATCCTTTTGAACCCTTTCCTTTTGCAACATATTTGTTATAATGTCTATTTTCATAGGTTGTAAAAATATTACATGTTGTTATTAATTATGATGCCTTTTGGCTACGTGGAAATGTGTTCATTTGTTAAGATCGTTATCTTACATACTGTTGAATTTCTTTTAAATATGCTTGTGCTTCTTGTGAGATCTTTGCATCCCATGTTAGTTAACATGCTAGGGTACTCTCCTTTGGTTGTTAACATAATCCTATGTTTTCCTCCTAAATTATGAGGTTAAACTGAGTTACCTGTGTTTGATTATCATCTATGCATATTGTTGTTACATTTGCTATACTTTGAACCTATGACATGTTTACTTTCAAATTGTGATTTGTTTATGTGGTTGTTACCTTCATCACGTTTCAATCTTTGTTAAGATATGTCCTCAAGCTTTGTTAAGATATGCCCCAATCTTTGTTAAGATATTTGACTATTGGCTGTAACCATTGGTATTATTTGAAGTATCTGCTTATTGTAATATGCATGCTTACTTGTCTTAATCCTGTTTCACTCTTACTTGATTAAGTATTCTTTCCCCAAGTGATGGAACTTTTTAGTTCTCATCCAAGTTGTCTCCCTCTCTCTCATTCCAAAGGAAAAGTCTCTCCCTTGACCCTTGTGTCATTGGATAGCTCATTTACCCCACCCTTGACTTTGTGAAGTCATCCTAACCCTAGCTTAGTTAAGTTAGAGCATGTAAGCCTTAGACTTTGCTTTAAGCCTAGAAAACCCACCTACACTAGGAGTGTTTCTTCAACTATAACCCTAGGATAGAGTTTTTAAACTCTATGTAAGAATCATGGATATGATTACTTACTCCCCTCTTGAGTGTTATAACATAGATCTAGAGAGTTTTGTGAAACTCTATACAAACATTGTTATGTTTGTTCCCCTTTGAACCTTAATCATAATCAAGTGTTCTTCAACCCTAGTGAGGTGAACTACGATTGCTCTGATTCTATCCTAGTTAGGATACGTAGGCAGAGGACGAGACGTCTTTGCGAGCAAACTTAGAAACCATCTTTAGGTCTTTACCTACACCCTTTACCCAACCCAAACCTTAGCAAACATTTACAAAACTTAGCATGCAAACAAACAAAAGGTTCCTGTAGAGTACTACAGATGTTTAGGATGTGAAATACCTACCCTATGCATAACCAACCCCCAATCCCCGAATCTCTTAGCGTTGTTGTTACATCGCGCAAAAGGGTTTTTCTTTCTTTAGACCTTTCCTTTGGATAAATTAAAGTCCGGTTGTTTAAGAATTAAAGGTTCAAGTTAATCCATAGCTTGGTATCACGATTCTCACCGCAACAACATGTGGTTAGGGTATACTTGAGGCATATATGGATTTTGTATAGGTTTAGTGGAGAATCGTGAGAGTTTGTGATATGGTGTTCCAAGTTGTTGTTCAGATATCTCACTTGTTAATGGTTAAAAACGAAAACGAATTGTAGATTGATGACCTAGGGAACGAGACGAGTAAGATGATATAAAAAATTGGAAGTTACGTTGAGTTTTGATTTCCGGTCACTGTACATGCTCGCCGGAGAAGAAGACCGGATCTTCTCCGGCCGCCCCTACAACCACCGCGGGCATTTTCCCTCCGTTTGAGTTTTAATTTGCCAGCTCTGATCATAACCGTTGGATCGTGATAGGGAGTGGACCTGGTATGTCAATCTCATGGCCATAGTGAGTCCGCGTGTACTTTTTCTCATGACCAATTCCTCACTTAATTAAACGCAGAGTTTCACTAGGAAACTCTGCTGGGCTTTGATTCCAGGTGCTAACCCAACCCCACTTTCCAAGGCTCAATGTAAATACACGTGAAATCGTTACTCCACGCACCCCCTTTGCCTATTTTCATTTAAATAAGAGTAAGCTGAGTTTGATAATCAGTTGGGCCCATTCCCCAAGTGCTGTCTGCACCCCCTCATGCGTGGCCCATTAGAATTAACACATGGATCAGTTGTTGCTTGCACCTCCCTCCATTTATTTCTTTTAATTTCTTTTTCTTTATTTTTTGTTTTATCACTTGTTAGTTTTAATTCCATAAAAATAGTAAACATTGTCAATAAATATTTAAATAAATAATGTGGATACCTTGATGTGTTTAGGATTTTTTCACATTTTTTATTTCTATTTTCATGCATTTTTCCATTTATGGCATATTTTTTATTTTTAGTGTGTTTTAATAATTGAGAAATTGTATGCTGAGCTTTGTGATTTTATTTCTCATTCATGGTATGGACTTAAGACTTGAAATTTTGTGTGCTGGTTATATACATGTTGATGATGTTATGTGATTTTTGTGATAATTTTTAGATGATTATAAATAGGATTTTAGGATAGATGTTTAGGAGTGTTCTTTGTTGGATCCCTTTAGTGTACCCTTGAGGTTTTAGATTTAGTTTGAACGTATTGACTTAGGTTTAACCCCTGATTTTTGTACCATAGAATGTTGAATGTAGGATAATATAGTATTTTCCTTAGAATATTTAGGAATGACTTTCAATTAGTTCCCTATTTTACAAATTAACTTTAGTTTAGGTGATCCTAACTTAGAGAACCTCACAGATTAACCTTGTAAATGGCCATTAGATGATTCTAAGTAGGGTATTCTTTCTTGATAGATTGGTAAGTATGTAGACACCTCATTAGACCTTTGCTAAAGCCTCATTAGAGCTTTTGACTCCCCTAGCTTGTAGGGTTTCTTAGGAGTGTTGTGTTGCCTTTTGTCCCCTATGTGATTTCTTCCTTGGGCTTTGCCCTACATTCTTTATTCAAGTCTTGAAGAGGAACCCTCCTGGGAGAGCCTAATCCTTCCGTTGGTTGGATTATGTGCATTCCTCAAGAGGTTGAGCCTTGAATTGACATTCCCTAGTATAGTACATTCCTTTGGTTTGTATTATCTTTATCCTTCAAGTCTTGATGAGGAGCCCTCCTGGGAGAGCCTAATCCTTCCTTTGGTTGGATTCTGTGCATTCCTCAGGAGGTTGAGCCTTGGATTGACATTCTTGGCATAGTATATTCCCTTGGTTTATATACTGTCATCCATCGTAAAGTCCTTTTCTTATGATCCCTCTTGGGAGAGCCTAATTCTTCCTTTGGTTGGATTCTGTGCATTCCTCAACAGGTTGAGCCTGAGATGGACATTTTGTGTTGATACACTACAATCAGTTACCCTTAGATTGATATCTAGGACCAATACCCAGTCTTTTCTGTCCTATTGACATAGGATCCCTCTTGGGAGAGCCTAATCCTTCCTTTGATTGGATTCTGTACATTCCTCAAGAGGTTGAGCCCATGATGGACTCTGGTGTTGATACACCTCCAACCTGATGTAGCCTGGGATGACTCCTTTGTTGCTCATCTTGGTTTCTCTCCCTTGTATGAATTGCTTGATGCATTAGAATAGGTCCATGATTAGATTATTAAGCTAGGAGCATGACTGCTTAGAGGTTGAGTGAGTCTCCCTCTACTTGTTTGTATTAAGGGTTAAGGTGAGCCTCCCCTTGCTTGTGTGTTGTTTTTCTTTTCATCTGTGTGTTAGCCTTAGAGGTTGAGTGGGTTTATCACTGCTTGTCTGTTTGTCTTTGCTTGATTGCTAAGAGGTTGAGTGAGTCTCCTTCTGCTTGTATTGCTGCATTGCATGTGCATCTTTACGGTTTTCTTTTGTTTATCTGTTTACCGAGGTTTAGCTGATGCTTTATCTGTTGTCTGTTTCCCATTGACATGATCCCCTAGGAGTCTCACTTCCTTTGATAAGGAAGTGATGATAGAACTTTAGGTTGAAACCTATGCATGATAACATCTATGAGTTCCCTGCTTCAAAACTCAACCATAGGATGAATCCTTGGCATGATAACAGTAGGATGATCAGTAGTTTCCCCTGTAAAGTCCTTTTCTCTTCTCATCTCAAAACAACAGTAAAAAACGTAATAAAGGCAAGTTAGTACAAGCGCGTTACGAGCCTTAAGCTACTTGGGTAATGATATTTGAGCGGCCTCCTCTCAATCGTCTAGAGTGTTTAGTATACGTCCTTTGGATGATATGCGACCCATTCATTCCTAAGTCATAGTCTCTAGTGTTGTACAAACTACCGACAACCGTAAAAAATAGTTCTTCCGTAAAAGACAGAAAACAAACTTCAAACCTTTTTGCCCTGTGGGCCCATAACTCAAACGAAAGCTTTTCTAAAGAAAAGAGTGTCATTAACTCCCAGCTCTACCGCAAACGGTAACGCCTAAGTCTCCAAGGGTCGAGCTGTGTACACCGAACTGCTGAAACTGTTTGTTAACCCTACTCGAAAAACAGATGAATCTCAGTTCCCCGTAATCCGTATTATCCCGAACTACGTAAACTCTGATCTCTCCTATCTGTTGAGAGTACATAGGCACAATACTAACGTATTGGCGAGCCACCTTCCCCCATCTGTTACCCGTAGTTAGGCGAACTACGTTGACTCTTATTTCTCATTCTCTGATGAGAATACGTAGGCATAAAGTGCGACGCTTTGCCGAGTCATTTTCTTTTCTTTTCAGACCAGCCTTGATAGGTAGATAGATAAAACCAACCCGTCAGATAAACATAACAAGCATGGATCCCATCGAGTACGATGGACGTGAGGGGTGCTAATAGCTTCCCCTTACGTAACCGACTCCCAAATCCGGACATGGTTACGATGACCTTGTCTTATACCTTTTCGTCAGGTTTTTCTGATCGTTTCCTTTCCCATTCTGAGGGATAAATAACGAAAGGTGGCGACTCTTCTGTTTTGCCAGCGCCTTATTTTCGCGGTAGCGACACATACAGAGTGGAAATGGTCGTATACCACCCCACAATTATGAACGTTGCGGGATATGTTCAAAAAATGACTAAGGATGCTCCTTTGTGCGAGCAGATCTCCAGAATCAGATAGATCGAGGAGAGATCATACCACACATAATGGAGGATTACTAGTCAATCAATATGGTACAAGGTTGCCCAAGACAGAACACGATTTATTACAAAGAATCAAGCATGCATGAACCTGACCGCATTAGTCCGAATCAACATGATCACTCAACTTGCAAAAAGCGCCGCAAAGGCCGACGTGGTTGCCTCCTCATCTGGGATGAGATTCAAATTCTGTTAGATCAAAGGACGATCATAACATTCCAGGAAGGAAAGCCCATTGATTATGGAATTTATGAAGATGTCTACACCATAATTCCTCTACTCAATGAACTAAAGCGCGTGGAAATCCCTTTTGATGATAGAAGGATTCCTAATATCCCCAAGCTAGAACCAATAGAGGTCACCTATGATAGTAGTAAGACCAACATGACTCCTTTGGTCATTTACTTTCCAGGTCTAGTACCATACCAATCGGAGGAAGCCATTCCTTATAAGTACGGAACCACCATGATAGAAGATGGAAAGGAAGTTCCACTGCCATCCATTGTCAACATCGCTGATATAAGCCAGGTCACCCGAAGTGGTCAGGAATTCAACAAAGGAATTGAAGAAATTGCGGGGGAGAAGGAACCCCAAATTGAAGTTCCCGATAAGCAGATAGGTCAATCAAACGACACTAAGCCTATAAAGAACAATGATGAGATTTTAAAACTAATTCAAAAAAGTGAATACAACATTGTCGATCAGTTATTGCATACTCCTTCCCGGATATCTGTATTATCTCTTCTACTAAGTTCAAAAGCTGACAGGGAAGCTTTGCAGAAGGTTTTGAAACAAGCCTTCCTAGAACAAGACATAACAATGGGTTAATTTGATAGAATTGTTGCTAACATCACTACCTGTAATAACTTAGGCTTCAGTGATGAAGAGCTCCCAGAGGAGGGTAAAAATTATAACATGGCACTCAATTTCACAATCAACTACATGGACGATGCTCTAGCTAGCGTACTAGTAGACACTAGTTCATCCCTGAATGTCATGCCAAAATCAACTCTTGTACGATTATACTTTCAAGGCATCCCATGAGAGGCAGCGAGATCATAGTCAAAGCTTTTGACGGATCCAGAAAGACAGTTATTGGCAAAGTTGAACTTCCCAAAACCATTGACCCTCACACTTTTCAAATCACGTTTCAGGTAATGGATATCTGAGCAGCATGTATTTGTTTGTTAGGAAGTCCTTGGATCCATGAAGCAGGAGCAGTCACCTCAACACTTCACCAAAAATTGAATTTTGTAAAGAATAACAAATTGGTTACAGTATGTGGCGAACGTGCTTTGATTGTAAGCAATATGTTGTCATTTTCCTACTTGGAACCAAAAGAGATCAACAAAACTAAATTTCAGACACTTTATGTGAGTAATGAGGACAATCAAGAAAAAGGAGCATATATTTCCTCTTAAAAGGACGCTCTTCGAGTAATGGAAAGTGGAACTACTAAAGGATGGGGACAAGTGGTGATTCCTTCTGATAACAAAGCAAGAGAAGACCTAGGATTCTCTCGAGCATCTACCAAGACTACGAATAAGGACAAAGCCATTCGTCCTATTCAAGATTTCTTCCGCAGCAGGGGTCTCCTCCACCCTATTTCTCAAGAAGTGGACACCATCGAAGGAGATGACTTTAAGGATACTTCTTCCGATACAAATGAAGAATGGAAAGCATACTTCAACGATGATGGTTATATATCGCAAGAAGAGACATACCTACCCTTTTGCAATCCACAACAGAACTTCAGATGTATACCAAAGTCATACAACAAGATTTCCTACAAAGGTCATGATACTGAAGGATGCCTTGCTCCTCCTAATTCATTAGAAGCTGATACTGCGATGAAAAATAACTTTGACTATAGCTCGGATGATCCCATAGACGATTTACCTATTTTGGAGCCTGACATGGAAGATCCAGGGTTTCAAAGCCTGGAAAAAAATGCATATCTTTTGAATAGCCATGAAAAAGATTCATCTGTTCCTCCAGAAGCATGGAGGCCTTATCTGAAAAATCCTGGATATGTCAAACACCGTCTTGATAAAGTCGCAAGAATGATTGAACAAGAGTTTATCAACTTAGGAATACTAGAAATCAATGCCATTGAAGAAGATGATTCATCAATTTCTTCAGAGAACTGGGATACAATGGGACAACCAAGCGATAAGTTTGATTTCCTAGTAAAGTATACTGCCCCTGAAATTTCTCACGTATTGTATGAAGACATCCAATCAACTAGATAGGGAGATTCTATTGAACATGAAGATGCGTATCGAAAAACACCAGAAGACCTCTCTTCTAATAACTCTGCATGGGAAGAAGACTCTATTAACCTGACTCCGCCAAAAGTTAGCACCATTGTTAAAGATAATCCTAGAAGGGATGTACCAGAACTTGTGATGCATAGAGGAGTTCGCCACAATTGGATAACTGTTGATGTCCCGACTGTTGTTCACATCTCAAAGTAAATGCCTCGTCCTTATTTTAATCTCCCATCTTGCCCAAGTGAAGAGATGTTTTATAGGGCCTCCCTTTGTCTGCAAATTCCCCCTCTTCGTTTCACCCAATGAAGAATATTTTTTCTTTATAGAGTCTGTGTTTCAATAATCGACAAATCATAAATAAAGATGTCATTCTAAATTCTCGTATTTATTGCTATATTTACTTTTTTCTTTTCTAGAAAATGGTAATCCTAAAAACAAAAATGAATAACAAATGCTTTCTGTAACACCCTTTTCTACCCCATAATTGAAAGGCACATTATTCAAAGTCATCAGAGTAAAATATTTAACTCAATAAAAATCACCTCAAAGGGTGTACATTTCTCATGTTACTCAAAATAAGTCAATGCTCCGTGTTCAACGGGTTTTGCCCAAAATACATCAAACTACACAAAATAGCAGACCTCAAAAGGCATAATCAAGGTTTCCTCATACGGGAAGATAATCAAAATAAACTCAATAAACATAACTCAACTCAAAGACCCCTAACCCGATGTTACACTATCAGAGCAAGACCCTCTAAGTTGACCAAAGGCCAATAACTCAAAACTTCAAAAGTCCTCAACGACATCCACATCTAAAACCTAGTATCTGCATGTTACCCATGTGGAGGTAACATTCAAACAGGTAGGGTGAGTAAAACAATTCATAATAATTAATGTATAAAAATCAACATATAAATGTCGTCATAATCATATTCAACCTTCATATTCATCAATAGGCCTCGAAGGCCATACCATCATAATTTATACAAAAAGACTCATAAATGCAATGCAACAAGACTCAATGCATGTGGTACCAATCATCACAGCGCGATGGACACTAGGCCATCAACCCTCCATAGATCCCCATCAATAGGATCGATTCTACTTGAGAACCAGAGCACATCAAAACACTTCACATCCATACAATGGGATTGAAGCCAAAGTAATCGAGGTCCTGAACCGAATTCCGGATGCACATGAATGCATGATGCACACGTCACAAATCTTCCTCATAATAACATCATAGGTGCATCATCATTCATCATATTCATCATCAACAAACGTTATGTCATCACAACTCATCATAATAATCCTCTTCATACATCATGTCATCATATCTCATCATAATAATCATCATACATCACATCATCATAATTCATCATAATAATCATCATCATACATCATAGAAAATCATCATATAATCATGTACAAATCACATAGCGCTCACCGTCATACTGATATCAATTCATCATATTATCACATATTAATTCATAATTATACTCACGGTAATCCTCATTCTATTGCCTATTAATTACATAAACCTAATTGTCATACTCATGTTAATCCATCACAAAAATCACAGAATCAAACATCAAGCCATCTCTGCACACGATCAACATTCGTGAAACTCTGCTACGTTTGCTAGCATGTTCGCTAGGCGAGTCTGGGGAGAGTTTCTTCGCTAGGCGAGTCTGGGAACAACATTGTTCGCTAGGCGAAGCTTTCTTTGCTAGGCGAACTGCGCGATGACAACACCTGCTGTTACGCACCAAAACCTAAAATCAGTAAAAAAAAAAGTCCCACGATTCACTTCCCCAATGCCCCCAAAACATCCCTAAATCATCCCTAAGGTCTTACGACAATAAAGGCACAAAACCTACGGTTCATTTGGCCAATCTCGGATCATATTCACACCCTAAATTACAAATTTCCTACAATTGCCCCAAAGGCATCAGAGTTACTCACATTTAAATATTCCTATTCCATCAGTGTCAGACAGGTTCAAATTATAGTTTTGGCCACGAAGGCCTAAGGTTTCCCTTTTTCCCCAATTGAACCACGACTAGATTAACCTATAATCGGTTTAGGCCACGAAGGCCAAAGATCATGATTTCTCATCTCTACCCTCAAAATCCCTACGGTTACAATCTCTATAATAGATTTAGGCCACGAAGGCCAAAAATCCCCTTTTCTCATAATTCTCTATAAAACCCTTAAACCCGTAAATCAACCATAATTACATTGAAAGTTACACATGGAAAATCATGAAAAGCTATACTCCCCATACCTTAGTCGATTCAAAGCCTTCACGATTATCTCCAGGAATCTTCTACCTCCAATCTTCTCCTCAGAGCTCTCTGGCCACAATACTTTTCACGGTTAACAAATGAATCATAATTCCCTTCAGAATTCTATTTTGTCAAACCTAGTCCTAGGCCTCACAACCTTACTAACTCCTCCAAATGCCCAAATTACCCTTATTTCACTTATATTTATTTTAACTAATAATAATACCAATATTTCCAAATTGTATGCTATTAATTAAATAAATAATCCAAAAATGCATAATTCCCAATAATCCACAAAACCACCGAAAACCACCAAAATACGAATATTCTCAATTAAATAAATTAATTAAAATATTCCAATTAAATTTGGGGTGTTACATTTTTAAGAACAAAAACCTGCACACACTATTTCATTTTAATATGTTTTCTAAAAAAAATCATCATCAGTTACATTGTGCAAATTAATCATAAAAAACCCCATTGAAAAATATGACCCAATGCCTTTTCCCAACTTTGAGTTCCCGGTTTTCGAAGTTGAAGAAGAAGAAGAAGAAAAAGAAATTCCAGATGAGATCTCCCGACTACTCAGACACGAGGAAGAGTCCATTACAGCCCATAAAGAGCCGTTGGAAATGGTCAATTTGGGTTCAGAAGAAGAAAGGAAAGAAGTTAAGATTGGAGCACTTCTCAGTACAACTATAAAAAAAGTATGATAAAGCTTCTCAAAGAATTTTCAAATGTGTTTGCTTGGTCCTACCAAGTTATGCCAGGATTGGATATCGACATTCTGGAGCATCATTTGCCATTAAAGACAGAGTGTCCACCAGTCAAACAAAAGTTGAGAAGAACTCACCTAGATATGGCCATCAAAATTAAGGAAGATGTTCAAAAGAAGATTGATGCAGGCTTCCTTGCCATGTCAGAATACCCTCAATGGACATCCAACATAGTACTCGTTCCCAAGAAGGATGGAAAAGTCAGGATGTGTATAGAATATAGGGATCTAAACAAATCCATTCTGATGGATGACTTTCCTTTACCACACATTGATATGTTGATTGATAGCACTGAAAAGTTCAAAGTCTTTTCCTTCATGGATAGATTCTCAGGCTATAATCAAATCAAAATGGCACAAGAAGATATGGAGAAAACTTCATTTATTACACCATGGGGGACCTTTTACTACAAGGCAATGACATTCGGTCTAAAGAATGCTGGTGCAACCTATCAAAGGGCCATGGCAACTCTGTTTCATGACATGATACACAAAGAAATTGAAGTATATGTCGATGACATGATTGCTAAATCCAGAACTGAAGAAGAACATGTGGAACACTTATCAAAGTTATTCCAGCGTCTGAGGAAATACAAACCCCACTTGAAGCCCAATAAATGCACATTTGGTGTTTGTTCAAGAAAACTCTTAGGTTTTATTGTTAGCCAAAAAGGAATTGATGTTGATCCCGACAAAGTCAATGCCATTCAAGAAATGCCTTCGCCTAGAACTGAGAAACAAGTAAGAGGATTCTTGGGACGTTTTAATTACATTTCAAGGTTCATATTCCTCATGAGTGAAACATGTGCACCAATTTTCAAACTCCTCCTAAAGGATCAAGTCTGTCTATGGATGGAGGATTGCCAAAAAGATTTTGAAAGTATCAAGGAATATCAGCTTAAGCCACCTATTATGTCTCCTCTGGTGGAAGGAACACTCCTGATTATATACTTGACAGTCTTAAAAGATTCCATGGGTTATGTGATGGGCCAATAAGACGAAACAAGAAGAAAAAGTATGCCATTTATTACCTGAGTAAGAAATTCACGGACTATGAAACTCGATACTTTATGCTCGAGAAAACCTATTGTGCTTTAGCTTGGGCTGCTAAACGTCTTCGCCAGTACATGATTTGTCATACCACTTGAATAATCTCTGAAATGGATTCCATCAAGTATGTATTTGAGAAACTTGCTTTAACTGGAAGAAGTGCCCGTTGGCAGATGTTACTATCAGAATACGACATCGAGTACCGTGCTCAGAAAGCTGTCTAAGAAAGTATTCTAGCTGATCATTTGGACTACCAACCAATTTATGATCAGGAATCTTTTAGATTTGACTTCCCCGATGAAGATGTGATGTATCTAAAGATGAAATATTACGATGAACCATTACCAAATGAAGGACCAGAGCTAGGACCCCGTTGGGATCTAAGATTCGACGGAGTTGTTAACACTTATGGAAATGGAATTGGGGAAATCATTATTACGCCTCATGGTACCCACATTCCTTTCACAACCAAATTGACATTCAAATGTACAAACAATGAGGCCGAGTATGAAGCTTGCACCATGGGTCTTGAAGAAGCCATTGACTTAAGGATAAAGAATCTAGATTTATATGGAGACTCTGCTTTGGTTATAAATCAGATCAAAGGAGACTGGGACACACGTCAACCTGATTTAATTCTTTAAAAAGACTATGCAAGAAGGTTGTTACCTTTCTTCCATAAAGTTGAACTTCATCACATTCCTCGTGTAGAGAACAACATGGCTGATGCAATTGCTACCTTATCCTCCACGATTATTGTGAATCAATGGAATGATGTACCCAAGATTAATGTGACACACCTTGATTGGCCTGCTTACATATTCACAATAGAGGCATTCATTGATGACAAACCCTGGTATTAAGACATAAAGTGTTTCCTTCAAAGACAAGAATACCCATTTGGGGCATCAAGGAAAGATAGGAAGACTCTCAGAAGACTGGCTGAAAACTTCTTCCTAAATAATGATTGTTATAGAAAAGAAACTTGGACATGGTTTTGCTCAGATGCGCGGATAGGCATGAAGCAAACTTGCTGATGAAAGAAATTCATGAAGGCTCCTTTGGAACTCATGCCAATGGACATGAAATGTCAAGAAATATGTTAAGTGTAGAATATTATTGGCTGACAATGGAATCCGATTGTTACAAGTACATGAGGAAATGTCACAAATGTAAGATTTATGCCGACAAGATTCATGTGCCTCCGACTCTTCTCAAATTTCTATCCTCTCCATGGCCCTTTTCTATATGGGGGATCAATATGATCAGCATGATCGAACCTAAAGATTAAAATGGACATCGCTTCATCCTGGTGGGTCGAAGCAGCATCATACGCCAATGTAACCAAACAAGTGGTGGTCTGATTTATCAAATATAATCCCATCTGCTGTTACGGTGCCCCAAGCCAGATCATTATTGATAATGAATCGAACTTAAACAACAAACTGATGAAGGAATTATATGCTGAATTCAAAATTGAACACCATAACTCGTCTCCCTATCAACTTAATATGAATGGAGCGGTTGAAGCAGCTAACAAAAATATCAAGAAGATCATTCAGAAGATGGTCGTGACTTACAAGGATTGACACGAGATGCTTCTGTTTGCCCTTCATTTTGCACTTTAACAGGGGAAACATATATATATATATATATATATATATATATATATATATATATATATATATATATATATATATATATATATATATATATATATATATATATATATATATATATATATATATATATATATATATATATATATATATATATATATATATATATATATATATATATATATATATATATATATATATATATATATATATATATATATGAAAACAAAAGGGTGGTATGATAAATGAAACACTGGTGTGATTCACGATGGGCTTAGCCCGTCCCTAACACAATTAAAATCAGGCTTAATAAAATAAATTAACATAGTTTTCCAATATCATCAAAGAGTATGACTTCCATGAACAACACGGCCAAAATCAAAAGTGCAGCAACAAACCCCTTTTTAAAAAAAGTAGCATTACTTATTAAAGAAAAAAAGCAAACACTAAAGATCTTCAGAACATCACGACACAACAAGAATGGTGCTCAGATAGCGTTATCCTCATCGTGCCTCAGTAAGAAAAAGAAAAAAAGAATCGAAACACGGTCAACAACAATATTCAACATTCTCCTCACTTCACTTCTGTATCAATGTCGCCTTCATCTAAGGTCCGCTTAGCCTCTTTTCTGTATGGCTTTCGATCTCTCTCTTTCGTCTTATATCCCTGTTCCAGATCTTCTCTGTTTCCTGGTTCCGATTTGAGTTTTTATGAATGGGTTTCAATTCATTTTTGTTCTCTCTTCTTCTATTTATTTTCTGTGATCTTGGTTGGGTTTTGATATGTTTCATGGATCGGTGATTTAATGGTGGTTCGAGGGAATCTAGAGTTTTAAAGGATTGTTGACGGGTTTTGGTTTTGGTTTGAAAATCTGGTTGAGGAACAACTCGGTCGAAAGAGGAGGAAGGTTATGGTTTTGGGTTTCTCCTTTGTGTGTTCTGAGAACCTCTCCCTTATAGTATGAATTAGGGGGTAAAATGGGGAAAGTTGGAAAGAGAATTGGAATGAGGCTGCATAACAGATTTTGGGGTGTTGTTGAAGGCTTATGCAGTATGATAGGGACGCTTCGTTGTTGCGTTGCGACCCATGAATTTGGTCCAGTAGGTACCAACTTGTTGTCATTTTACATTGTGTATGGCTTTCATTTAGTGAACCGTACCTTCATTTCTTGCAAGGTTATAGATTGTATCGTAACCCTTGATTTTTTATTTTTCTTGCAGGTACACTGGTTTATGGTGTGGGATAAAAGTGAGGAATAGGTAAAACAAATTGAGGGACGGTACAATTCGCTGCAACTGATGCATATGACCTCACCGTCATTTTTGGTTCTCTTGTAAAAATTTAGATGGGTCTAAAACAATGAATAAGTTCCTCTTCTTTTTTTATTTTTTTTTAAATTAGACTTGTAATTTTGGAGACTAAATGGACTTTTGTTGGATGGGCTTTACAAAAAGATTGAATCATGGGCCTCTCTTTTTCTCTCTTTTTTTTGTGTGCAAATGTTGTAGAAAGCTTTTTTTTGTAACTTATGGGCTTAATCAACAAATGGTAGCAAAAGGAAAAAACAAAATGGGCCTATGCACTTTGTGCTGACTTGTAAAAACTTGTTTTTTTTGTAAAGATTGTGCAATGGGATTTTTGATAATTTGTATGTAAATGAACCTCCCTCTTTTTTGAATTGAGTTAATGAAGAGATATATGATTTTTTTTTAATTTTAGAAACGGAATCGGAGCCTCCCATTGAATTTTTCACCAAAATCTCGCATTAATCCTCTGAGAAATAAAATCAACCTTGAAATCTGGCACCAAAAGGATGACAGACTCATCACCAAAAGGATGACGGAGCGAAACACATAAGTTACTACCACCAAAAGGATGATAAACTTCCCAATCTTGAAGGCAACCAACACCAAAAGGATGCAGACTAGGTTAAATTGATGAGGTTCGGCTATCATCGAAAGGATGATAGTAAGACATTTGACAAAAGGTCAAGTCTGCTAGAGACAACGCACTGGGGGACGCCCAAGAGGAAGATTGGATTGAAATAAATCAACGGGGAACTCCCACTGACTTGCTTGGTGGTCACAACTTTGACCATGAAAGATTGAAATAATTTCATGAGGAACACCCAAGAATTTGAAGAAGATTCCTCTGACTAGGCTAAGGATTGCTTGATGTCTCATCTGGTTCAACAAAAGGTTGAACAACTTCGTGAGGGACGCTCACAATTTTGAAAAAGATACTCCTGGATGAGCTAAGTTTTACTTTGAAACTCTTGATCTTGGTCAACAAAAGGTTGAACAAATTCATGAGGAACGCTCACGACTTCAAAGGAAATTCCCCTGGTTGGGCTGAACGTCGCTTTGCAACCCTTGAATTTGCCCAACAAAAGGCTGAACAACTTTGTGGGGAACGCCCACGGTCTTGCAGAAGATTCCCCTGACTGGGCTGATGATTGCTTTAAAGCTCTTGAGTTTGCTCAACGAAAGGTTGAACAACTTCGTGGGGGAAGCCCACGATCTTGCGGACGATGCCCGTGACTAGGCAAAAGATCGTCTTGGAAATCTGCGAGATGATCTTGGACCCCAACTCGCACATGTGAATGCATGATGATAATGATGTTCCATATCAAATGGAAATGTAAATACAAATGCTGACGCATGGAGATGCAAGTGCTGGGGAAGTATGATATGGTTTAGGTGTGCATATGATGCTAGATGTATACAGAATACTAGGGGTATGAGAGGGTCTGGAGTGATAGTTGTGCCAAGCGTGATTGGGCTTACTGGGGAAACGGAGATATGTAAGGTAAACGGTACCGGTCAGAGATGGTTTTTGCAAAGTATCAATCGAAAGCGATTTTAAAACAAAAAGGTGCCAAATATGATTGAGTTTTTGTCTGGATGGGGAATAAGCTCGACTTCCTGATATCGTCTCTTCATGATGCAATGAAGTTTTAGAAATTCTAGGACTCCTAATTTGGCGCCATTTTCTTCTGGACTAGATGATTCTTGGCTCGGCCAAGTCACTTCGTGGTTTCAAACGGTGTTCCCGTGTGTTTCAGAGTCGGGGTTACCCTATAGTTACCCTAAGAGAAGAAGTAATCTCTTAATTTCTTTCCACCACAATGCTATTATGTGCAATATTTATCATTAATAAAACAAATCTTGTAAATACAGGATAAGAAGATAGAAGTGAAACTTTTCAATGAAAGTAATTTTTATTGATGAGGATCTATAAATGGGAAAATTACAAAAGGAGGCAATTCCTAAAAAGAGGTAATTTCTTTGAAAGAGAAATAAAAAACAACGACAATGTTGAAATCAGTTTCTATCGAGTTTCAATTCTACTATGACCCATATATCTTTGAAGACCTTTTATGCCTTGCTTTTGAACACAACGATTGAATTGATCTCTCCAAGTCGAAGCTCAGTGATCATGGAGGAAAGTTCACATGTCTTTTCAAGATGCAATTTAGCCTTTTGAATCCCTAACTTTTGCCTAGGCCTCCCTTTTTGGGTTTTTAGCCTACCGGGATATTTCTCTTATTTTAGTCCCTAATTTTTGCCTGGACCTTTTCTTTTTACATGGTCCACCGGGACGCCCATTTTTGTGTGTATTTACTTTTTGATCCACCGGGTCTATCTTTTAAGCATAATATTTTTAACTGCATATGAATTCACAGGGGATGAAAGATCATCACCGTCCATGGTCGAGAGAATTAAGGCTCCGCCGGAGAAGTCTTTTTTCACTACGTATGGACCCTCATAGTTTGGTGTCCATTTTCCCCTTGGGTCAATGTGAGTTGGATGAATTTCCTCAAGACCAAATCTTCTGCTTCGATCTATTATGGGCGATCTTTCTTGTCAAAGGCTCTCTTCAACCGCTTCTGGTATAATTGACCATGGCAGATGGCCGTCATGCGCTTCTCGTCGATGAGATTAAGATGGTCGAGTCTTGCTTATACCCACTCAGCTTCGTCTAGCTTGACGTCTGCTAAAATCCTCAGGGAAGGAATCTCTACTTCAATAGGCAGCAATGCTTCCATGCCATATACGAGACAAAGCGGGGTTGCCCTGGTGGAAGTGCGCACTAAAGGTAGCCATGCATGGAAAATGGCAACATATCGTGCGAGTCTTTATAAGTTTTTACCATCTTCTGGACGACCTTCTTGTGTTTTTATTTGTCACCTCAACAACTCCATTCATTTTTGGACGATATGGCGTCGAGTTGTGGTGCTCAATCTTAAAGCTTTCACACAACTCTTTCATCATTTTATTATTGAGGTTTGAGCCATTATCAGTAATGATCTTATTCTGAACTCCATATCGGTAGATGATTTATTTCTTAATGAAGCGATTCACCACCTATTTAGTGACATTGGCATAAGATACAACTTCCACCCATTATGTGAAGTAATCAATGGCCACTAAGATGAAACGGTGTCTGTTGGAAGCGGTTGGCTCGATACGTCCAATTACATCTATGCCCCACTTGGTGAAAGGCCAAGGAGAAGTCAATACATTCAAAAGAAGTGGTGAAGCATGAACTTTGTCTGCATAAATCTGGCATTTGTGACATGTCTGGACATGCTGATAATAGTTAGTTTCCATTGTCATCCAGTAGTATCCTTCCCTCAAGATATTCTTAACCATAGTATGGCCACTAGTATGTGTCCCAAAAGACCCTTCATGCACTTCGTTTATGATACGCTCTGCTTCATGTCTATCCGCGCATTTGAGAAGAACCGAATCATAATTCCTTTTGTACAACACTTCTCCACTGAGGAAGAACTTTGACGAGAGCTTCCTAAGATATTTCTTATCAGTGATGGTAATGCCCTCTGGATATTCTTGTATTTCTAGATACTGTTTGATATTGTAGAACCAAGTATGATAATCAACTTTAAGCTTCGTAGCGTCAGTCGCCAAGCAATAAGGAGGTTCGTCAAGGTACTCTAAACTGATGGACGGTGCCTCATTCTTCCACTTGACTTGGAAGATGGAATTTAATGTTGCTAGAGCATCTGCCAATTGTTTTTTTTCTCTGGGAAAGTGATGAAAAGTGATCTCATCAAAGTATGGGATTAGCTTCAAGACATGATCTCTGTAAGGAATTAACTTGACATTAAGTGTTTCCTATTCCCCTTTAAATTGGCATATGACAAGCGCATAATCTCCATAGACTTCTAGAGTCTTGATCCTATTATCAATGGCAGCTTCAATCCCGAAAATACAGGCTTCGTATTCGGCCATATCATTAGTACATTTGAAGCATAATCTGGCAGTGAATGGTAGATAAAATCCAATTGGAGAGGTAATGATTGCCCCAATTCCATAGCCTTTAGCATTTGCGGCACCATCAAACACGAACGTCCATCACGATCTTGGTTCGGGTCCATCGTTTGGGCCTAGCGTTGTATAGTCTCTAGCAAACATGACATCTTCGTCAGGAAAATCAAAGCGCATAGATTGGTAGTCGTCCACGGGTTGATGGGCAAGATAGTCAGAGAGCATACTTCCTTTGATAGCCTTCTGTGTGACATACTGGATGTCATACTCTGTTAGTACCATTTGCCAACGAGCCACTCGTCCGGTGAGAGCAGGCTTCTCGAATATGTATTTGACAGTATCCATCTTGGAAATTAGCAGGGTTGTATGGGTGAGCATATATTGCCTTAGGCATTTTGCTGCCCAAGCTAATGCATAACATGTCTTCTCGAGCATTGAGTATCTTGTTTCACAGTCATTAAATTTCTTGTTGAGGTAGTAGATTGCGTGCTCCTTCCTACCAGTTTCATCATGTTAACCTAACACACATCCCATGGATCCTTCTAGCACAGTTAAGTACATGATTAGAGGTCGTCTAGGTACTAGAGGCATCAAGATCGATGGTTCTTGTAGATAGTCTTTTATTTTCTCAAAGGCTTTATGACAATTATCGTTCCACACAACAGCTTGATCTTTTCTAAGTAGCTTGAAAATGGTTTCACAAGTGGCCGTTAGATGAGATATGAACCTTGCAATGTAATTCAATCTCCCAAGGAAACCTCTGACTTCCTTTTCGGTTTTAGGCGTCGTCATGTCTTGGATAGCTTGGACTTTATCTGGGTCGACTTCAATCCCCTTTTGGCTCACAATAAAACCTAGCAGCTTATCAAATCTTACACCAAAAGTGCATTTGTTGGGATTTAATCTCAATTTGAATTTTCTCAGTCTTGCAAAAAGCTTTTCCAAATGAATGAGGTGTTCCTCCTCAGTGTGGGATTTTGCGATCATATCGTCTACATAGCATTCATTCTCTTTATGTATCATATCATGAAAAAGAGTGACCATAGCCCGCTGATATGTCGCGCTTGCGTTTTTAAGTCCAAACGGCATGACCTTGTAGCAGAAAGTTCCCCATGGGGTGATGGAAGTTGTCTTTTCCATATCTTTCGGCATCATTTTTATCTAATTATAGCCAGAAAACCCATCCATGAATGAAAAGACAGAGAACTGGGTTGTATCATCCACTAGCACGTCAATGTGCGGCAGAGGGAAATCGTCTTTTGAACTTACTCTGTTGAGGTCTCTGTAATCAACACATATTCGTACTTTCCCATCTTTCTTCGGCACTGGAACAATATTTGCTACCCATTGTGGGTAGCTGGATACTGCCAGGAAACCAGTGTCTAACTGCTTCTAAACTTCCTCTTTGATCTTGAAGGACATCTCTGGTTTCGTTCTCCTCAAATTTTACTTCAACGACAGGAAATCTTCTTTGAGGGGTAACTTGTGCACCACAATGTCTTCATCCAGACTGGGTAGATCTTTGTAGAATAGAGCAAACACATCAACATACTCTCTCAGCAATGTGACCAACTTTGTCTTCACCTCTACTTCCAAGGCGACCCCTATCTTGATCTCCTTGGCATCCTCTTTAGTTCCCATGTTGATGACTTCCTCTTCTTGACACGGTTGAATGACCTTTGACTCTTGCTTTAACAGTCTAGCCAACTCTTTTGGGAGATCACAATCTTCCTCGCAGTCTTCGTCGGCATGGTAAATTAGGTTATCAAAGTCATATTGAACATAGCAGAATCGTTATCAATAGGAATAGGGGAAGATCTGCACAATGAATGATTTTATGCTTTTATTTTAAGAAATATGAAGAAGAAGAAAATAAAAATATTTCCCCTTTTAAAAATTATTTTTATGTGCAAAAAGTAAAAAATGAAAGAAAAGGAGCGCAACTGGACGCAACAGTCATTTATTGATGGTAAGTTTGTGCTTTTAAAAGCAAAACCCCTACAACATGATCCATATGCCTTGGGCAGAGCATAGAATTTTTAGGAAAAACAAAAAATCAGGGAATTACTCGTCTACTAGAATAACTTCGGGAATTTCAATGATACTCCAGTTGTTTAATGTTTGATTGGGTGCTCTGGGGTACACCATACACATTTCTTCATGCCAATCGTCTTCAGTCTCCAGAAATGTGACTTGACCATCGTCGAGATGGCCTCAACTAGTAAAAACTAATGGAGTTGCAAGTCCTTTACCTCTATCAGAGGTGTTCTTTTCCTGTACTTTCTGCTTATAACCCAGACCAGCTCCATTCTTGTTGACAGACAGCTCCAACACCCTACCCCATCCTCGAGGGTGACCTTCTTCTATAACTTTCTTTGTGTCCTTCCAAGTTACAATTGAAGACACCGACTTCTTATGAATCATCTCGACGTTAATCACTTCAAAGTCTTGGAACGGAGTCTCATGCACTTCATCTCCTACCTCAACATAGCGAAAAAAAGTAAGATGGCTCACGAGAACATCTTCTTCGCCTTCAATGACAACCATCTGGTTGTTAATGATGAACTTGAGTCTTTGATGAAGGATTGATGTTACAGCACCAGCTGAATAGATCCACGGGCGGCCGAGAAGGCAACCGTAGGTGGGATATATGTCAATTACATAAAATGTAATAATGAAAGTATGTGGCCCAATCCTAATTGGGAGGTCAACCTCACCGATTACAGTTCTTCTGGCTCCGTCAAAAGCCTTTACAATAGTCTGACTTGGCTTCATCACAAGCCCTTCAATTGACAACTTACACAATGGGCTTTTAGGTAATATGTTCAGCGATGACCGAGTATCGACTAGAACTCGAGAGAACACAACATCTACATATTCCACAGAGATGTGCAAGGCCTTGTTGTGATTATTACCCTCAGGGGGTAATTCACTATCATTAAAGCTCAGAATATGACCTGAAGTTATATTCCCTACCACTTCTTCAAACTGTACCACTGATATTTCTTGAGGCACATGAGAAGCCTTCAAGAATTTCACTAATGCCTCCTGGTGAGCCTTCAAACACATCAACAATGACAACATGGAGATTTTTGAGGGAGTTTGATTGATCTGGTCGATCACTTCGTAATCACTTTTTTGTATGATCCTTAAAAACTCCTCTACTTCATCATTAGAGACAACCTTCTGTTTGGAAGACTGCCCTTGTTCGATGGTGACTTGTTTCCCAGTGTCTTTGTTAGCATTGCCAATGTTATTGACGGGTGATGTTGTTGGTGCAAAGGTTCTATTGCTTCTGGTGATGCCACCAGTTCCCACAATGTTTTCCACAGTCTTCTTTTCCTCTAGAATATCCTCCTCTCTAACCTTCTGTCCGTTAAGAAAAACAGCCTAGTCATACACCCAAGGAACAACTTTCATGCTCTCATAAGGAAACGGAGCTGGAGTTGAGATGACGAGCTGGTTCATCGAGGGTGGAGACATAGGTATCTCGATTGGATCATAAGGTATACTTAGAGGCTTTCCATCTCGACCATAAGGAAGCACATATGATTATTCATAAGGGGTCTGTAGAGGGATATGAGTCTGTCCATACATATTATCCCAATCTTCTTCATTAAAAGGAATTGTTAACGGAATACGAGCCAAATTATTAGAAGGGTTCCATGGTTCACTTTCATTATTATACGGTATTTCCAACGCCTCAAAAGGAATATCCAGAGTAGCAGCTTCTTCAGCCTTCGAAATTCGCTATGCCACCAATATTCCCTGATCAATCAGACATTGGATGCCTTTCTTCAGTTCAGTGCATTCTTGAGATTTACTCGCACAAATGTGACAATCAGTTGGACAACAAGGATAAATATTTTTCAATAAGAGCTGCTCTTTAACAATGGAAAAAAGGTTTCTTCAGTTTACCCATGTTCGAAATTAATTGAATCCCTCTAGAGCTCTCAATCATATTTGTGGAGTGATGATGAGACGTCATTAGATTTGTTTTGATATTTGTAGTATTTCTGGTGAAATTAACTGCTTTTGAATCAATAAGGTCTTGGACGACATACTTCAAGGTCTTGCAGTTTTCAATGTTGTGGCCTGGGGCGCCAGAATGAAACTCGTAGCAGGCATTAACATCATAACCGGGGGGAAGGACAGCTGGAGGGTCCCTCATTTCCCTCAATTCTACTAACCCTCCTTTTAACAGATATGGAAGTAGTCTGGCATACGTCAATAGAATCGGATCAAATCTTCTCTCTGGCCTTGTTTGTCTTTGTTGGCCTTGATACTGGTTTTGTCGTGATTGGTATGATTGTTGTTTTAGGGTTTATTATTGAGCCACAGGATGGCTGGCGGGAATAGAAAGTGATTGTTGAGGTATAACAACGACAATATGGTGGTAACCTTGATGAGTTTTCCCTCTTTCCGTAGAAGCGGCACTGGCTTCTCCTTCCTTCTTCTTAATAAATTCTTGATACGGATTCTTGGGCCCGATCAAGGATCCACTAGCATTTTGAATCCTTCCATCTTTCATTAAACTCTCTAATCTTTCACCGGACATGACGAGTTCGGAGAATACTATGGAAGTGGTAGACGCTAGACGTTCAAGAATTGGACCTTGCTAAGTCCCTATGAAGATATTGGTCAGCTCTCTCTCCAGCAAAGGAGGTTGTAGCCTTGCAGCTAATCCTCTCCACCTTTGTGTGAAATCTTTGAAACTCTCATTAGGCTTTTGGGTCAAACTTTGTAGTTGCGTACGGTTTGGAGCCATATCAATATTGTACTGAAATTCTGGTATCAGATATGAGATGTCGAAAGAGATGTCACGACACTAATATCTGAACAATTACCAATATATGAACAAGATAAAATGCAGTTAAAAATGGTAAAGAGACACAAGCAAATGTTAACCCAGTTTCGTGCAAACACACCTACGTCTGGGTGCTACCAAGCCAGGAAGGAAATCCACTAAACATAATTAGTTTGAAGACTCTCAACAAACTCTCTCTAGTTTACAATCTTCGCACCTAATCTCTACCAGTGTAACTTCTATCTAAGACACTCTCAGATATGAGACACCTCTCAGTCCCCCTCAATCACATGCAGTGATAAAAATAGAAGATCAAAAAGTAGAAGACACACTTCAAGGACAACGCTTGATCTTGCTTAAAAGCTTCAATCAAGAACAATGCACTCATGCTTAAAAGCTTAGAGTGGACAACTTAGAACTCAAAGAACTCAGTCCAATTCACACATCAAAGTGATGAATGAATGGCTCGCAAGAAAACAACAAAAAGACTCAAACCCTAACAAAAGACAAAACGTAGCTTTCTCAACATCTTCTCTCTACCTCGCAAGTAGGGTTAACACGTCTTTAAATAGAAACCATTCTTCATGGACTTGGGAAAAAGTAATCCATAATTAAAGCTAATTATTCTCCATATTTTTTTTCCACAAAAATAGCAACAAACCATTCTTCAAAAGGAAACAGAATATACTCGCTTCAAATAATGTCACGCCTTGATTTGCGCAAGCAATCACTTAACAAAGGCACACAAAAGATTGCAGAAAAAGTGAAACAAACAAAACATAACATTTTGACTGAATGTTCTGTAAACATATGTCAGGATATCATACTTGACATCATGAACTAAACCCTGCAACAACATAAAGAACCACCTGCAGAATGTTAAGATCACATGTCAAGACATCATATAGGACATCTTGTGGTAACACTAAGTTTTACCAAAATTGCTGCCAATCAAAAAACTAACATGTACTGATAATTCTTTACAAAAGCATCTGCTAACTCTTTCCATCTTTTAACATGGGAGTGCTCGAGCTGCATATACCACTCCAGAGAAGCCTTAATCAGACTGTCTTGGAAGAAATGGATTAAGAGCTTCTCATCATCTGAGTAAGCGGCCATTTTCCTGCAATAAGACCTTATGTAGGTCTTGGGACAATTATTACCTTTGTACTTCTCAAAAGTTGGAATAGTGAACTTTGGAGGTATTTTGACTCCAGGTACAAGGTGTCGCATCGCTGCGAAGAGGGGTCGGCAAGGACAAAAGAGTATCCACCGTTCTTTATTTATTCCAAAGAGAGGGAAAGGAAACGATCAGAGAAAACCTATGAAAAGGGAATAAGACAAGTTATCGCAACCATATCTCGGGTTCGGGAGTCGGTTACGCAAGGGGAAGGTATTAGCACCCCTCACGTCCGTCGTACTCGATGGGATCCACACTTGTTGTCTAATCTAAAAGGTGTAAATCTATCTATGCTAAAGGCTCACGGGGACAAAAGAAAAGGAAAGTGACTCGATAGAGCATCGTCGCTCTATGCCTACGTATTCCCTTGTGCAATGGGAAAGTCAGTGTCAACGTAGTTCGAAAAACTACGGGTGAATGTGGGGGAAGGTTGCTCGCCACGTCTGGTATAAGAAATCAGAGTAAACGTAGTTCAGGCTAACACGACCACAGATTGGTTCAAGTGTTTTAAACTGAGTAGGGTTAAATAGTGATTCCAGCAGTTAGGGACGATGCCTGTTTGTTGTAGAATTAAAGCTTAACAAAACTCTTTCTGAAAATGGTTTTCCAATTAAGATCCCGAAGGATAAAAAAGATTTGATGTTTTTGTTTTGTGTTTTTTAAGACAAGAAGTGGATTGAGTTATGGTTTGAAACTCATGTCGCACTAAAGGCTATGACTCGAGAGCGAATGCGTCGCATATCGCCCAAAGGGCATACGCTAAACACTCTAGACAATTGAGAGGAGGCCCCCCAACCATTATTCCTCGAGTACTTAAGGCTCGTGGCGTACGACACAAATATTTTTTTATTAAGTGTTTTGAATTGTTTAGGAGATGATAAGAGAAAGACTCGAACTAAGGGGAAACTGGACCCTAAAGTTATAATGCACAATGCTCTTAAAGTCGGGATGATAGGGAAGAACTAACCTAATGTTATCATGCATAGGATTGAACACCTAATGTCTCTCCTACTCCCATCCTAAACGGAGGGACTAGGAATCCTAGGGGGATCATGGCACAAAGCCAAGTAAACACCAAATAATTCACTCACAAGTGAAATGAAAAAAAGAAAAGAAATTGATGAAATAAAATAAAATGATAAAATGGAAAATAAAATAAAACAAAATAAAAAGGATGGAAAATAAAATAACACATTAAAATAATAAAATAAGATATTTTTTTGGGATTTTATGATATTTAAAACTGTTTTTAAATAAATAAAACAAAATAAGAAAATAATAAAATAAAATAAAAAGAAAAAGAATAAACAAGTCATAAAAAAGAAGGAAGGGTCTACACCAAGGGTAGAACCCATGACCTTGGGGGTGTAGGCATAAAACCTGGCCAAACCAACCATTCACACGCGCGTGCACAATGATGGAAAGAGGAATAGAAATAGTTAAAGTATGAAAAATCAGAAAAACTAAACAAAAAGCGCCCCGCTGGGGATCGAACTCGGGTCACAAGGCATGGCAAAATACTTAAGGCAAGGCATTTAACCACTGGGGTGGCGATACATCCGTGTATTAGTGCCACCCCTTAAACATAAGTACTAAAAGAGGAGCATGGCTGGGAAATTGGCAAGGCAAAACAAATGGAAATACAAAATATGATTAGATCGCAACTTACTCAAATCTTCACCAATTACAGTGAGATAAAAGTCCATCTGACTTGATTTTTCCAGAGGAACACAAAGGTGTTGTCCATTCTTTCAAATAATGCACTCAACTTAAAATTCGAATGCTCACGCAATGTGAGTTTTGGAAATGCATCTTGAGTTTAATGAAGCTGAGACAGGTATGATTAAAGGCCTAAGATGGTTTGAGCAAGTCTCAAATATGATATAGAATGAGTTCTAACAAGAAGGCTTGTTCAAAACACATTAAAGTGGAAAGTTGGTATGTGAGTTGTAAATGATGTCATTAATGTCCAAGCAAGAACCTATGACAGTAACTACTCCCAATCTAGTGTATGATCTCTTGTCTGAAATGCAACACTCGTGTTTATGCTCTAAAGGGGTGATCCTGAAGCTCACCGGATAGTGTAGTGACCAACACAATGCAATACATGGAAGTGGCTCTAGAATGATATTTAAATCTCCTTACAAATGTCACAAAAGTGGTTATAACAGCAGGCTAATGAAATGCTCCAACAACACTCATGAGGAATTCCAACAGCACATCAAACATGGTGTAGGCTTCACATAATTTGACAGCATACTTAACAACCTTAACACGACAAAGACAATTAGCAACCCTCAATCATCTAAACAGCAAGCCTAAAGTCCAGCTCTAAATGATGGTCACCAATCCAAACACACATATCTCTTAGCCCTCATGACAGTTCCAAAAGTAAAATCAAAATAAATGCAAGCTCAAGACATCCTCCCGACTATCCTATTATCCAACCTAAAAGGACAAGTGCTAACCCCAAACCAAATAGCCATGAAAACAGATCTCAAACAGTTTTCTTACAAAACTTATGACAACAACTGCCATCAATCCAAACTGGTATGAAATGTGAAACTTACACACACCAACTTCCTTCACAACATCCACCTATTCTGACTAGTACATGCTGCAAACTAGCAATCTTGGCTCCAATCAAAGTTCTCTCTTCAGATTAACAAGTGAATTGATGAATCTAACTTTCATAAAATGCAATAGTAGCCTGAAGGTCATGAAATCCTTGACATTCCACAAGGAAAGCTAGTTTTGGAAAACAGAATTAACAACAAAACCTTACATCACAACGCCCTCACATGGTATTCCAAATCTGTTCCAAAACTAACAGCACCAACCTACGACCCTAACCAACAACTGAGGTTATTCTAGATAGGCTCTGTCATGCACCTAGGCAGAATTAAACCAACAACTCTCTCCTCATCAAATCACACTAGTAGAGAAAATCTCCTACCGAGTTCTGTCATCCTATGACAGTCATCAAACAAGGCCAACCATGAGGTACAGCTGGTAACAGGGTGCAAGAACAAATGACAAATCAAAGACTTATGCTCTTGACAGTTGGTTCACCTCAAACCAGAGGGGTTTAGAGTGCTGAGATGATTGAAACAGGTTTGAGCAAGGTGCTATCTGGTTTTGTGTGAAAGTCCAAAGTTTTTCCAGGTTAAAAGTTGACTTTTGGATGTGGGGAGTTTTAGGTTGGTTTAAAGGTTTGAAAACCTACCAAACACCAATTGGATTGTGAGGATGGTTTGTGGTGAGTTTCCTCTGTAGGGAAATAGTTTAGCAAACAAACTGCTCAAGGCAGATTTTGAGGAGTTTCAACAGCAGTTGTGAACTCAATCAAAACAATGTTCAATCCAAAGGCCTAAATGAGTAGGCAGCTGCCATCTTACCAACAAGTTGATACGAAGACAAGGTTTTTGGAAGCTACAGTAAAAAGTTCAAAGTAACAACACCAACATATCAAACATACTTTAAAAGAGAAAATCACAGCCTCAGGACAGCAGGTGTGAACAAACCAAAATCAAACATTTCCACATGAGAGTTACAAACTCTTAGGCAAGCATAAACTTCAAAATATGATGCATATTAACGACAGGGTTTGAAATCACATACCTTTTGCAGCCTCCTTACAACAAGCTAGCAGCAAGATGTCCATTGAGCAAGCTATGAAAACAGTTCTTCCACAAGTTGGTTCTTGGCCAAAATATGAAATTACCATTTTCTCTTGTAGTAACAAATGGTCTTGAGCAGCAAGAAGCAGAGTGCTCACAAATTGCTTCTTTTGAAAAACAGTAACAAAATGGTGTTGTTGAGGTAATGAAGTTGTGATGAAGAGTTTGAAAAATGGTGAGGAAATGAGTGAGATTTGAGGGAATTTTTTAGAGGAGCAAAAATGCAGGTTTGATATTTTTTCAAAATGGAGGCTATGGTTTGGTTCAGCTGATCTTTAGCTTAAATAGGAAGGGAAAAGGGTAAAATGGCAAGCTTTTCATGGTGAAAAATGAAGGGGTGAGATGCTGCAAGCAAATGGAGAGTTTGACTCAATGGTGGATGAAGGGTCAAGGACATAGGCATGCTTGCAATTTTGTTGTTTTCTGCAGTGGAGGGAACAAACAGTTGAAAATGCAGAGTGGGCAGAAGGAGGGTGACTGGTCTCTTCCCTTTTGAGAAAGAAAATTCGAAATGGCACAAAATGATACAAGCTTGGTTGGTCTCATTTTGGCAAAGTTTGGTGGGGGGAAAAATCCGCAACTCATGCGCATGACTTGGGCAATGCAAGGATTCTGCATAGCTGGTCATAAAAACATGCCAAATGACCCATGAATCATGCCTTGAACAAAATCCAAACCATCAACTTTGCGCAGAGATATCTTGATGCTCAAAGATCCAATTGCCCTAGACTTGAGTTCTTAGTAAAAAGGGCATGGAGTAGAACAACTTTCATGTTGATGAAAGTCCCATTTGATCATTGGAAGGGCACCAAAATCGGGGTTGAAAATTGTGGCATGCAGGCTGCTCATGAATAACTTAGAAAAAATTCTAAGTTATGAAATTGTCTTATCTTTTCCCCAACTTTGCACATCCATAACTTGAGCTCCAAGTATCATTTTGAGGACTTCTTGGACTTTTTGGAAAGCTGGGAACATGAGGAACAAGTTTGATGTTTGACCCAAGTCCATTTGAAACCTTGATCATGAAGAAAAATGGCCTTGAAGATGGCTGTTTCAACCATGAAACTTTCCATAAATGGAAAGTTTCTAAAACCCTTATTCCCAAAATGGCAACTTTCAACAACCTTTGATTTTTCATGATTCCCTTGACTTTTCTTGATCAAATTCCATCCATTGGTCATATTGAACTCAAGGATCATGATCTTTACCTCAAAAAGTCAGGAGTTGACTTTTCCACTCCAAGTTGACTTTTTTCAAACCTCCTGATTTTCAATTGACTGATCAATTGAAACTCTTCTGATTAAAATTGATGGTCCAACTCTCATCCCCGAACACCTTAGGACATATGGAGGGCCATGGAAACAAGTTTGCTTCAAGAAACATGTTTTATCCTGATTAAAATTGAAACCCTAATTCCAACCCTTTTGGCATGGGCATTGTGCAGATGAACTGAGTAACCATTCCACTTCACTATAACCTCTGAGACACTCAACAAGCTTCTACCTCATGCTCACACCAATGATAAAATCCTATGTACCCCTTGACAATCTTCTGATGGTTTGTACCAGTGCATTTGCTTGGTCTTGAAGCCAATAAAGGTTCTCCTCTTGGATGGTACACAAACAAACACTTGATCCCTTGTAAGAACTATGCTATGCAAATGAAAGATGCTAAGATGCAATGAAACATAAGCCAAAGATTAAGAAAATAGGTTGGTCAAGTTTTGAGGTACAACAGCTGCGCCTATTCAAGCGACTTGGACCTGAAGGGATGAAAAGCGAACGGCTTTCAGACATTCAAGGTAAAAGACGGTTGAATACCAAAGAACCCGGAAATTCGCCAACCGCAGAATGGAACCTCTGACATCGCCGTCAGGCGTCTATATAAAGTAGAATATCTGACTTCGCCGTCAATCATCAACCAAGTAAAACATCTGACCTCGCTGTTAGTCATCAATCAAGTAAACATCTGACCTCACTGTCAGTCATCAAAATCATCTGAATTCACCGTCAGTTCCGATAATCGTCTGACTTCGCCGCCATTTCCCAAAATCATCTGACTTTGCCGTCAGTTCTCAATAATAATATGACTTTGCCGTCAGAACTCCACATTAAATCTGTAAAAACATCTGACTTCACCGTCAGAACTCCACATAAAATTGGTAAAACACCTTATCCCGCCGTCAGTCTTCAAAATCATCTGACTTCACCGTCAATTCTCTACATAATATGACTTCGCCGTCAGCTCTCAAAACCATTTGACTACGCCGTCAGCTCTCAAAATCATCTGACTTCGCCGTCAGCTCTCAAAACAATCTGACTTCGCCCTCAGTTCTCAAAACAGTCTAACTTCGCCGTCAACTCTCAACATCGCCTGACTTCGCCGTCATTTCTCAAAATCATCTGACTTCACCGTCAGCTCTCAAAATAAACTAACTTCACTGTCAACCCTCAACATCGTCTGAATTCGCTGTCAATTCTCAATATAATCTGACTTCGCCGTCAGCTCTCAAAATCATCGGTAAAAGCATTTGACATCACCGTCAGGCATCGGCATCAAGTTGGTAAAAGCATCTGACATCGCCGTTAGGCCTCGATATCAAGTCGGTAAAAGCATCTGACATCGCCGCCAGGTCTCGACATCAAGTCGGTAAAAAGCATCTAGCGTCACTGTCAGGTTGATAAAATCCGTTGGGGAAATATGAACTTGAATAAATAGACTCTGTTGGAGAGAATGATAAGATGAATTCATATGTCAATGATATTGCTGGAGGTCTAGACACCGCACAGGCTTTAGAAATATACCGATAATTGCTTGAGATACACCTCTAAACAAAGAGGTAACAACTGGCTTATGTTTCACATGCACATGTTTGAATATGGCGTAATGCTCCATACGAAATTGAAATGCTACGCGTTTGGGGAGGATGCTATGCACGATGCAAATGCAGAGGAACCGCTCTAGAAAAATAAATGCTAAAGAGGGGAAACCAAACTCCGCCGGGGAAAAGACTAGACACGTCTAGTACAAATGCTGGGGAAAACAAACCTTGAATGGCCTCCGAGAAAACTTCTGGGTAAAACTGCTTTGCTAAGAGCAAATCCACTCCGCTAGGGATCAAAGCAAACTCTGCTGAGGTAAATGCCCCAGATGGCCCACCAGAATACAACTCTTCTGGGGAAACAAACAAACTCGGCTGGAGACAAAACTCCACTCTACTAGGGAAATCAACCCTGGATGGTCTTCCAGAATATAACATTCTGGGGGAACAGACAACTCTGTCGGGAATCAAGGCAGACTACTGAAGGATGGCTCTATTCTATCAGAGATTCCGTCTTGCTGAAGAGTTAATTTGCTATCTGTTAGAGATGATGAATAAGATCTACTGGAAAATTACTCCACTGACTTGGCTGGGGATTAGGTGAGGGAAACAGCATCGACCTCTGCTTGGGGAAAATGAGAAATAAACTCAACAATAACAACTTCCGCTTGAGGAATGAGTCAGTGACCTAGACTTTGAGGGGAAAGGAGCTAGTCATTCAGACTCTGTGGGGAAAACGAAATTCTGAATTTGTTCCACTGCTGAGGATAATCCCATGCCTACTTGTTGGAGATGACCCTACTCTGTTGGGGATATCAATCTCGACTGGATGAGGATAACCTTAACCGTACGAGGTTCCAACCAGCTAGGGATGTGAACACGCTTAGCTTGCACATTTTCTTCAGATGAGGGACTTCTAGAAAAGTCTCGAGGATGAGCGTCCTACAAATGATAAACAAACAAACATGATTTGTGCAGCAAATGTCATCTTACTTATCACCTGTGACATCATTCAAGCAAAAGCATTGTTTCGATCATAGATGGCAGAGCCCACAAAATTATGTATGCAAAGTTTTATCAAAAACATCAGGCGTCTTTTGCAAACAAAACAGTAAAAGCTGAATCAAAAACAAAAGTTTTCTGAATAGTATGTTTTATTGATAAATAGCCTGTAAATAGGCAAATTTACAAAGGACGCAACTCCTTAAATGAGAAAGTTGCGTAATAAAAAAATAGAAATGCACAAGAATATACGAAAATGTCGGCAATGTGGCACAGACAACCACCATAGAACGACTCAACTATGACTCGCGTGACTTCGATGCCTTTCCGATGCTTCGTCTTCTGAAGAGATTGGTTTGGACGGATGACTCTCGAGTTTCCCCATAATCCACTATGCTTTGAAGATTTATGCGCGGGCCGTAGTCGTTTGCTTTTCAAATCCCTAACTTTTGCCTGAATTGCCCTTGCGGGTTTTCGATTCACCGGGATACCCATTTTTGCCAAAGTCACCCTTTCAGGTTTTCAACTTTGCGGGTTTACACTTTTTTCTTTTTATCCCTAAGTTTTGCCCGAACCTATCCTTTTATGGTTCGCCGGGATGCCCCATTCTTGCCTGGATTTTCTTTTTTCTTTCCAGCGGGTCTATCTTTAAGCAAAGTATCTTCTGACTGCGTCTGCGTTCACAGGGGATGTGAAATCTTCACCGTCCAAGGTTGAAAGTAGTAAGGCTCCTCCGGAGAAGACTTTCCTTACAACATACGGACCTTCATAGTTGGGCGTCCATTTGCCCTTGTGGTCGTTCTGTGGTGGGAGAATCTGCTTCAACACCAAATCACCTTCTTTGAAAGCTTCGAGGACGCATGTTCTTATCATAGGATTTCTTCATCCTGCTCTAATACAGACGACCGTACGCAATTGACGCCAACCTCTTCTCATCCATAAAACTGAGTTGATTTAGCATGTTCTTCACCCATTCTGCCTTATCTAGTTTGACGCCAGCCATAACTCTTAAAGAAGGGATCTCAACCTCCAATGGCAGAACAACTTCCATACCATATACCAACGAGAAAGGAGTTGCCCCAGTTGAAGTACCCACCGAAGTACGATATCCATGTAGAGCAAAGGGCAACATCTCGTGCCAACCTTATAGGTCACAACCATCTTTTGAAATATCTTCTTTAAGTTTTTGTTGGCCGCTTCCACGGCGCCATTCATCTTCGTACGATAGGGAGACAAATTGTGATGCTCAATCTTGAAGCTCTGGCACAACTTCTTCATCATCTTGTTATTCAGATTGGAACCATTATCGGTAATGATCCTCTCAGGTATCCCATAACGGCAGATGATGTCCCTTTTGATGAACCGGGCTACAACTTGCTTGGTGACATTAGCATAAGAGGCTGCTTCGACCCATTTGGTGAAATAGTCAATAGCTGCTAAGATGAAACGATGCCCATTGGATGTAGTCGGCTCGATCTTGCCAATCATATCAATGCCCCACATGGAGAAAGGCCACTGGGATGACATGACATTCAAAGGACACGGAGGCACATGAATCTTGTCGGCATAAATTTGACATTTGTGGCATTTCTTGGCGTACTTGAAGCAATCAGACTCCATAGTTAACCAATAATACCCTGCTCTCAACAGCTTTCGAGACATGGCATGCCCCCCTCTATGTGTTTCAAAGGCTCCTTCGTGGACCTCTTCCATAAGCAAATTCGCTTCTTTTTCGTCCACACATCTTAGCAGTACTAAGTCAAAGTTCCTTCGATAGAGTACACCATCTGAATTCAGATAAAAGTTACCAGATAACCTCCTCAAGGTCTTCTTATCCCGGGCCGATGCTCCAGGTGGATACTCTTGATTCTTGAGAAAGTTCTGGATGTCGTAATACCATGGCTTGCCATCAGAAGCTTCTTTTATTGCAAAAATGAATGTCTGCCTATCGAGGCGTGAGATAATGATTCTTGGTGCATCGTTCCAGAAGTTCACTTTGTACGTTGAAGATAAAGTAGCCAAGGCATCTGTCATATGATTTTCTACTCTCGGCACATGGTGAAACTCTACACGATCGAAGAAAGTTAGAAACCTTCTTGCGTAGTTCATATAAGGGATCAGATTTGGTTGGCGAGTCTCCCACTCTCCTTTGATCTGGTTGACCACCAAAGCTGAATCACCGTAGACATCGTGGTTCTTGATTCTCAAATCGATTGCTTCCTCGATACCCATGATACAAGCTTCATATTCAGCCTCGTTGTTTGTACATGGAAATGTCAACCTGGCAGTGAAGGGTATATGGGTCCCATGGGGAGTTGTAATGATCGCCCCAATTCCACTGCCGTAGGAGTTAACAGCATCGTCAAAGATCAATTTCAACTGGGAACCCAACTCAAGACCTTCGTCCAGCAACGACTCATCACAATCTTTCATCTTCAAGTACATAATGTCTTCGTCGGGAAATTCAAACTTCATTGGCTGATAGTCGTCAATTGGTTGCTCTGCGAGATACTCTGACAGAACACTCCCTTTAATAGCTTTCTGAGACACGTACTGAATGTCGTATTCTGTCAGAACCATCTGCCATCTAGCAATCCTTCCTGACAGTGCTTGCTTTTCGAATACGTACTTAATCGGATCCATCTTCAAAATTAACATGGTTGAATGGTTTAGCATATACTGTCTGAGGCGTTTGGCGGCCCAAGCAAGTGCGCAACAAGTTTTCTCCAACATTGAGTATATGGATTCACAGTCTGTGAACTTTTTACTTAAGTAGTAAATTGCATGCTCTTTTCTTCCAGTCTCGTTGTGTTGACCGAGAACACAACCCATGGAATTCTCAAGAACCATTAAGTACATTATCAATGGTCTTCCAGCCACCGGGGGCATCAGTATTGGAGGTTCCTGCAGATACTCTTTTATCTTCTCAAACGCCTTCTGGAATTTTTCGTTCCAGACAACCGCCTGATCCTTCTTCAATAGTTTAAACATTGGTTCACACGTGGCCGTGAGATGAGATATGAACCTCGCAATGTAGTTCAATCTACCCAGGAAGCCACGAACCTCAACAACTTTCTTGAATTGCCTTGATCTTCGCAGGATTAACCTTAATACCTTTTTCGCTGACGATGAACCCCAACAGCTTTCCCGATCGTACGTCGAAAGTGAACTTGTTTGGATTCAGCCTTAGTTTGAACTTTCTCAACCTCTCAAATAAATTTAGAAGATTCACCAGATGCCCCTCCTCCGTTTGGGATTTTGCAATCATATCATCGACATAAACCTCAATCTCGTGACGCATCATGTCGTGAAAGAGCGCAACCATTGCTCGTTGATAAGTTGCCCCTGCGTTCTTCAACCCAAAAGGCATTACTTTATAGCAGAACGTCCCCCATGGTGTGATAAAATTCGTTTTCTCCATGTCCTCCGGTGCCATCTTAATTTGATTATATCCGGAGAAACTGTCCATGAAGGAAAACACTGAATATTGTGCAGTGTTAACAAGCACGTCAATATGGGGGAACGGGAAATCATCCTTCGGGCTCACTCTATTCAAGTCCTTGTAATCAACGCACATCCTGACTTTGCCGTCCTTCTTAGGCACAGGCACGATGTTAGCGACCCACAGAGGGTAATTGGTCACAGCAAGAAATCCAGCGTCCAATTCCTTATGGACTTCTTCCTTGATCTTCACTACCATATCTGGCCTGGTTCTTCTCAGTTTTTGCTTTACGGGACGACACTCTTCTCAAAGAGGTAGGCGGTGAACCACGATATTTGTGTCGAGTCTAGGCATATCTTTGTATGACCAAGCAAAGATATCCTTATACTCTCGGAGTAACTCAACCAATCTTTGCTTGGCATCACTTTGCAGCGCAACCCCTATTCTGACTTCCCTCTTATCCTTTTCTGTTCCCAGGTTGATGAATTCAACTTCCTCCTGATGAGGCAGGATGACCTTCTCCTCTTGTCTTAACAATCTGGCAAGCTCTTCGGGCAGGTCTTCATCTTCGCCGATCTCTTCTTCTGCTTGAAAGATCAGATTGTCAAAGTCACACCGAGTCATAGACGAGTCTGAGTCGGTGGTATCTGAAATGTGTAACCTGTAATGATGATGATTTTATGCTTAAATGATATGGAAAAAAACAAACACAAACCATATTTCCATTTTATTGTTAGAAAATAAAAACAAGAAAAACAAGGATCACAAAATTACCATTATGCCCCGGGCAGAGCATAGGGCGATACATTAATCAAAACAAAGCAATTACTCTTTATAAGTCACAATGATAACTTCTTCCATGGTCCAATTCTTCAAGCCTTGGCTGGGGATGAATGGCTGGATCCACGCATCCATGTCACAGTCGCTGTCTCCTTCCTCATCAGACATGGCGTTGATCCTTTCGAATACCACCCCACCGCTGGTGAACTGGATAGGCCCTTTGTAGCGCGGAATGCTTTGTGAAGAGAATGCATACGGGTTGTATCCCAATCCGAACTTATCTTGTTTGTTGGGGACACTCACCACTTGCCCCCATCCTTGCGCTGATCCGGACTTCACTACGACTTATACTTCTTTGTAGGATGACATAGCAACTTCTGGCGCTTTGACTTCAACCGATACCTTCTCTTTGATTTGGACAGTCTCAAAAGCTTGGCACAGTGTTTCATGAATTTCACCATCGACCTCCACATATTTGAATGAAGACAGATGGCTCACCATCATGTCCTCCTCTCCGCAAACAGTAACAATGTTGCCGCCCACCATGTACTTCAATTTTTGGTGCAGGGTTGATGTCACAGCTCCCGCTGAATGTATCCAAGGCCGACCCAAAAGACAATTATACGCCAGCTGGATATCCATTATGTATAATACTGCATCAAAAATCTCAGGACCAACCTGAATTGGCAAGGTCAGCTCCCCGAAAACGGACCTCCTCGTCCCATCAAAAGCTCCGACCACCAAGTTGCTCGGAGTACATATTATCCCTTGAGTGTCTAGCTTCATGAGGGCTTTCTTGGGCAGCACATTTAGTGACGACCCATTATCTACCAATACATGAGACAAAACAACCCCTCTACATTCGATGGATATGTGCAGCGCCGAATTGTGATTCCTTCCTTTTGGTGTCAAGTCACGATCAGTGAATCCCAACCCGTTACCTGCATTGACGTGGGCCACCACCCCTTCCAACTGATTCACAGATATCTCTTGAGGTACGTAAGCATTATTCAAAACCTTGAGCAAAGCATTCCTGTGAGCTTCAGAACATAACAGCAACGACAAGATGGAAATTTTTGAAGGAGTCTATTGTAAGTGATCCACAATTTTGTAATCACTCTTTCTTATCAAACGCATAAATTCCTCTGCGTCCTTCAGCAAAGCTTCCTTTTCTCTAGTTTGAGAACTCTATTTAGCTACCACCTTCCCTTTACCTTTGTCGGTCCTTTCTGCATTTACTTCGGGAGGTGCAAACACTCTCCCACTTCGAGTCATTCCTCCAGTTCCTACCAAATTGTCAATCGAATCCAAGGGCGAATTCTTTAATTCCCGCTTTTGCCTGTTACAATAGACCTCGGCCCCATAGTTCCAAGGGATCGCCTTAGAGCTCTCATAGGGTATAGTTCCAAGGGATCCTCCAGTTCCTACCAAATTGTCAATCGAATCCAAGGGCGAATTCTTTAAGTGTTGTAATAACTGAGTGTAGGGAATTGGTGGTATGTCAAAGTGCATGTTCATCATTCTCCCATGGTCTTGAAACCGCCACTGGGCGTAGTTCTGTTGTTGCTGCTGTTGCGGTTGTTGTTGTTGGCGTGGTTGTTATTGCTGAGGCTGTACCACCGGGATGGAAATACTAGCTACTTGTGGCGGTTGATGATAATACGGTCGTGGTTGACGTTGATTCGGGTTTCTATTTCGATTGTTAAAGCTGGACACTGCATTTGTCTCATTATCCCTCTTCTTCGCACCAAAGTTCTTCCTTCCACCTCTAGATGAGGTCCCTTCCCCTGCTTGTATCTTTCCCATCTTAATACCATTTTCGACCCTCTCGTCGGTAATAATCAAATCCAAAAAACTCCCAGAAATGCTACCCACTAACTTCTCATAGTAAATTCCTACTAATGTGGCCACAAACAGATCAATTAGTTCTCTCTCCACCATGGGAGGTTGAACTCTAGCGGCAAGCTCTCGCCATCTTTGTGCGTATTCCTTAAAACATTCGTTACTCCTCTGTGATAAATTTTGAAGCTGCACTCGGTTCGGCGCCAAGTCATTGTTGTACTGGTAGTGCTTAACGAAAGCCTCTGCTAAATCCCTCCAGCTTCTGACATTAATTGGCTCTAAGCCCATATACCATTCGAGGGACGGTCCCGATAGACTATCTTGGAAAAAATGCATAATCAATTTCTCATCATCTGAATACGCCGACATCTTTCGGAAATAGGAGCGAAGATGCGCCCTTGGACATGTTGTTCCCTTGTACTTGTTAAAATCAGGAACTTTGAATTTCAGGGGAATCCTTAGTCCCGGAATCAATCCTAGATTCGATATATCAAGACCCATAGCATTCTGGTTTTCAAGGCTCCTCATCTTTTCTTCTATTTCCTTGAACCTTCTATCAGCTTCAGATTGCAATCCTGCCCCAAGATCTCCTAGGGAAAAGATGTCCTGTTGCTCATCTTGTTCCCACTGGGGACCATTGTTACCTTGCGCAGCGTATACTGGACTAGGAATAGGAATTCCATTCTGGATTCCTCCGCCCGGAGGGTCAACCGTTACTGGGATATTGTTTGCGTGTGGAGAAGTATTGCCACCAGGGGGAGGCACAACAGTAGGCCCTCTATGTAGAACCCCATTACCATCAACCCTTGACACCAAAGGCTGTACCAATGTCCTCAATTGCTCTTGGCCATTGGCTACGCCCTGCATCACGTCCATGAATTGTGCCATCCTTTCACGAAACTCTTGAAGCTCTGTCTGAACCTGTTCCATGGCCCTTTATTGATTTCCTCGTGTGGAATACCGGTGAATTGGTTGACCTTCAATCCTGAAACAAACTCTCTCTGGAGAACCACAGGTAGAGGTAAGGTTAACAGAAATAGAACACCTATAATGCAAATGAAGAATGACGCAAAAATTCAGACATGCAAATGTATTTCAGGGAAGTTTCCCCTTGATTCTAGTTCCACAAGCATAGTAGAAGGATGAAAAACTACGGAGGTAACCAGAAGAACATCTCATAAATAAAATGAGCCAAAGAGTGTCTACATATATCTTCAAAGAAATACAATAAAGTCATCACGACCCCATCCAACAACTCTGGTGATGGTCGGAAATACAAAATAACAACAAACAAAAGAGAAAGTGTGTCAAACACGGTGTCGAGCCTGGAAATCCTCTAACAACTCCTTCGTCTTCGGGTGATCAGGCCTATCAATCAGTCCTTGAATGAGTGAATCTCTCTTCTCGATAGTTTCTTCCAGACTCTGAACATGATCTTCCCAAGCACCCTCTCCGAAAGTGTCTTCAAGTCTGGGCTTTTTCAGATTTATCCTCAGCTTGTATTCCTCCAACGTTGCAAGAGCTTCGCGGAGTTTGCGTTCACTTTCTAGCAGGCGCATGTATTCACCGGGAGAGTTCGCCATTCTGACTCGAAGTTGGGCCCTCAAACTATCAACTTGTTGACGGAGTTTATCTTCCCTCTCTTTGTTATTGGTTAGCAGAGCATTCCATTTAATGTCAAATTTGAATATCCTCAGATGAGCTTTCTCCAATTCCTTCTTTTTGCTGGAGAGGACATCACTGACGCTTTTCAAAGCTTTACCCACTCGTTCTCGGGAACTAATCTCCTCTATCAATTGTATACCCATCCTGTTTACCAACTATGTTTGCTTCTTAGATGACCGGATAGCTTCATTCCTTTCACTTCTAACTTGAGTAATTTCCTTTTCCAAATCTTCATTAGCCTTACGCAGTTCCTCCTTCTCCGCTCATAGTCGGTTGTATTTCTGCATGTCAACTGTCGTAGGCTCTGCAACCACCGAAGGATATAGAGGTTCCCTTACCGGAAAGGGGAGCAACAATCTCTTGACTCTCTCCTGAATCCATTCCATGTAAGGCTCATACGCTCTAGAATTGCTTTTCTCCAAAGAGACCTTTCCTTTCTGATGAATGTTATTCCAAGCCTGTTGCAACCTAGCCAGAGTAGAAGTATCAACTAAACCCGTGAAATATAGAGATTCTTGCACTTATTCCTCCTTCGAGGGGGCTCTTAAAGCGTAGCCAAACTGCCTGACGGCGAGAGCTGGATTGTAATTTATACCTCCTTTCCTTCCAATCAGAGGAACATTGGGGAAATCCCCACAGCTATAGATAATCTCCTTGCCCAAGAGGTCTCTATCAAACCAAACAACATTCTCTGCTCTTAATCCCATGAGCCTTTCTGGCCAACCAACAATACTGGCAAGGCTAATAAAAGGCCCAGACTTTGGCAGATGTGAGGCAAACCACTTGTACAACAATGAGGTACAACAAGAAACACTTCTTCCTCGCCGGTTCTCATTCTTGTAATGGGTGGAATGATAGACATCCCCTAGAAGGGTTGGCACAGGGTTCTTGGATGAAAAGATGTGGAAAGCGTCCAAATCAATAAAATCAGGTACATTGGGGAATAATATTATCCCAAAGATACAGAGCACCAAGATCGCATTAAAGACAACCTGTTGCACCCTAAAATTTGCTCAACCTTATTCACTTGGTTTATGTTTCAATATCATTAGCATTTGCATATAGAGTCATGAACATAGTCTAACCATCTGCATAGCATAAGCATAGCAAGTCATCCAACAGGGGACCAATCATTATTCTCATCTCTAGAGGCCTATCAAGAGGTTATTATCCATGTTCAAACTCATTCAAGTCATCAGAAAAGAATTTGAAAGTTGGAGAAGTCAGTAGATCAAGCATTGAGTATATCTCCTAACTGAGGGTGTCTGAGGATCAACAAAGGAATTGTGAGCTGTGAATTGAAGGCATGGGGAGTATCTAGACATCTTGGAGGACTTAGAAAGTCATTTGGAGAAGGAGACAATTCATTGGTGTAGTCACAAGAGTTGTGGAGGAAGACAGTCAACTAGGGTTTCATCTAGGTCAACCCTGGGTCAACCCTAGGTCAAAGGATTGTTTGAAAGGCATTGAGGGCTATTGAAGAGATGTGGGGTTCATCATTTGACATGGAGAATAAGGATATGTTGTTATGCTAAGAAGAAATCAAGAGAAATCAAGGAGAAGAGGAGTTTCTAAATTAGGGTTTCTATGTAAAATCCCCTAGTTTAGGTCAAATTTCCAAGCAAGATAAGTCAAAATGAAAGCTTCAAATGGATCCTTGGCCAACTTGTAACTTGTATAGGATCTCAAGACCTTTAATTTGAGTGGTGGAAGACATCAAGTAGATTTATAGAACTCAAGTTATGGTCCTTGCAAGTTACAGGTCATCTGAGGTATCTGAAATTTTGTCTGTGAAAGTGACTTGACTTCCAAGCAATTTTTACCCCTCAAGGAGATTTCAAATGAATTTCTGGTAAACATAAGAATTGTTCCTCATTGTCTTAGATTTCTAGAATGGTATAGTATGCCTTCATATGATTTGTGTAACTCTACTTATGGTCTTGGAAAGAAAAGAGTATTTTGGTCATCTGAGAATTACAGGTCATTTTAACCTATGCCCAAAACTCATACAAGGAAGCTTCAAATGGAAAACTTTACAACATCAAACTTGTTCCAAATGACATTTTGAGTCTAGAAAAGTGACCATGAGAGATTGGAAAGATTCATAGCACAAGGTTTCAAAATTGTTGGATTTAATGAATAAAAATGGACTTAAAAATGAGATTTTTCATATCTTGGCCAAATGAAGCAAAATTATAGGTCATTTTGAATGGAAAGATCATTTTAAAGACATTGGCTAAAGTAGAATTTTGAGCATAGTGCACATTTTGTGAGTTATTCATGGTTGCTTGTAATGGAAGATACATAAACCAAATCCAAGGGAATTTGTGCAAGGGAAGCTTCTCCAAGTTTCTAGGAGGTTCTAACATCACCTATATATTGATACAAGATGGTTCATGCCATGGTTGGTGATTGCATTTTCTCAAAATCCCAAGTTTCATTCACTTTCTCCATTTTGCAAAAGTATCTCAAACCCTCTCAAATCTCCACCAATCTTCACCATTCTTGTTTGGTTCTTCATCATCATCATCCAAGGATCAGAAATCACACATTTATTTGGCAAATTGAACAAGGAATCGTGCCATACATCATCATCATTCAAGAATCACAAATTGTGGAAGTGAGAGATTTCAAGCCTTAGAGTCATACCTGTTGCATACAGAAGCCATCATTGAGTTCTTGGATCATTTTCCATCCATCACAAGCCTCAGATTCAGGGATTGAAGCACCTGTTTTCAAGAAATTGCACCAGGTTTGTTTTCCTTCGAATTAGCTAGCATAGTGATCATGGCACAAGATTGTTAGTGTATTAGAGACCTAGGTGGTTAGGTGATGATTTTCACAGAGTTTGGAGAGGTTTTGTGAGGTTTGGCTATGGAGTGCACAAACTGTTGAGGCTTGTAATTATGAGGATAATGCACGAAAATCTTGTTGGATTAGCATGTTAAGATCAGCTTGAGTTGTGGTTGAGTTTAGGACAAGAATTGGTGAGTTTTGGTTGAGTTGATCACAGGTGTTCATGGTGGATCACAACTGTTATCTTTATCGAATTGATTTATTGCTTGAGTTTTAGGAGAGGTTAGTATCATGGCTGTATAGATGGAAGTTCATAGAGCAATTTTGCTCTTGGAATCGTGTGAATCCATGGAGGTATAAGGGAGAACAGAGGTGTGCAAGATCGTGCATGGTTAGGGTTTTCTGAAACCCTAGGTTTGCCCAAGGTTGAAGATGAAGGAGGGCCCTACGATGGAGGGTTTGACTTGACTCAAATTGCAATCCAAGGGTCCACGTTTGAAGTTGAAATACGGAGGGAAACTCTGGGCATCAAAACGCCCCGTTTCACTAAAGCGTTCAGAGTGGGCTCAGACTATACTTGCTTTTGACACCCCCAATAACCAAGCCCAACATAAATGAACTGGAATTAATGCTATTTGCACCGTTTGAGTTTTTTTTTGATTTTTTGCTGATATTCTGAAGCGCGCTGGGCCTATCTCTTTATTCTATTCGCACCCCCTGTCCTGTGGCCCACCTGAAAAGCAACTAGGCGCCCTTGCTATTCTCACCCTCTCTTTCTATTTTCTTTATATTTTAATTTTTTATTTCTTTTCATTTTCATGCATTTTATAAAAATCATATAAAATTGGAAAAACATTATTTTTTGATAATTCTTTTTGCATAATTTTCTTTAAAGAGTCTAAAAAATTATAAAAAATAAAAATTGCATTTTATTTTTCATTTGATATTTTTCCCATATTTTCCAAATAAATAGCATTTTAAATAGTTTAATTTCATACATGATTTGTTAATTTTTGTTCTAACCAATGCTTTAATATTTTTTGTCCATTATTTTTAGGTTGGTTAATAGACATTGTTAGCTTGTACATGCAATTTAGTTCATATTTTTAGGAGTTAATTTTAGGTGTTTAGCTTAGGTATGAACAACATGAACAAATTAGGGTTTAAAAATCAACTTAGGTGAGATAGTTTAATTCTTTTAGGAAATTTTCATTTGATTTTTGGGGTATGGACTATAGGGGTTATGGGTATAGGATAGTTCCCCTTAGAAATCACTAGGATTCCCCTAATGCTATCAGTATTACTGCTATATTTGATTGATTGGTGTGGTGTGCCCTCTAGGGATTATTGTCTGTCTGTATGGGTATTGGGATTGCTTGGGGATTGGGAGAGCTGAAGACTTGTGATGTTGAAGCCATTGGAGATCCAGAGACTGAAGACCAACCTCCAGAGTTGGAGAGGAGATTCTTGCTAGCAGCTGTTGAGGAGACTAGGGTTTAGGAGCTAGCCAGAGCTCTAGATTAGAAAACTTGTTTCCCAAACATGGAATGCCTTGTCTGCATCCATCCTTTCCCTATGATTCAAAGTCTCTTTCAAATATCCACCTCCTTCCTTTGGAAGGATCAGTGAATGTATTTGAAAGATAGAACTTTTGAGGGGAAACTTGCTGTTTAATGTTAACAGTTAATGAACCACCCTTGGTAGGTAATTGACTGTCTGACATTCCTTCCCTTCATCTTGTTGACTGATGTTTCTCCTGAAGATTGAGACTTGAAGTAAAGCCATTGCAGATGGAAGACTGATGATCAAAACCTTGCTGAAGAGCTGTGGAGATGGAGAGTGATGCTTGTTGAAGCTTGTAGCTGATTGGAGATGACTTGAAGACTGATGTTGATGCTGAGCTGTTGTGGCTGTTTATTTTATTGCTGTATTTCATTTCTGATGTATTGATTGGTTTTCCTGACTGTATTGTTTGCTGTTTACCCTGCTGGGTTGAAAGTGAAGCCTGTTCACTTTTGCCTATTGTTTTCTAGGTTCGAGGTTGAGTGGGACTCCCTTGCCTCGCTTGTATTGTTGCATCCATGCATTTTACCGTATTACTGTATATATCTGATATTGTTTCTGTTTCCATCTATTCCCTTAGGATCTCTGTTTCTCTCTGTGCAAGAGAGGAGCATGATAGACACTAGGTCTTAACCCATGCATGATAACATTAGGGTAGTTTGATTCCCTTCGCAACCGTAGGTTAGAGTTCCATCTCTTCTTCCTCAAAACAAACAGAAAAACACCATAAATATTTCAAACACAATAAAAGACATTTCTTTCGTAAAAGAACGTGAACTCATCAAGACGTCATTTTTGTCCGCCGGGACTGTTAATCAGAAAAACCTTTTTCAGAAGGAATAAAATCAACCAGGACAGACTTGTGTCGTACGTGGCCCGAACTACGTTTGCTCTGATCTTTCATGCTGTATGAAAGTACGTAGGCATAGGATGCGATATCCTAGCGAGCAACCTTCCCCTCCTTTCCCGTAGGTAGGCGAACTACGTTGACTCTGATTTCTCGTTCCCGACGGGAATACGTAGGCATAAAGTGCGATACTTTGCCGAGTCATTTTATTTTCATTATCTTTCCTTTTTAACCCCTAACCTTTAGAGTAAATAGAATAACAATCCATACCCGAAACAAGCGTGGATCCCGTCGAGTACGACAGACGTGAGGGGTGCTAATACCTTCCCCTTGCGTAACCGACTCCCGAATCCAGGTTTTGGTTGCGACGACCACACCTTTCCCGTGTTGTGCGAGGTTTACTCTGAGCGTTTCCTTTCCCTCCCGTGGGATAAATAACGCGCGGTGGCGACTCTTCTGTTCAGCCGGCGCCGATTTTCGCAGTAGCGACAGTTGGCGACTCTGCTGGGGACCCAACGTCCCCTGGCTGCTAAGGACTGCGATAGTTCTTATGCATTTAGGATCCAACGTCCCTTAAGAGAGTCAATCCTAACGCTTGTTTTCCCGTCGAGGATTTTGTATGGATTTATATTTCTGACCTTTATTTTTCAGCACTATATATATTGATTATTATTACTGTGTTGGGGTGTGATGGGTGGTTCTATGATTGAGAGATAAGCCGGACCTGGGCTTGAGTGCACCTAGAATTAGAGTAGAAAGTAGTGGACGCGTGCCGGCTTTGCTTGCATTAGTGTCTCATGAAATCTACACTCGGACGAGGTTCTTCTGGTTGGCTTCTTTTTCTACCCTTTGGGTCGAAGGGGTTGTTGGTCAGCTGAATTGTCGACTCCGGGAACCGATCATTTGGAAGTTGGCTAAGTGAGGCCTCTTCAGGATTTGATGATGCCACTCCTTCTGGGAATCGTATCATCAACCCTGAAAGTCTGTGACGCCGACGACTGCATAGGATGCCATACCTTTGTCAGTTACTAGGACATCCACCTGTGAGAGGGTTTGGGGTTATGCAGGTAACTAGACCTTCAGACTACCAGTTTGTTTATTGATCAGAGATCCTGGGTATTTATGGAGAGTTCTGAGGTCTGTCAGAGACCAGTTGGAGAGTTCTGAGGTCTGTCAGAGACCAGTTGGAGGGTTCGGAGGTCTGTCAGAGACCTATTGGAGTTATGATTTGGGGTCTATCAGAGACCGGTCAGAGTTATGCTGTAGGTCTGTCAGAGACCATTGTTGGAGCTTTGTTTTAGGTCTATCTGAGACCAGGGGTTGAGGACTTCTATAGAGTCTATCCGAGACTTCTTGATATGGTTCAGGCTATTCAGCTACGGCAGTTGGTCCCTGTTGCATGTTACTTGCATTGCATTGTTTGCATACCCATTATCATTGCATCCCATTAACGTGTGTCTGTGCTGCAGGTGCATTTGCATATCCTCCGATTCTAGTGCCCCGACTTCTGAGTATTGATCATGGTTGGTTTAAGGAAAACAGTTGCGTATAAACTGCCTACACCTGATATTACTTCTTTGCTTGGTCTGATATCTCTTGCTGATGAGGAGGTTAGGAGAAGCTTCAGAATGAGTCACGGGAGGTTACTGAGATTAGTCTGCAAGCCCACTGCTGATGAGATGAACGGGCTGTATACCTTGATGCAGTTCTATGACCCTGCATTGAGATGTTTTACGTTCGCTGACTTCATTCTAGGGCCTACCATTGAGGAGTATGTGGAGTTTACTGAGTTACCGGTGCAGAACAAGGTTCCCTTTATTCACTCTGCTGCTGAGCCCAAGTTGGAGGACTTAGCCAAAGCCTTGCATATGGACGCTGCGGAACTGTTATTGACTTCTTGGCTTGGGGTTTCAGGTTTCTCTCTTGATTTCTTGGTTGGCAAGGCTCAGGAGTATGCCAAGAGCGGATGTTGGGTGGTTTTCAATGCTATTTTGGCTCTATGTGTTTATGGGATTGTGCTGTTCCCTAACTTACCCAACTTCGTAGACCTGGACGCTTTCCATCTATTCGCTGCCGGCAATCCAGTGCCAACGTTGATCGTAGACTTCTACCACTCCTTGCACTACAAGAATGAAAACAGAAGGGGAAAAGTTGTTTACTGCTGTGCTCCTTTATTGAATATGTGGTTCAAAAGTCATCTTCCAATGAAGGGGTCCTTTGTGGATAGTGCAACCTTAGCTAGCTGGCCAGAGCGCCTGATGAGGCTATCTTCCGAAGACGTTGAGTGGTTTGATCGAGACCTGCTGGGATCCGAGCTTATCTTCAGTTGTTCTGGTTACCCTAATGTCCCGCTGATAGGAAGGAAGGGGTGTATCAACTACAACCCATCGCTGTTGGTCCGTCAGTTCGGATATGCGCTGAAGAACCCGCCAACGGAGGAAGAAGTACAGGAATCTCTGTACTTCACCGGAGATTTGAAGGGGGAGTTATTGGCCAAGTTGCAACATGCCTGGACGCGTATTAACCGAAGAGGGAAGCCGTTGCTAGGGAAGAACGACTGTCAGGCCTATGCACCTTACAGGGTTTGCATCCAGGAGAGAGCCAGTCAGTTGAGGATGCCGTTTCCAGATGCACCAGTTCTTGTTCCCATTCCGGTAGCAGAGCCAACTACTGTTTCTAGGGAAGCCTATGAGCAAGTTGTGAAAGAAAAAGAAGCCTTGATGAAAATCAACGAAGGGTTAGAGCAGGAGCTAGCTCAGATATGCAGTGAGAAAAACAAGGCCGTCCATGCTTTCCAACAGCAGATTGAGCTAATGAACAGACTAGGGGATGAGTTGACTGAGGAGAGGAAGAAGTGCGAACGTCTGGGGCAAGAGTTCAGAAGCTCCCATGACATGCTTGAATCCAAGAAGAAAGCACTTGACATCGCTCACCGAGAGATCTCTTCTTGCAATAAGACCTGGAATGCCACACTCACTAACAATAAGAAGAGGGAGGATAAGTTGAAGCAGCAAATCTCCGACCTCGAAGAGCAGTTGAAGACCAGCATCAAGAAGTGTGAGGAGGAAGTGATGACCCGGTACAGTCTCCAGAATGCACTAAACAAGGCCATCAAAGGCAGAGATGAAGCTGTGTCTCAGAAGCGCAAACTAGAAGATCGCTTCGGAGAGGGGGCATGGGAAGAAACTACCGAAGACGTGCGTCGTGTTCTCAAGAAAAGAAACCAACTTGTTGAAGGGCTGCTGGACCGACCAAGCCATCCGGAGACCAAGAAGTTGCTAGAAGAGTACCAGACTTATGGGAGGATTTGATCATTTTATGTAGTAACTTGTATGCTTTATTTGCATAGTGCTGACCATCACCAGGATTGTTGGTTGAGGTCATGCCTTCTTTGTACTCTCAGTAATATTGTATTCTTGGCTTATTGGTTTCTCTGCAATATATGAGGCTTTCTGTGATTCAGCTCCGATCTTTATATTGTCAGCACTGTCACTGCACCGGCACCTTCACACTAGAATCGGGGAAGGAATTTCCCTAATGCACAGACACACACGTTGCATTGCATTCATATTCATATTGCATTACAGGTAATCTTTGGATGGTGTCTTATTTTCCTGCTCTGTACCAGGTACTTTTCAGGATTGCAGATCAGCACCCGCACCGCTATTCCACTCGCACCAACTGTCGAAGAATCATGGATCAAATGCAGAACGAGATGCAAGATGTGCGCGAGAAGCTAGCTCTCTTTATGCAGACCATGGAAGCTATTGCAAAAGGTCAGGAGAATTTGCAAGCCATGGTCCAACCTCTGTTGGCCCGAAATACTGGTCATGGCAACGAGGATCATCAGTCTGTGCGAGTCGATACTGCTCATGGAGATGGCACTCCCACGCTAGTGGCTCCACCTGTAGTCAATATACCTGCTGCTAATGTCAACAACGCTACCGCTGCTGTGAACGGTAACGTCGGAGTTGGGAACGAGACTGTTGTCCATAACGTTGGGCTCGGTGATGTCAACTTGGGTGATAATATGGGCAAGATGGTTATGGTGTGGCCAATCAGGGTTACGGAGGTTTCGGAAATGGAAACGGCGCTGGGTTAATGGCTTTTGGGCCTGCGGGAGGTGTTCAGGGATACAGCAACAGAGGCCGAGGCCCGGGAATGAATCAGATCAGAGCTGGCCGAAATAATGGATATGATGGGTATGGAGCTGGGAATGGTATGTGGCAAGAAGATCAGCAGGAGGACGCTTTCTCCGGCGGAGGTTTCGAAGGGCCGATGGATGACTCCCAGAAGATCAGAATGCTGGAAGAGCAGATGAGGGGGGTCCTGAACCAAAGTGTTGTGGGCTTAGACATGGCAACAATGGGTCTGGTACCTGGCTTGAGGGTGCCAATCAAATTCAAAGCTCCTGCGTTTGATAAGTATAAAGGGGACACATGTCCGAAATTGCATGTGCGAGCTTATTACAGAAAGATGTCTGCATACTCAACTGATGAGAGAATGCTAATGCATTTCTTTCAGGATAGTCTATCGGGCCCTTCCTTAGAGTGGTACATGGGGTTGGAGCCGACTAATATCAAGACATGGAAGCAGTTAGCAGAGGCATTTGTAGCTCACTACAAGTATAACAGCGACTTGGCACCCAATCGGGTCCAATTGGCCGGGTTGTCGCAGAAGAAGGGGGAGAGCTTTAAAGAGTACGCGCAAAGGTGGCGCGATATGGCTGCCAAGGTCCGTCCTCCTGTAGAAGATAAGGAAATGAATGACATGTTCGTCGGTACATTCACAGGATTATTTCATGACATGTTGTTTCATACATCTCTGGCCAGTTTTTCAGACCTAATTTTGATGGGGGAAAAGATTGAACGTAACATTAAGCAAGGAAAATTCCAGGTTGAGGAATCAACTGCATCTGGCAGTAATAAGAAGGCTTTTAGTGGACGCCGACAGGGCGAGGCAAGCGCAGTATTTGGAGGCCGAGGCCGAGGCCGAGGCAGGGGACGAAACCAATATCATCAGCCGCAGCAGGTGGCGAGTGTTACTATCCCATATCAACAGCAACCACTTCAGCAACAACAACTGTCTCAGCAGCAGCCAATGCAGCAGCAGCAACCGCCTCAGCAGGGGGCACAGCAGGCTCAGCGAAGATTCCAAGGTGGTAAACCAAGAAGAGTGTTTGAGAAGCCTCCCTCAACCTATGCAGATTTATTGCAGACGCTGTCGGGTCTAAACCTGGTAGAGAAGAGAACTTTGGCACCGATAACGGGAACTCCCCCGTATGGTTATGATGCAAGCAGGCACTGTGAGTTTCATTCTGGGGCTCCGGGCCACGATATAGAGGGTTGCCATGCTTTTAAGCACGTTGTGCAGGATCTTTTGGACAATAAGACTATCAATTTCGGAACGGCAGGTCCGAATATAGTGCAGAAACCCATGCCTAATCATGGGGCAAACGCCATTCTGACTGAGGAAGGGTTGAATCTGATTATGAGTGTCGACGATTTAAAGACGCCGCTGAGCGAGATAAAAAGCAGACTGTTGCAAGGGGGTGTTTTTCCAGGATGTGACGAGTATTGCTTAGAATGCTGGACCCTAGCTGGGGGGTGTGGTGATTTGAAGAAAGGCATTCAGGCTTTAATTGATGGAGGCACATTGCAGTTTGACCGAGCAGCGACCGAAGAGCCTACAGGGGCAGTAGCAGATGATCAGAGTGATGTGGCCACTGTAACGATTCCTCGGAAGACAATCACTATTGCAGCACCGGTTCAGTGGCCACCGATCACCATAACTAAGGTCGGACCAATCCCGTACGAGAACACGAAAGCAGTCCCATGGTCATATGGGTTGGAGGTGTATTGTGACGGGATAAAGATTGATGTTAATAAGCAGCCAGCCGAGATTGTAGACAATGTTGTTGGTTCAGGAGGTATGACAAGAAGTGGTAGGATCTTTATATCACCTGAAGTGGAGGCCGAAAGACTAGCGAAAGGGAAAGGGAAAATGGTTGAGAATGTCCCCGTGCAAGCAAGCGACAAAGAAGCAGCATCGAAAGATGTAGAAGAGTTCATGCGCTTGATTTGAAAAAGTGATTATAAGATTGTGGAGCACCTGCAACAGACGCCGTCCAAAATATCTATCTTGTCATTGCTCTTGTGTTCGGAAGCTCACAAAAATGCTTTGTTGAAAGTCCTGGATACTTCCTTCGTACCCCAAGACGTCTCCGTGAATCAGCTGGAAGGAGTGTTGGCACATGTGAATGCAGGCCACAACTTGGGCTTTACCGACTTCGATTTGACCCCGAAAGGGAGAGATCATAATATGGCGCTGCACATATCTGTTGAGTGTAGAGGATCAGTGATGTCGCATGTATTGGTCGACACCGGATCATCTCTGAATGTGATGCCTAAGAAAGCGATGATGAAGCTAGATGTCAGAGGAATCCTGTGTACGCCCAGTGACTTGGTAGTAAGAGCGTTTGATGGCACGCGAAGAACAGTCTTTGGATCGATAACATTGCCTCTACAGGTGGGGCCGGAGGTGTTTGCCACTGAGTTTTATATCATGGATATACAGCCTGCGTACAGCTGCTTGCTTGGAAGACCTTGGATCCATGGGGCTGGGGCAGTCACGTCACCCTACATCAGAAGTTGAAATATATGGTCGGAGACAGCGTAGTCACCGTATGCGGAGAAGAAGACATCCTGGTCAGCCATCTGTCGTCGTTTAAATATGTGGAGGTCGACGGAGAGATCCACGAAACACCCTGCCAGGCATTTGAAGGGTTGCGTATCAAGGACAAAGGTCCTGGGCCGGGCAAAGCGTCGGAGATAGCCGTCTCGTCGTATAAAGAAGCTCAAGCTCTGGTGGAGGCAGGAGAAGCAAAAGGCTGGGGCAAAGTGCTGGATATTCCTGTGAAGATGGACCGGTTCGGGCTGGGGTACCAACCGTCGTCATCAACTCCCGTTGTGGGGGCACCCCGTTTCAGAGGGCCAATCACCATCTCTGCCAGTGGAGTATGTCATGAAACCATCAACGCTGCTTCAGAGTCTGACGAAGGAGACAGCGACTGTGATATGGATGCCTGGATTCAGCCAAGCACGCCAGGACAAGGACTGTGCAACTGGTCTATTCAGGAGCTTGTTCCTGTGACTCTTAAACAGTAATGCTTTGCTTTATTAATTGTTGAATAATCTGATGGCTTGCCCGGGGCATCAGGATTTGCTTAGGGCTGTGTTGTTATGAACATTGCGTGTTAATCATTAAATAAATGGCGTTTTTTCATGTGCAAATACTGTAATCTCTGTCTTTCTTGTTTTATATTTTTTTCAATAAAATGGCAATGTGGTTATTCGCTTTATACGCATTTTGAAGCACTTAACCATTCCTTTTGCAGGATAACATTTTCAGATGACATCCTTGAACCACCTATGACTCGTCCCGACTTTGAGTATCCGGTATTTCAGGCCGAAGAAGAGGTTGTCGAAGATAGTGACGCTCCCGAAGAACTGTCTTGGTTGGTGAAGCAAGAGGAAAGAGCCATTCTGCCTCACGACGAGGTCATCGAAATTATCAACTTGGGGTCGGAAGGGGTTGAGAAGAATATTCGTATCGGAGCCGCGCTGCAGAGCGATATCAAGCGAAGAATGGTTGAAATGCTCCGAGAGTATAATGATGTATTCGCTTGGTCATATGAAGATATGCCAGGGCTCGATACAGACATGGTCGTGCACCGTCTGCCACTGAAAGAAGATTGCCCGCCAGTTAAACAAAAGCTTCGCAGAACTCGACCAGATATGGCAGTGAAGATCAAAGAGGAAGTTCAAAAACAGTGGGACGCTGGTTTCCTGGCTGTGACAAAATACCCCTCATGGGTTGCTAACATCGTACCCGTGCCAAAGAAAGATGGCAAGGTTCGAATGTGCGTGGATTATAGAGATTTGAATAAAGCAAGCCCAAAAGACGATTTTCCGCTTCCTCATATTGACGTGCTAGTTGATAATACTGCTCAATACTCCGTATTCTCCTTCATGGATGGCTTTTCAGGCTATAATCAGATTAAAATGGCGCCAGAGGATATGGAGAAAACTACTTTCATAACACCTTGGGGAACATTTTGCTACAAAGTGATGCCCTTTGGTTTGAAAAATGCTGGGGCAACATATCAGCGTGCGATGACGACTCTTTTTCATGATATGATGCATAAAGAGATCGAAGTTTATGTTGACGATATGATTGCCAAATCCCAGACGGAGGAAGAGCATCTGGTGAATCTGTTGAAGTTATTTAAGAGGCTTAGGAAGTTCAGGCTGAGACTGAACCCTAATAAATGCACCTTCGGGGTGAGATCGGGTAAGCTGCTGGGGTTTATCGTAAGCGAAAGAGGAATAGAGGTCGATCCTGCTAAAATAAAAGCGATTCAAGAAATGCCGACGCCTAAAACAGAGAAAGAGGTGCGCGGGTTTTTAGGGAGGTTGAACTACATCGCCCGGTTCATATCTCACCTAACTGCTACGTGTGAACCATTATTCAAGCTATTGAAGAAAGATCAAGCTGTCACGTGGAACGAAAATTGTCAAAAGGCGTTCGATAAAATAAAGCAGTATTTGCAGGAGCCTCCTATTTTGATACCCCCAGTGGCAGGCAGGCCTTTGATCATGTATTTGACAGTTCTTGAGGGAAGCATGGGTTGTGTTCTCGGGCAACACGACGAGACAGGAAGAAAAGAGCATGTGATCTATTACTTGAGTAAGAAATTTACAGATTGTGAATCTCGATACTCAATGCTGGAGAAAACTTGTTGCGCGCTAGTCTGGGCCGCCAAGCGTTTGAGGCAATACATGCTGAATCATACAACCATGCTCATCTCGAAGATGGATCCTATCAAATATGTATTTGAAAAGCAGGCGTTGTCAGGGAGAATTGCCCGCTGGCAGATGGTCTTGACTGAATATGACATCCAATACGTCTCGCAAAAGGCTATAAAGGGGAGTGTGCTATCTGAGTATCTGGCGGAGCAGCCTATTGAAGATTACCAATCTATGAGGTTTGATTTTCCTGACGAGGATATCATGTACCTAAAGATGAAGGATTGTGAAGAGTCGTTGCCAGACGAAGGACCAGAGTTGGGTTCCAAGTGGAAGATGATATTTGACGGAGCTGTGAATGCTTACGGTAGCGGAATAAGGGCAATCATCACTACGCCGCACGGGTCGCACATCCCGTTTACTGCCCGATTGACCTTTGCCGTTACCAATAATGAGGCCGAATACGAAGCTTGTATAATGGGGATTGAAGAAGCCATTGATTTGCGAATCAAGAATTTAGACGTATACGGAGACTCAGCTCTGGTGGTGAATCAAATAAAAGGGGAATGGGAGACACGTCAGCCCAACTTGATACATTACATGAATTATGCAAGGAGATTGTTGCCTTTCTTCGACAAGGTTGAGTTGCATCATGTACCGCGGGCAGAGAATCAAATGGCTGACGCTCTTGCCACTTTGTCTTCCATGTACAAAGTCAACTTCTGGAACGAGGCTCCCCGAATCGTTATCTCTCGGCTTGACAGGCCAGCTTATGTATTTGCCATTGATGAAGCATCTGACGACAAACCGTGGTATTTTGATATCCTTAATTTCCTGAAGAACAAAGAGTATCCGGCTGGGGCATCCAGTCAAGATCAGAAGACTCTCAAGAGATTAGCGGGTAATTTCTATTTGAATCCAGATGGGGTCTTATACAGAAGAAACCACGACTTGGTGCTGTTGCGTTGTGTAGACGAAAGAGAGGCAAAGCTGCTCATGGAGGAGATACACGAAGGTACCTTTGGTACACATGCTGGTGGACATGCTATGACGAGAAAGCTGTTGCGGGCTGGTTATTTTTGGCTGACTATGGAAACTGATTGTTTCAAGTTTGCGAGGAAATGCCACAAGTGCCAAGTCTATGCTGATAAGATCCATGTGCCTCCGAGTCCTCTAAATGTGATGTCATCGCCTTGGCCGTTCTCGATGTGGGGAATCGATATGATTGGAAAGATCGAGCCGACGACTTCTAACGGGCATCGGTTCATTTTAGTAGCAATCGATTATTTCACCAAGTGGGTAGAAGCGGCGTCTTACACAAATGTAACGAAGCAAGTGGTGGCTAGATTCATCAAGAGAGATATCATTTGCCGATATGGGATCCCCGAGCGGATAATCACGGACAACGGTTCAAACCTGAACAACAAAATGATGAAGGAGCTCTGTCAGAATTTCAAGATCGAACATCACAACTCCTCCCCTTACCGACCCAAGATGAATGGTGCTGTCGAGGCGGCCAATAAGAATACCAAGAAGATCGTTCAGAAAATGGTAGTGACCTATAAGGATTGGCACGAGATGCTACCCTTCGCATTGCACGGTTATCGTACGACGGTACGCACATCAACCGGGGCAACTCCGTTCTCGTTGGTATACGGAATGGAAGCAGTGCTACCATTAGAAGTTGAGATCCCTTCTCTGAGGGTATTGCGAGATGTTCAGCTGGACGAGGCAGAACGGGTGAAAGACAGGTTGAACCAATTGAGTTTGATGGACGAGAAGAGGCTAGCTTCTCTAGCATACGGTCGTTTGTACCAGAGCCGAATGAAGAAAGCATATGATAAGAAGATACATCCGCGAAGCTTTCAGACGGGCGACCTTGTGCTGAAAAGGATTCTCCCGCCGCAAGCAGATCACAGGGGCAAGTGGACCCCCAACTACGAAGGGCCATATGTTGTCAGGAAAGTCTTTTCAGGAGGAGCGTTGTTGTTGTCCACCATGGACGGTGAAGACTTCACGTCACCTGTGAATTCGGACGCAGTTAAAAAATACTTTGCTTAAAATAGACCCGCTGGACAGAAAAAAGAGAGTCCAGGCAAGAATGGGGCATCCTGGCGAACCAAAAACAGAATGAAAGGTTCGGGCAAAAGTTAGGGATAAAATTGAAAAATGTACACCCGCGAAGTTGAAAACCTACACTGGGCGGCTTCGGCAAAAAGGGGTATCCCGATGAACTGAAAACCCGTAAAGGGCGGTTCACGCAAAAGTTAGGGATTTGAAAAGCAAATGACTGCGGTCCGAATTTGACATTTCAGTAAGCATCAGTGCGGGAGAATACCTGAGGAGTCGAGTATCAGATACAACCGCTTCGGAGGTATGGATACCGGGAAAGCATTAGAGTCGGATGAGTCATAAGAGGATCAATTTGTGGTGTTCGTCTGCATCCCGTTGCCGACATGTGTACAAAATTTAATTTGTCAAAGTATTTATGCTTATTGTGCATACTTGTATATCTGCTTTGCGTAGCTTCCTCTTTTCAGGAGTTACATCCCGTGTACAAAAACTCCGCCCATTCAGGGGCCCAATCAATAAAATATGTTATTCAGTACTTGATGCCGGTCCTTTACTGTTTTGTGCATGATAAAGCGCCTAAGTTTACTGAAACTAGCATGTGTATAACAGCACTGGCCCTTGCCACCCATTGCTAAAGCTTGGAATTAACTGAAAATAACGTCACTAACCTGAATCGATTTAGTTGCATAGGCTTGTCTTGTCTTGTTTGTGTTGTTGCAGGTTTCATAACCGTACGAGGAAGATGATCCAAAGATTGCAATGACGGAAGACTTGGTCTCCACGCAGGTCGGGCATGTTCCTCCTGAAGAAGGATCGAATTCCCCCAGCTAGTCGTGGCTTATTTCGAAAGACATCCTCCAGCAAAGCCATCTATCCTCAACAAGTTTGGCGATTCCAAGATCGAAGGCTGTATTCAGACAGTGCACCTCAAGCAGAGTGGTTTAGCCGCAGAAGATTAATATTTGTGAGCTGTGTTCAGGCAGTTTACCTTTTCCCGCAGGGTCAGGTACTCTCCCCAATGGAGTCAGTTAATTTTCCCCAAGAGAATCATCCCATCCCCAGCGGAATTCTCTTTGCAAGTGTTTTCATTCCTCCCAGTGGAATTCGAAGGTTAAGACTATCCCCGACAGAGTTGGTGCGGGTCCTGGCATTTATTTTGTCAGAATACCGTGTGATATCAGTTCACTCTCCAGCAGAAGTTCGATCATACCAGGCGCATCTGCTATTCTCCAGCAGAGTTCTATTCCCCAGCAGGGTGTCACTTCAACGAGGTGCTTGGTTCAAGTTCCCAACTTCCCAGCTGAGTCGACTTCACTCTTCCAGCATTTATTTTGCTGGAGCAATTCTGTAGCACCTGGCTATCCCCAGTGGAGTTGGCATTTGTCTTTAGCATTTATTTTGCTAAAGCAGTTCCTGTATCTCAGCAGTTCGAGTCTGCATTTGCATTGGCATATAGTGTCGTACTTGCATTCACCAAATAAAAGCGTAGCATTTCCATGTCGAATGGAGCATTGCATCATTGTCGCACGCATTTTTGAAACATAAACTAGGTTGGCTAACCGTTTGTTTCAAGTATCGTTTCTCTTGCAGGTAGAGAGAGCCCTTGCTCAGGTGAATCAATAAAACATTCAGGATCTCGGCATGAGACATTCAACGGAGTGTCAGCTTTGGCGCTACTCCCCGCAGAGTTATTAGGATAAGTTTCTCTTTGTCCCCAAGCAGAGTTACTTACTTCCCCGCCAGGGTTCTTGTTGAAGTTTCTCTAGTCCGATCAGCGGATTGTTTCCTTCAAAGTTGTTGTTACGTCAGCATTAAAAGGTTTCATGAACCAGAATTTCAGAGGCCACCGCCAGTTATCAGAACAGGCAGCCAGTGGTTGGGTTTTCAAATATCCCCAGTAGAGTCCGCCTCAAAGTCGCTGTCACGTCGATGCTAAGAAGTTGTGGGTTGGGATCAATGGAGGAATGAGTCCTGACGTGGACAATTCTATCAACGAGTTTCTTCGTTCTAGAGAAGTGGTGTCCTAACGTGGACAGATTTATTTCCCCGGATTGATGGGAGGTGCTAGTCCTAACGTGGACAGGTTCGATTTTTTAGGATTGTTGGAATGTGGAGTCCTGACGTGGACATTTCCTCAAGTTGACGATATGTGTTAGTCCTAACGTGGACCGATTCGAGTTCTCGGTATTTATTGAGTGTGGAGTCATAACGTTGACAAAGTTGGTTACTCTTCGTGCTGGTGTCCTGACGTGGACCATTTATTTTCAGCAAATAGCTCTATTCGTAATGGTGAAAGGGGTTTCCTGACGTAGACAAGTTTGTAGTTCTTTGTGATGACAAGATGCGAGAGTCCTGACGCGGACAAATTTATCCTTCTTCATGTGTTGGCAAAGTATGAGTCCTAACGTGGACAAGTCTCATTTCCCCAGCAAGTCGAAGACGCGCAAGTCCTACGTGGACAAGTTTATTTCTTCAGCAGGATGAGATATGGGTCCTAACGTGGACAAATTTTATTTCCTCAGCGAGTCAAGAGGTGATTCCTTACGTGGAAAGATTGAGTCCTTACGTGGACATATCAGATTTATTCCTTACGTGGAAAGATAGCATTCCTGACGTGGAAAGATGGGTTTCCTTACGTGGAAAGGTTGAGTCCTCACGTGGACATATCAAGAGGGGAGTCCTTACGTGGACAGATAAAGAGGTGTTCCTTACGTGGAAAGAAGATGATTCCTTACGTGGAAAGATTGAGTCCTTACGTGGGCATAGCAGATGGCATTCGTTACGTGGAAAGAAGTTGTATTCCTTACGTGGAAGAAAGATTGATTCCTTACGTGGAGAAGTTATGATTCCTTACGTGGAAAAAGATGGCATTCCTAACGTGGAAAAAAGATTGATACAGTATTCCTAACGTGGAAGGGTGAGTCCTAACGTGGACGGTGTTATTCCTAACGTGGAAGGGTGAGTCCCAACGGGGACAATGTTAGTCCTTACGTGGACACACCAAGAGTTTACTCCTAACGTGGACGATTTATTTCTTGATGAAATGCAGACGAGTAATCCCCAGCACGGTCGCGCGAGATCAGTGGGTTTCCGTAACAGTCAGATTCAGTTGATGAATATCGTTCCCCAAGCAGGAGCACAATTTATTTCTGCGATTGGCAAATTTCTGGGTTCCTAGTATTCAACCGTCTCGTACCGCGAATGTCTGAAGGCTCCGGGCTCTTCACCCAATCGGGTCCAAGTCGCTTGAATAGGGGCAGCTGTTGCACCCTAAAATTTGCTCAACCTTATTCACTTGGTTTATGTTTCAATATCATTAGCATTTGCATATAGAGTCATGAACATAGTCTAACCATCTGCATAGCATAAGCATAGCAAGTCATCCAACAGGGGACCAATCATTATTCTCATCTCTAGAGGCCTATCAAGAGGTTATTATCCAAGTTCAATCTCATTCAAGTCATCAGAAAAGAATTTGAAAGTTGGAGAAGTCAGTAGATCAAGCATTGAGTATATCTCCTAACTGAGGGTGTCTGAGGATCAACAAAGGAATTGTGAGATGTGAATTGAAGGCATGGGGAGTATCTAGACATATTGGAGGACTTATAAAGTCATTTGGAGAAGGAGACAAGTCATTGGTGTAGTCACAAGAGTTGTGGAGGAAGACAGTCAACTAGGGTTTCATCTAGGTCAACCCTGGGTCAACCCTAGGTCAAAGGATTGTTTGAAAGGCATTGAGGGCTATTGAAGGGATGTGGGGTTCATAATTTGACATGGAGAATAAGGATATGTTGTTATGCTAAGAAGAAATCAAGAGAAATCAAGGAGAAGAGGAGTTTCTAAATTAGGGTTTCTATGTAAAATCCCCTAGTTTAGGTCAAATTTCCAAGCAAGATAAGTCAAAATTAAAGCTTCAAATGGATCCTTGGCCAACATGGAACTTGTATAGGATCTCAAGACCTTTAATTTGAGTGGTGGAAGACATCAAGGAGATTTATAGAACTCAAGTTATGGTCCTTGCAAGTTACAGGTCATCTGAGGTATCTGAAATTTTGTCTGTGAAAGTGACTTGACTTCCAAGCAATTTTTACCCCTCAAGGAGATTTCAAATGAATTTCTGGTAAACATAAGAATTGTTCCTCATTGTCTTAGATTTCTAGAATGGTATAGTATGCCTTCATATGATTTGTGGAACTCTACTTATGGTCTTGGCAAGAAAAGGGTATTTTGGTCATCTGAGAATTACAGGTCATTTTAACCTATGCCCAAAACTCATACAAGGAAGCTTCAAATGGAAAACTTTACAACATAAAACTTGTTCCAAATGACATTTTGAGTCTAGAAAAGTGACCATGAGAGATTGGAAAGATTCATAGCACAAGGTTTCAAAATTGTTGGATTTAATGAATAAAAATGGACTTAAAAATGAGATTTTTCATATCTTGGCCAAATGAAGCAAAATTATAGGTCATTTTGAATGGAAAGATCATTTTAAAGACATTGGCTAAAGTAGAATTTTGAGCATAGTGCACATTTTGTGAGTTATTCATGGTTGCTTGTAATGGAAGATACATAAACCAAATCCAAGGGAATTTGTGCAAGGGAAGCTTCTCCAAGTTTCTAGGAGGTTCTAACATCACCTATATATTGATACAAGATGGTTCATGCCATGGTTGGTGATTGCATTTTCTCAAAATCCCAAGTTTCATTCACTTTCTCCATTTTGCAAAAGTATCTCAAGCCCTCTCAAATCTCCACCAATCTTCACCATTCTTGTTTGGTTCTTCATCATCATCATCCAAGGATCAGAAATCACACATTTATTTGGCAAATTGAACAAGGAATCGTGCCATCCATCATCATCATTCAAGAATCACAAATTGTGGAAGTGAGAGATTTCAAGCCTTAGAGTCATACCTGTTGCATACAGAAGCCATCATTGAGTTCTTGGATCATTTTCCATCCATCACAAGCCTCAGATTCAGGGATTGAAGCACCTGTTTTCAAGAAATTGCACCAGGTTTGTTTTCCTTCGAATTAGCTAGCATAGTGATCATGGCACAGGATTGTTAGTGTATTAGAGACCTAGGTGGTTAGATGATGATTTTCACAGAGTTTGGAGAGGTTTTGTGAGGTTTGGCTATGGAGTGCACAAACTCTTGAGGCTTGTAATTATGAGGATAATGCACGAAAATATTGTTGGATTAGCATGTTAAGATCAACTTGAGTTGTGGTTGAGTTTAGGACAAGAATTGGTGAGTTTTGGTTGAGTTGATCACAGGTGTTCATGGTGGATCACAACTGTTATCTTTATCGAATTGATTTATTGCTTGAGTTTTAGGAGAGGTTAGTATCATGGCTGTATAGATGGAAGTTCATAGAGCAATTTTGCTCTTGGAATCGTGTGAATCCATGGAGGTATAAGGGAGAACAGAGGTGTGCAAGATCGTGCATGGTTAGGGTTTTCTGAAACCCTAGGTTTGCCCAAGGTTGAAGATGAAGGAGGGCCCTACGATGGAGGGTTTGACTTGACTCAGATTGCAATCCAAGGGTCCACGTTTGAAGTTGAAATACGGAGGGAAACTCTGGGCATCAAAACGCCCCGTTTCACTAAAGCATTCAGAGTGGGCTCAGACTATACTTGCTTTTGACACCCCCAATAACCAAGCCCAACATAAATGAACTGGAATTAATGCTATTTGCACCGTTTGAGTTTTTTTTTGATTTTTTGCTGATATTCTGAAGCGCGCTGGGCCTATCTCTTTATTCTATTCGCACCCCCTGTCCTGTGGCCCACCTGAAAAGCAACTAGGCGCCCTTGCTATTCTCACCCTCTCTTTCTATTTTCTTTATATTTTAATTTTTTATTTCTTTTCATTTTCATGCATTTTATAAAAATCATATAAAATTGGAAAAACATTATTTTTTGATAATTCTTTTTGCATAATTTTCTTTAAAGAGTCTAGAAAATTATAAAAAATAAAAATTGCATTTTATTTTTCATTTGATATTTTTCCCATATTTTCCAAATAAATAGCATTTTAAATAGTTTAATTTCATACATGATTTGTTAATTTTTGTTCTAACCAATGCTTTAATATTTTTTGTCCATTCTTTTTAGGTTGGTTAATAGACATTGTTAGCTTGTACATGCAATTTAGTTCATATTTTTAGGAGTTAATTTTAGGTGTTTAGCTTAGGTATGAACAACATGAACAAATTAGGGTTTAAAAATCAACTTAGGTGAGATAGTTTAATTCTTTTAGGAAATTTTCATTTGATTTTTGGGGTATGGACTATAGGGGTTATGGGTATAGGATAGTTCCCCTTAGAAATCACTAGGATTCCCCTAATGCTATCAGTATTACTGCTATATTTGATTAATTGGTGTGGTGTGCCCTCTGGGGATTATTGTCTGTCTGTATGGGTATTGGGATTGCTTGGGGATTGGGAGAGCTGAAGACTTGTGATGTTGAAGCCATTGGAGATCCAGAGACTGAAGACCAACCTCCAGAGTTGGAGAGGAGATTCTTGTTAGCAGCTGTTGAGGAGACTAGGGTTTAGGAGCTAGCCAGAGCTCTAGATTAGAAAACTTGTTTCCCAAACATGGAATGCCTTGTCTGCATCCATCCTTTCCCTATGATTCAAAGTCTCTTTCAAATATCCACCTCCTTCCTTTGGAAGGATCAGTGAATGTATTTGAAAGATAGAACTTTTGAGGGGAAACTTGCTGTTTAATGTTAACAGTTAATGAACCACCCTTGGTAGGTAATTGACTGTCTGACATTCCTTCCCTTCATCTTGTTGACTGATGTTTCTCCTGAAGATTGAGACTTGAAGTAAAGCCATTGCAGATGGAAGACTGATGATCAAAACCTTGCTGAAGAGCTGTGGAGATGGAGAGTGATGCTTGTTGAAGCTTGTAGCTGATTGGAGATGACTTGAAGACTGATGTTGATGCCGAGCTGCTGTGGCTATTTATTTTATTGCTGTATTTCATTTCTGATGTATTGATTGGTTTTCCTGACTGTATTGTTTGCTGTTTACCCTGCTGGGTTGAAAGTGAAGCCTGTTCACTTTTGCCTATTATTTTCTAGGTTCGAGGTTGAGTGGGACTCCCTTGCCTCGCTTGTATTGTTGCATCCATGCATTTTACCGTATTACTGTATATATCTGATATTATTTCTGTTTCCGTCTATTCCCTTAGGATCTCTGTTTCTCTCTGTGCAAGAGAGGAGCATGATAGACACTAGGTCTTAACCCATGCATGATAACATTAGGGTAGTTTCATTCCCTTCGCAACCGTAGGTTAGAGTTCCATCTCTTCTTCCTCAAAACAAACAGAAAAACACCATAAATATTTCAAACACAATAAAAGACATTTCTTTCGTAAAAGAACGTGAACTCATCAAGACGTCATTTTTGTCCGCCGGGACTGTTAATCAGAAAAACCTTTTTCAGAAGGAATAAAATCAACCAGGACAGACTTGTGTCGTACGTGGCCCGAACTACGTTTGCTCTGATCTTTCATGCTGTATGAAAGTACGTAGGCATAGGATGCGATATCCTAGCGAGCAACCTTCCCCTCCTTTCCCGTAGGTAGGCGAACTACGTTGACTCTGATTTCTCGTTCCCGACAGGAATACGTAGGCATAAAGTGCGATACTTTGCCAAGTCATTTTATTTTCATTCTCTTTCCTTTTTAACCTCTGATCTTTAGAGTAGATAGAATAACAATCCATACCCGAAAACAAGCGTGGATCCCGTCGAGTACGACGGACGTGAGGGGTGCTAATACCTTCCCCTTGCGTAACCGACTCCCGAATCCAGGTTTTGGTTGCGACGACCACACCTTTCCCGTGTTGTGCGAGGTTTACTCTGAGCGTTTCCTTTCCCTCCCGTGGGATAAATAACGCGCGGTGGCGACTCTTCTGTTCAACCGGCGCCGATTTTCGCAGTAGCGACACAACCCAACATCCCTCTTTTGCAAAATGTTGGGCCTTTTCTATCAAGAATGGCAAAGGGAAACCAAGTACCCCACTCCTCCGTGTCATTTTTCCCTTTATCTCAGAAGCATCCAAGTGCAGAGAATTGGCTAGCTTGGATAGGTCAGGCTCATCTTCAGAATGCATGAAAGGCATCTCTCCCAAGAAAGGGATTCCCAACAACTGAACAAATTCTTCCAAGGTAGGTAAGAGGACATACCCAGGGAAAGTAAAACAGCGCAATTGGGGGTCATAAAATTGTAACAGCGTGTTAAGACCTTCCAGGTTGTAGTCGTATTGCTTCACGAAGGCATTGGCTAAATCCGGCCATGATTTGATGCTATCACTCTCCAACTGCATGTACCAATCCAAAGATGCTCCGATCAAACTATCTTGGAAACAGTGAATCATAAGCTTGTCATTGGTAACCTGTGAAGTCATTCTTCTGCAGAACATAACCAAATGTAGCTTCGGACAACTATCCCCTTTGTATTTCTCAAAATTGGGCATCTTGAACTTTGGAGGCAGCACAAGGCCTGGCACCAGACACATGCTCGCAGCATTCAGGTTAAGAGTATTCTTACTCATCAGGGTAGCCACCTGGTCTTCCAACAACTGCAATCTTCTCATATACTCAACAGTATGTGGGTCCTCAGCATTAACCTTCGGAACAACCCTCTGATGATCTGGCACAAGGAAAGTGAAACGCTGATAGTCTGTGTCATGGGGAGAAGATGCATCTTTGTCTCTGACAAGAATCTGCACAGGCTGGGCTTGAGCAACATTATTCACCGGGATCCTCTGATCATTGTCCTCTCCTCTAGTCATAGCTGTTATGGCTTCCATGAACTAACTCAACTGGTTCTTCAACAGTTCAAACTCTGCCCTGGTAACAACCTGATTCTGCTTTGCTGATTTCATGATCCTTCCAGAAACTAACTCAAGTCCAATGCAAATGTCGGGAAATCAACTGCGAGTTGGACAAAAGACAGGTAAGCTTTCTGTTCTGGCTGAGGATGGACATGCAATGAGATGCACATGAAATGCAATGCAAAATGCGGATGCAGCAAACACGGGATCACAGCCCCCACAAAGCTCTGAATACTGATGCGCTGCTGACGGGAGAAGTTCGCTCTGATGAGAGAAAACCAAAATACCGGGTTGGCTAGAAGTCAAGTTTCCTGCAAAAACCCTCCCACTCACAGGTATGGACCTAAACTGACAAAGGCATGGCATCCTATGCATTCATCAGCGTCACAGACTTTCAAGAAACGATGATAGATACCCAGGAAGGTGTGGCATCACCATCTCTTGAAGCGGCCTCACTTAGATGAATCCCAAATGATCGGTCCCCAGAGTCGACAATCCCTAGATCGGAAATCCTTTCAACGGCCCACGGGGCTGGAAACGGAAATCATCTCAAAGAATCTCGTCTGAGCGCAGATTTCGTGGGAACTAGTGCATGCCTAACATACAGGTTCACCATTAATCTACTTCTAGTGCTAGGTATACTCGAGCCTGGGTCTGGCTTATCACTCATCAGAGCTCCCTTCCCACAACAGCACAACAATAACAGACAATAATATAGTCCAGGAAATGTAAATACAGTAATATACAACATACAACACAAAAATAAACACCGACAGACAAGCAAACAAGTGCTAGGATTGACTCTCGCACATGGACGTTGGATCCCCAGACTGACTCGCACGGGGGACGTTGGATCCCTAGCAGAGTCGCCAGCTGTCGCTACCGCGAAAACAAGGTGCCGGCAAAACAGAAGAGTCGCCACCTTTCGTTATTTATCCCACAGAAAGGGAAAGGAAGCGATCGGAAAAACCTGACGAAAAGGTATAAGACAAGATCATCGCAACCATGTCTTGGTTCGGGAGTCGGTTATGCAAGGGGAAGGTATTAGCACCCCTCACGTCCATTGTACTCGATAGGATCCACGCTTGTTGGTTTGTCTACGGGTGAAAAACAATCTAGCTACGACTTCTAAGGTTAAACGGAAAGAACTGACTCAATAGAGCATCGCGATCTACGCCTACGTATTCCCTCGTGCAATGGGAAAGTCAGAGTCAACGTAGTTCGGGAAACTACGGGGGGATTTGCTTGCCGAGATATTGCATCTCGTTCCTACGTACTTTCACACGGCGTGAAAGATCATAGCAAATGTAGTTCGGGATAACTACGGGCAACTGGGGTGTTCTCGATCACACAGGGGTGAGAGAAAGGATTGACGATACCAGCGTATGCATTCTAGCAGTTAGGTGTATGTTGCTTGACCATTGGAGACTTAGGCGTTACCTGTTTGCAGTAGAACGGACGTAGTATGTCGGGGTTTAAAGGTAAGGGAACCTACGGGAACTAGAACCACAGTCTGGCCTCAATTGCACTAGGGCAAGAGAAAGGAAACATCAGTCGTTAGCAGGAAAGTTTCGATCGCACGGGAGTGAGAGAATAGAGAAGTTAGTTGTTAGTGTACTCGCTAGGATATCGCATCCTATGCCTACATATTCTCGTCTGGTACGAGAAATCAGAGCAGCTGTAGTTCAGCTAACTACAGGAAAGGGGAAAAAGGGAGATCGCTAGGATCATCACAATCCTATGCCTACGTACTCTCGTATGGTACGAGAAATCAGAGCAAACGTAGTTCGGCGCTACAGGAAAGCAAGTCTCGATTGCACAGTGGCAATAGAAGGGGTCCCAATCGCCTAAATGCGAGAGAAAAGGATTTTGATCGCGCGGGGGCGAGAACAAAGAGGGAGCAGGCCTAACACGCCTAAACGGGAAGGAACTCGGGACACACACGCAAGAACCTAAGGCGTGGGAGCGAATGCGTCGCATATCACCCAAAGGGTGCTATACTAAACACTCTAAACGATTGAGGGGAGACCGCTCAATTGTCATTTCCCACGTATCTAACGCTACAGCTCACAACACTCGACAGTTGCACGAAGACTTGAATAAGAAGGATGTTATCGAACGAAGCGGTTCCGTTGGCCCTTGACATTGTGCGCAAGCTTAATTCCAATCTTCTCCTCTATGGATCCTTGATGATGACATGTCGAATCAGAACCAATGTAACGCTAAACCGTCATGATTTGACTTATACGATAAATCAAACTCTAAGAGGCAGCGTATTGATATCCGTGTCAAAGACAAGATAGAGAAATGATATCAAAAATAATTCTCCAATTGAATCATGTCACACGGCCAGCACAGAATAAAATCAAAGTAAAAATCAGATGGCAGAAGAGATATGAGGAGAGAAATTCAATGACAAAAGGAAATAATATTCTACTCCTAAAATAAGCAATAAATCCTAATAGAATAAAATTCCTAAAGAAATTATAAGGAAATTGCATATGGAAAATAAAATGGAAATTCTATCCTATGCACAATATTCTATAATTTTCTATAAAGAAAATAGAATGTAAAATCTATATACAATATTAAAAGAAATAATATCTAAGGAAAATAGGAAATTCCATGTAAAACTCTAATCCTAAAAGAAAATGCTAATGGAATATAAATTCTAGAATATAAAATATATACTAAAAAATGAAAAATAGCGTAATACTCTAAACTATAATTCCTAAGAAGAAAAAATAGGAAATAAAACTAGCATCTATTACAAACAAATATCCAATATAAGCAAAGATAAAAAAAATGGAAGGGGGATACAGCAGCTAAACAGGGGGTAAAGCCTGGAAAAAAAACAGTTGGGCTCAGCCCACAATACAACAGCAAAAAAAAACAAACAAACAAGGGAACGGGGGGTGTAACAGAAAACGGAGGGTGTGTGCATGAAAAGAGGTTGGGCTTGGCCCACCAACCTCACAAAAACTGAAAAAACCACAGAGGGAGGTGGAAACGTGAAATGGGGGGTGCGAGTTCCAAAAACTGACAATTGGGCCCAGCCCACGAACCACCAAAGAAGTCCCTCTCGCCTACCTCATTCAGTTTGGCCAAAACCCTAGATCTTTCTCTCCTCTCACAACCTCAACTGCCGCCGTCCACATTCCGTCACCGTATCTGCCCTGTTTCAAAACAAACCTCCACCACTCAAAACCAAACGTTTCTCTTGTCAATACTGATACCATTTGCATGTCGACGAATTGGAAGACGATGATTAACGCTGCTGAAGATCTTGACTATTGATGAAGATTCTTGAAATTTGATGAAGCCCGTTGAAGGTGTACGAACGCGAAGAAGATTGGGGTTTCGAGTTCACAGATCCGTGGTGAAGTTGATGTGGATTGCATGTTCTCGATGAAGATCTTGAAAGAAAGATTGATGAATCTCATGAACGGATGAAGAGGTTTGAAGGATCTGTTGAAGATTGAGGAACTTGTTCTTGATCAGTTTCTGGAAAACGCATGAAGAACTGATGAATGTTCTGGATGGATCTGAGAAATCTGGACGGAGGTCTATGAACACGATGAAGGTCACGAAGAACGAACATGAAGGTCTGTGAATGCTCATGAAAAACTGGAAAAAATTTGAGAGGTTGTTATGGATCTTGAAGATCTGAAGAAGTTTGCTGGATATCTGGAGGATGACTAGAAACGGTTGAATCTAGATGAAGATCCTCGCCAGAAAAAGTTGTTGGAGAAGCTGGAAAACGGATGGATATTGTTGAAGGTTGAGAGAAGATCTTGTTGCTGGATCCGGATTGTATGTAGGTTGGATGAACAGCGATGGAGATCGTGTGGTTTCTGGGGAGAATCATGCGGAGGACGATGAAGGTTCTTGGAGGTTTTCTGGAAACGGTTGAGGTGATGATCATGGTGATGAACACTGATGAAGGTCCTTGAAGTTCTGGAGAATGATTGATGAAGATGATGAAGGTTCTGGTGGATTGTTTGAGTTTTCCGGTGAGTAGCAGTTTTCCGGTGACAGTTACCAGTGAGATTTGGCCGTGGTGATTTCTCTGGCGAGGGGCTCCGGCTGTGTTTGCATGCCATTCGTGAGGAAGTGACACCACAAGGGGTGTCGTGGCAAGCATGCAGAGAGGGGGAGTGTGAGGTGGCACGTGGCGCGGAGAGAGGTGATGTGAGGACATGGGGATAGTGATTTGTCCAGAGGAGAGTGAGGTGTGCAGCTTTATACGCTACCAAGTGGCGCTGAATGAATTCGTGGGCCCCCAAAACGACCACCTGGCCCACAATGGACAAAAATGATTAAGAAAAAGACTCACTTAATTCTGACTAATTAATGGCTTAATTAAATGAATTAATGATGGTTAAGATGATGATTAAAGCTAATTAGCCTCAAACGGAAATGGATTAACATCTGACTACAATCAACTGCTTATTAATATTCCTAATTAATCCTAATTAAAAAATGATTATCACTTACTAAAACTAATAGTATTCTAATTCATTTAATCCTAGATTCAACCTAGATCAATTAAAATCTATTAAATTCTAAAAATATCTAAACTAATCTATTAAATTCTAAAAACTCAATTAATATCTAAGAAAGAATTAAATCTATTAACTTCTAACACAAATTAAATCTAAAAAAAGAATTTAAAATCTAGAAAATAAACCTATTAATTTCTAAACAACTCAATTAATATCTAAAAAAGAGAATTAAACCTATTAATTTCTAAAAGAATTAAATCTAGAAAAATTATTTAAAATCTAATTTCTAGGAATAAAATCCTAAAAATCTATTTAAAATGTAAAGAATGTTCTAATAAGCTCTAAAAAATAGAAAAAAATATTAAAAACCTATTAAATGCTAAAATAGAAAATTCAATCTAAAAATCATCTAAAAAATCTAACTTCTATGCTAAAAATAGGATATAAAAATCTAGAAAATTGCTAATAATTCCATGTGGGAAAAACAATGAACATCAATTAAATCAGCGAACAAAACAACGAGAACGCAACGAGATAACCGGTAAAAATACGGACACCGAAATATCCTAAAAAAAAACAGCAAAAGCTGAAAACACCGGGAAGAGCACAGCTCCCAAAAATAAATCTCCGTACTCGAAATGGTTTGAACTACCTGACACGCGAGAAGAGAGTTGTAATCCCGATAAAATCAATCTGACTAAAAAATGCAATGTACGCGGTATGCAAATGCAAAATGCAAAATGAGTCGAAACATAAGCCAAATTGTGAGAAATGGTTGGTCAAATTTTTGGGGTGCAACACTTATGATTTTTTTTCATTTGGTTTTCAATTGCTTTTTGTTGAGCCTCGAGACATACTCGATAAGGTGGAACACCATACCTTCTTAGAATTATTTGGTGATGCCTTGAGTTGAATTTGATCATGAGATTTTTCTATCTGTTTGATGCTTGATCAAGATTGCCTTGTGTATTTTATTTGAGATTTATTGGTTGTGCCTTCTATTTTTCATAGTTGCTTCAAAGTCAGGTCATTTTAAGGTGTTTACACATGCTAGTTTGACCTAAATCTTTGGGATATGATCATGAGTGATCCCATATGTATATTTTGAGCTTTGTTGACTCATTTTAACATAATTGAGGTGCTGTTTTATCTTGTCATGGGTCATTTGAATGTGTAGCTTGCATCACAAGTCATCTTTGAATCATGCTTCTCCACTTGTTCTAAGTGTTGAGATTGTGCTAGAACTTTCGTTCCTTCATTTGACATGATCCTTCTTGTGCTTCCCTCTTGTATTGACTTTGAATTTGAGATTTTCCTTTGTGGATTCACTTCTTACCTAGAGGTTTAGACCCTTGTTCATGATGATTTTGTGTTTATGTTTGCACTTTGAGTTTGTCATGAACATTGGTGTTTCTCTTGCATTGTTGTTTTGCACTTGTTTTACTTGATCTCTTAGAATTGTATGGTTGAGATGTGCATGTGGTGATGGCTGCCCCACACTTTTTCCTCCCTCTTTTCTTTGTGTGTGCATCTTAGGATAGCACCATTCTTTTTTTTTTGGTGATTAATGGTTGATGGTTGTAGGAGCTTGCTTCTCCCATTTCATCTCACCTCTTGTTGACTTGTTTAAGTTGACTTTCTCTTGCGTTTGAGTCTCTCTTGCTGTTGAGTCTTGTTGCACCTTTTCATATTTGCCTTTGTGTTTGCATTTCATGTTTGCATCTCTTATTACCTTGACTTGTTTAAGTCACTTTCATATTTCATTTCTCTTTTCATCTGTGATTGGATTGTTATGTGTTTACTTGTGCTCTTTTGCCATGATCCCTTAGGGTTCCTAGTCCATTTGTTTAAGATGGGAGTAGGAGAGACATTAGACTTTCAATCCTTTACATGATAACATTAGGATATATTTTCCCCTTTCAATCCCAACTTTAGGATCACATTGCATGATAACATTAAGGTTGATCAGTTTCCCTTAGAGTTTGTGTCTTCTCTTCTCATCTCATAACTTCATAAGACACTTAATAAAGGTTAACACTTGTTGTACGCTGAGCCTTAAGTACTTGAGGAATGATGAGTGGGGGGCCTCCTCTCACCTTGTCTAGAGTGTTTAGCGTATGCCCTTTGTGCGATATGCGACGCATTCGCTCTCAAGTCATAGTCTTTAGTGCAACATGAGTTTCAAATCTAACTCAATTCACTTCTTGTCTAAAGCATACAAAACAAAACATCAAACCTTTTTATCCTTCGGGATTGTTTGTAAAATCATTTTCAGAAAGAGTGTGTTAAATTTTTGTTCTACCGCAAACAGGCATCGTCCCTAACTGCTAGAGCGAAGATTTAACCCTACTCAGTTAAAACACTAGAACCAACCAGTGGTCGTGTCATCCCAAACTATGTTTGCTCTAATTTCTTATACCAGATGAGGATATGTAGGCACAAGACGACGATGTCTTGGCGAGCAACCTTCCTCCCATCACCCGTAGTTTCCCGAACTACGTTGCCTCTGACTTTCCCATTGCACGAGGGAATATGTAGGCATAGGGCGGCGATGTCCTATCGAGTCTGTTCTTTCTTTTTCCCCCTGTTTAGCAGTAGCTTTTAGATAGTTTTCACCCGTAGATTAGACAACAAGAGTGGATCCCGTTGAGTACAACAAATGTGAGGGGTGCTCATACCTTCCCCTTGCGTAACCGGCACCCAAACCCAAGATTTGGTTGCGATGACCTTTTCTTTCCCTTTCTCTCAGGTTTTCTTTGATCGTTTCCTTTCCCTCTCTCTTTGGGATAAGTAACGAACGATGGTGACTCTTCTGTCTTTGCTGGCCCCCCCTTTTTTGCAGCAATGTGACAACCATAAACCCTTTTGATGATGTATTCCAAGATCAGGTTGTGTACCTTTAGATGTGTTTTGTTGTTTTTTCATCAACCCTTTTTGAAGATGTATTCCGAGCTCAAGTTGTGTACCTTCGGATGTTTTTTGTTGTTTTTCTGTCAACCTTTTTTTATGATGTATTCTGAGCTCAGGTTGTGTACCTTCGTATATGTTTTGGTTTCTTGCCATCAACCCTTTTTGACGATGTATTCTGAGCTCAGGTTGTGTACCTTCTTATATGTTTGGTTTTTTTTCTGTCAACTCTTTTTAACAATGTACTCCGAGCTCAGGTTGTGTACCTTCGGATATGTTTTTTTGTTTTGCCATCAATCCTTTGACGATGTATTCCGAGCTTAGGTTGTGTACCTTCATCCATGTTTTTGTTTTTTTCCACATCAACCCTTTAATGAAGACTCTCATGTTTATGTATCTTTCCATCAACTCTTTGACGATACCACTCATTTGTGAAACTTTTCTTTCTCTAGTGGAGACCGTCTTTTCGGTTCAACCTTCATTGAGAATCTTTTATTCTAGAATGTCATTCGGTCACGCCTGAACCTGATTACCAATCATTCTAGATACCTCTATTGGATCCCATCTTTTGGTTCTACTTCTAATGAGGATGCTTTATCTTTTGTTCTGGAGTGTCAGCCAGTCACGCTTGAACTTGTTGAGCCACTACTCTGGATAATCCCCAATGGAAACCATCTCTTGGGTCTACCTCCAATGAGGATCCCGTCCTTCTAAAGTGCCACATAGTCCTGCTCGAACCTGTTGCTCAATCACTTTAGATTCCCCAGTCTATTTCAGCTTCCTCAGTGAGTGGTTACTCATTGTGTGGGTTTCCCTGCTTTCTTTCACGTCTGTCTGCATCTTTAGCATTTATCATCCTATCATTTTCATCATGCTAGAGTTCATTGCATGTCAGCATTGCATTTTAGTTGCTATTTTGTCTATCACATAGCTTGTCATTGCATCTAAGGGAAAAATTTTTGGTTATCTGTATTTAAATACCTTTCACCATGATTTCATGAGGATTTTAGTCACCTATGTCATCCGGTAAAGATATTTAAATAGGGGCAACTGTCATACTCCAAATTTTACCCTTAGATTCTTTGATCATTTGCATATCATTCTAGGTCAATCATCCATGCATAACTAACCATCATCAAACTTTGTTTGTTTTGTTTCACTTATGAACCAGGGTTTATTTAAGAGGTTCAATGGACTGATCAGTCAATATTTTGGATGGATCACCAACTAACCAAGTTCTTATACTCTTAAGAGACCTCTCTTCCTCAATAATCTAGGGCAGTATGGCTTCATCACAAATTCTTTGAGGCTCAAATCTTGCAGTGGTGAATCAAGGCTCATGCAAGATTATCAGGTCATGATTCTTTAATTTCAAGGCTTGTTCATTTGGTCCATAATATTGTCTAAGAAGATTCAAAGTGAGGATTGTAGTTCATCATGATTCAAGTTGCCAAGTTTAAGATTAATTCATGTCTAGCTTTATTTCTCAAGAATTGATTTAAGATTTTAGTTCATTCAAGTGAAATATTCAAAGATGTTGAAAATGGGTTTTATGTAGGATTCTTGAATTCAATTTAAGCCTGAAATCAATTAAGATCAAGATTAAATATTGGCTCATTTAGTTTCATTTATCAAGACTAATTATAAGGCATATTATGTGCAACTTGGATTCAATATGTGCTCTTTGTCTATCATCATCATTCATGAAGATCATCCATCAAGACAATTTCAAGGCCTTATTTGAACAAGTTTCTAAGGGTGCAAAAAGTAATACTAGGCCCATTTATAATGTGATTCATTACAAGTTGCAATTTAAGTTCACATTACTTCACCAAAGTCCATGTCCAAAATTCAAACTCCATGTCAACTCCCAAGTTTCAATTTATTTCAAATTCATACCATTCAAGTCTCTTATTCAAGTTCAACCTCAAGAATCAATCAAATTCAATTCAATTTTAATTTCATTTTCAAATTTCAATTCAAAATTACAAATCAAATTCAAGGCCCATCATACAAGGTCATTTTTCAAGCCCATCATACAAGATCAAAAAAAAAAAAGGACTTCAGCCAAATAAGTCATAAGGCAAAGGACTTTAGCCACATGAAACAAAGTTGTGCACATAAGGACAAAACTCTTTGACAAGCTTGCATAAAAAAAACCTACCACACCCTGCTATGACTATACCACTACATTCCAAAAACCTTACCACAACAAAACCTTGACCTATGATCTACACACTATAACACAGTCACCCTGCATGCCCTGCACTTTGCATGTACGTAACAACACATATTTTGTTTCAATAAAGCCCATCTAAGACCTACATGTAAACCTGCTACAATATGTACAATTTCCTCAACTGAATCTCTACTCTAAACATCAACACAGCATAAACCTACACATTTGTACCAAAACAACATTCAAAATTCTGCTATAACCAATGACCAAAAATTATTGCAATACAATACATACCCTACAACATAATGTTGCACCCCAAAATTTGACCAACATTTATTTACCAAGTTTGTGGTTCATTGTATTCATCATCTGCATCTCATTGATATGTGGGCAGTAGATCAAGAGGTAGGATTACCTAGCAAGAGTTATATGAGGCTATGAAGAAAGTAAAGAAGTTGTTCAAGTGTTCAAAGGTTGATACCTTTGTCAGAGAACTCAAGAGATCCTCATAGGAATTGGTTGAAACCAAGGTTGTGTGTCTCATAACTTGAGAGTTGTGGGTGCTCCTCAGATGATTCTGAGACTATGAGGGTGAACTTGAAGCTTTGAGAGAGCTTATGAGATGTCTTGAAATCCATCATGAAGCCTAGAGAGGTCATTGTACAAGAATTCAGAAGATTCAGCCATGAGTGGTGGAATTAGGGTTTGACTGGGTCAACCCTAGGTCAACTGATGATTTGGAGAGGGTTGAGACCTAATCCAAGAGCCATGTGATCATGTAATGATGCATTGAAGTGTTATAAGGATGATTCCTAGACCAACTCATCATGATTGAGGAGTTTGAGAAGTTTTGAGCTAGGGTTTCTAAGGATTGACAGTGTAAAATCCCCTAGTTTGATCCCTATCTTCAAGGCAGTTTAGCTCACGATTTGATTGTCATCTCATCTTCCCCACAACATGAATGTTTTATATCTTGTTCTTAGCTTTAATTTGAGTACTAGAAGTCCTTGATAGGATTTGTAGAGCTCAAGTTATGACTTTGACAAATTACAGGTCATCTGAGATATGTGAATCTAGGTCCTTGAAAGTCACCCAACTTGCATCCATTTTTTGACCTAGTAGGATGATTCCTATGAACTCTTGGTCAACATGAATGTTGTATAGCATCTTCTTAGCTTTCTAGAGAGTACTAGAAGTCCTTGATAGGATTTATAGAACTCAACTTATGGCTTTGACAAGTCAAGGGCATTTTGGTCATTTGGAGATTATAGGTCATTTCAAGCATAAGGCCATATCTCATATTTCCAATATTCAAATGGAAAAATCTTCAACATCAAACATGCTTAGAATGATGTTTTAAGGCTAGTAGGGAGGTCATGAGATGTTGAAAGGGCTTGTATCAAAAAGTGATGAAAATGGCCTAAAATGGAGGCATAAGTTAATTAAGGTGAAATTGAAAATTAGAAATCACAAGTTGTACATCCAAACCATGTCATATAATAAGTCATTTTGACTCCAAATGACATTCTAAGAACAATGTTTCAGCCACAATTTTGATTTGAGGCTTGGATCATAGGGTTGCTTTGGAATTGGCTTACTTGCATATTAAGGTACCAAAGCAAAACTCAAGAAAACTCAATAAGCAAGTTGGTTATGCATTGTAACTCATCATAAATCTCATATGGGGAGAATTTCAAGTCAGAATCAAAGGTTATGAGAGGCTTGGCATGAGATAGCATGTAAGGAGAATTGAAATCAAAATGTCATGACATGAGATTTCCAAATACTCATTGGATTGTCCTAGAGGGTTCTAGATGATTCTAAACCACTCTATATAACATATGTAACTTGCTCAGATGCAAGGTTGGTGAGAATTGGTGCAGAGAAGAGAGAGTGAGATCAAGAATCTTCCATTGCAAGTCAAGTTTCATTTCTTCATTCTTCTTCATTTCCATTCATTCTTTCCATTCAAACACATTCTATACATCATAGTGAAGCTGTGCAGATTGAATTGAGATCAAATCCATGGTGAATTGAAGAGTTGGTGATTGAGATTTCAAGGTGGTAAGTCAGAATCAAATTCTGAGATTGAGGCTTCCTCCATCAAAATTGTTGCAAACAGTAGCAAGATTGGCATCTAGGGAAACTTTCTGAAGAGTTTCAAGGTCTGAATTGGTGGATTTCATCATCTGTTCATCAAGATTAACCAGGTTTGCAAATTCTTCCCTACACCATGTTTTAGGCATAATTAGGTTAATTTGTTAGTGTAGAAAGGTTAGAGACACATAGGTGATGGATTTTGGAGAGTTTGAAGAGAATTGGTGAAGATTGGATAGTGGACACCATTTCTGTTTGACCTTGTATCTTGCTGAATCTTGAGAGATAAGTCTAGTTTAATAGCAAGAAATGTTCAGGGAAGCATGAGGATGAGATTAGGACCTTTAATTTTGAGAATTGTTAAGATTGGTTCTTGATCAATAATTTGAAGTTGCTATCGGGTTTCAAGTCTGAGGGAGATTCAATGGAATTTGAGATTATGATTGTGTTCAGCATGAAAAATGGAGCATGTCAGGGTTTTAAACTTTGAGTTTTGATGGAGAAATGAGAGAGCACGAGTTAAGGAAGATGAAGCTTATGGTTCTGCATTGTTGCACCCTAAAATTTGCTCAACCTTATTCACTTGGTTTATGTTTCAATATCATTAGCATTTGCATGTAGGGTCACGTACATAGTCTAATCATCTGCATAGCATAGCATAGCAAATCATCCAACAGGGACCGAGCATTATTCTCATATCTATGAGCCTATCAAGAGGTTATTATTCTAATTCAATCTCATTCAAGTCATCAGAAAGAATTTGAAAGCTATCAAGTCAGTGGATCAAGCAAGTGCATCCATCTCCTATCTGAGGGTATGTGAGGATCAACAAAGAAATTGCGAGCTGTGGATGGAGCATGGAGAGTATGTGGGCATCATAGAGGACTTAGAAAGTCATTTGAAGAAGGAGACAAGTCATTGATATGATCACAGGAATTGCAGTTGAAGGCAGCCAACTAGGGTTTCATCTGGGGTCAACTCTAGGTCAACTCTAGGTCAATTGACTGATTGAAAGACATTAAGGGCTATTGGAAAGATGTGGGGTTCATCATTTGACATGTAGAAGAGGATATGGTGGTATGCCAAGAAGAATTCAAGAGAAATCAAGGAGAAAAGGAGTTTCTAAATTAGGGTTTCTGTGTAAAATCCCCTAGTTTAGGTCAAATTTCCAAGCAACATAAGTCAAAATGCAAGCTTCAAATGGATCCTTGGCCAACATAAAACTTGTATAGGATCTCAATACCTTTAATTTGAGTGGTGGAAGACACTAAGGAGATTTATAGAACTCAAGTTATGGTCCTTGCAAGTTACAGGTCATCTGAGGTATCTGGAATTTTGTCTATGAAAGTGACTTGACTTCCAAGCAATATTTACCCCTCAAGGAGATTTCAAATGAATTTCTGGCCAACATAATAGTTGTTCCTCATTTTCTTATATTTCTAGAATGGTATAGTATGCCTTCATATGATTTGTGGAACTCTACTTATGGTCTTGGCAAGCAAAGGGTATTTTGGTCATCTGAGAATTACAGGTCATTCTTAGCTTATGCCTAAAACTCATACAAGGAAGCTTCAAATGAAAAACTTCACAACATCAAAGTTTCTCAAAATGCCATTTTAAGTCTAGAAAAGAAGTCATAAAAGTTTGGAAATGCATGGAATGAGACTTGACCAAAGTTGGTGAAAAATGACCTAAAAAAGGCATATAAGTTGAAAAAGTTGAAATAAAAAATTGGTTTGAGAGATATACAAATACAATATGGGTCATCCAATATACCAAATTGATTCCAAACATCATTTTAAAGACATTGGTTCAGCCACTTTTTTGAGTTAGGGTTTAAAAATTGGACTTGCTTTGTAATATTGTTTCTTGCATCATAAGGCAACTTGGTAAAACTCAACACAAGGCAAGGAAAGGCTTGGTTTTTTCACATACACCTCCAATATCTCATGAAAGGAGATTTTAACACAAGTTTACAAAGGTGCAAGCATGAGATAAGAGATATTCAACATGTCATCACATGAGGAGTTCATGAATTTTCCACCACTTTCTAGAATCCTCTAGGATTAATCTAGAAACTTCTCAATCTGTTAATCATCATATATATATTGAGAGTAAATCATTGGTGCAAGGGGTTGGTGCATTGAGGGGGAGAATAGAGAGAATTAAGAGGTTGCTTCCATTGTAAGAAATTGAGAGAATCATCATAATCTTCCATTTCTGATCATTTCTTTTTTTCATCCATCATCCATTGAAGTTTGTGAGTGATTGTAAGCAAGGTCAGAGGTCCAACAATGGAGGATTGAAGAGCTAGCTTTCACATTGAAAGAATCCATATCAGAAATGCAGACAAGAATCCAAGCGTCTTCCACTATTTCTTTTGCAAACAGAAACCCTAGCACCTCCCAAGGATCATTGGTGAAAGCTTACAAGGGTTGAATCGAGCTCCTTCTCATCTGTTTCCTCAAGAATTGCAGGTTGGTGAAGTTTCTTTTATCTCTCTGTTTAGATGTTGTTAGGTTAGATTATTGGTGTAGGATTATTAGGGTTAGGAAGATGAACATGCACCCTCTCTGTTATGGCCATTAGTGAAGGTTTGATTCATGGCAGTTTTTCTTTGATGACCTAGAACACTCCATTTAGGGCATGATGATACTAGTGAGATAGCTCAGGATGCTCACCATAATCTGTAGATCATTCTAGGGTAATTTGAGCAAGAAATATTGAGGTTCATGACAGAGCTAATCAATGGTGTCCAGGACTTATGGCTATCGGGTTTGGTTTTTGGGAGGTCCTTAGAGAAAACTAAAAGCATAGTCTTGTAGAGGGGAAGAAATGGAGTGAGTTTGGTTTTTAAAGTGTGTAATTTCATGGCATATTGAGGGAGAACGAGGAGCTTGAAGTTTGTGCACGGGAGCTGTATTTCTCTACAAACCCTAATTCATTTGGGACGATGACCGTGGACCGTCGGATTGGTTCAAATAATTGACCTTTTCATTTAATCGAGCGGCTGATATTCAAAGTTGAAATGAGAGGGAAATATGGCTGAGAACGAAACGCAGCATTTCATTAAACGCGCGTCTGGGCCTTGGACTCAGATCACTATCCCCACCCCCTTTTGGATAGGCCCAATGGAATGCACGTGAAATTATTACTTTCTGCACCGAGGATTTGATCATTTTCTTTTGGTTTTTAAATTCAATTTCTGAAACGCGCTGGGCCTAGCATTATTGATATTCGCACCCCATCCTCCATGGCCCACCTGATATTTGAACTAGGCGTGTATGCTGATAGCACCCCCTCCCCTTTTATTCATATTTTGTGTTTTTAATTTCTTTAATATTTTTGACATCTTTAAAAAATCATAAAAAATAGGAAAATTGAGATTTTTAATTCTTTCTCTTTGCTATAGGTCCATAGTTCTGTCTAGAAAAATACCAAATAATAAAATAGACATTTTATTTTGTTTTAATATTTTTCATGCATTTTTCTTATAAATAGCATTTTATTAAGTTTAGTTTGGTGCTCAAATTTGTTGATTTTAGTTCTCATAGGTTCCCTTAGATTTAGGGTTCATTCTTTTTAGAGTGATTAGTATAGGACTTCAACTTGTACATAAGATTTAATTCACAATTTTAGGATTAATTTTTAGGTGATTTGGTTAAGTATGATTAGTGTGATCAAAATTAGGGTTTTAAATGAGCATAGGTGAGATAGATTAATTCTTTTAGGAGATTTTCATTTGATTTTTGGGGTATGGACTATAGGGGTTATGGGTATAGGATAGATCCCTTAGAAAATATTAGGATTCCCCTACTGCTACTAGTATATTGCTTATATGTGATTAATTGTATGGTGTGCCCTCTTTAGGGTTATCTTTTTGTCTGTGTGGGGTATTGGGTTTGTTTGGGATTTGGGGAGAGCTGAAGACCTGTGATGGTGAAGTCCATTTGAAGACCAGAGACTGAAGACCAACTTCCAGAGTTGATGAGGAGATTCTGTGCTGGCAGCTGTTGAAGTTGGTAGGATCTAGGAGATAGGCAGAGCCCTAGAGTAGTCAACTTGATTCTCAAACATGGAAGGTCTTGACTGCCTCCATTCTTCTCTGTGATGCAGAGTCTCTCTAAGACACTCACCCACTTCCTTTGGAAGGCTTGGTGCTACTGTCTAAGGGATAGAACTTTTGAGAGAAAATATCTTATGTGTTAGTAGCAGTTTGTTTGCCACCCTTGGTAGTCAACTAATTGCTTAACACCCAATTCACTCTTGTGATTGATCCCTCATCCTGGAGGTTTGAGACTTGAAGAAAAGCCATTGTAGACTGAAGATGGATGACAAAGACCTTGCTTGAAGGCTGGGGAGATGGAGATTGATGCTTGCTGAAGCTTGTAGCTGATTGGAGATGACTTGAAGATAGGTATTGATGCAGAGCTGTTGTGGCTGTTTATTTTAGCTGTATTTCATTTCTGATGTATTGATTGGTTTTCCCTGACTGTATTGTTTGTTGTTTAACCTGTTGGGTTGAAAGTGAATCCTGTTCACTTTTGCCTATTGTTTTCTAGGTTCGAGGTTGAGTGGGACTCCCTTGCCTCGCTTGTATTGTTGCATCCATGCATTTTACTGCTTTACTATATACCTGTTATTGTTTCTGTTCCCGTCTATTCCCTTGGGATCTCTGTTTCTCTCTGCGCAAGAGAGGAGCATGATAGACACTAGGTCTTAACCCATGCATGATAACACTAGGTTAGTTTGATTCCCTTCGCAACCGTAGGTTAGAGTTCTGTCTCTTCTTTCTCAAAACAAACAGAAAAACGCAATAAAGATTTCAAGCACAATAAAAGACACTTCTTCCGTAAAAGAATGTGAACTCATCAAAACGTCATTTTTTGTCCGCTTGGACTGCTAATCAGAAAAAACCTTTTTCAGAAGGAATAAAAACAATCAAGACAGACTTGTGTCGTACGTGGCCCGAACTACGTTTGCTCTGATCTTTCATGCTGTATGAAAGTACGTAGGCATAGGATGCGATATCCTAGCGAGCAACCTTCCCCTCCTTTCCCGTAGGTAGGCGAACTACGTTGACTCTGATTTCTCGTTTCAGACAGGAATACGTAGGCATAAAGTGCGATACTTTGCCAAGTCATTTTCATTCTCTTCTCTTTTTAACCCCTGACCTGTAGAGTAGATAGAATAACAATCCATACTCGAAATCAAGCGTGGATCCCGTCGAGTACGACGGACGTGAGGGGTGCTAATACCTTCCCCTTGCGTAACCGACTCCCGAATCCAGGTTTTGGTTGCGATGACCATTCCTTTCCCGTCTTTGCGGTAGGTTTACTCTGAGCGTTTCCTTTCCCTCCTTTGGGATAAATAACGCACGGTGGCGACTCTTCTGTTCAGCCGACGCCGATTTTCGCAGTAGCTACAGCTGGCGACTCTGCTGGGGATCCAACGTCCCCTGGTTGCTAAGGACTGCGATAGTCCTTATGCATTCGGGATCCAACGTCCCTTAAGAGAGTCAATCCTAACGCTTGTTCTCCCGTCGAGGATTTTGTATGGATTTATATTTCTGACCTTTACTTTCAGCATATTATTATTGTCATTATTGCTGTATTTGGGGGTTGTGATGGGTGTTCTGATATTGAGTGAGAAGCCGGACCTGGGCTTGAGTGCACCTTAGACTTAGAGTAGAGATTAGTGGGCGCCCGCTTGCTTTGCTTGCCTTGGTGTCCCGCGAAATCTACACTCAGACGAGGTTCCTCTGGTTGGCCTCCTGCCCCTTCCTTTGGTTGGCGTGGGTTGCTGGTTAGTTGAATTGTCGACTCTGGGGACCGATCATTTGGAAGTTGGCTAAGTGAGGCCTCTTCAGGATTTGATGATGCCACTCCTTCTGGGAATCGTATCATCAACCCTGAAAGTCTGTGACGCCGACGACCGCATAGGATGCCATACCTTTGTCAGTTACTAGGACACCTACCTGTGAGAGGGTTTGGGGTTATGCAGGTAACTAGACCTTCAGATACCGGTTATTTCTTGATTTGAGATCCTCGGTATTTATGTCTATCAGAGACCAGCCAGAGATTATGTTTGAGGTCTGTCAGAGACCAGTCAGAGTTATGGTTGGGGTCTATCAGAGACCAGTGTTGGAGCTTTGTGTAGGGTCTATTTGAGACCAGGGTTTGAGGAATGCTGAAGGGTCTATCTGAGACTTCTTGATATGGTTCAGGCTTTTCATCCGGGGCACTTGATCCCTGTTGACTGTGTGCATACGCATTCGCATTTTCATTCATATGTTGGTAGCATATTGCATATCCATTTTGCATTACAGGTACGGGTTCGAAATTGTATCTCATCTCTTGCATCTCAGCAGGTGTTTACAGAATTGCAAACCAACATCCCCATCGATACTCCACTCGCACCAACTGTCGAAGAATCATGGATCAAATGCAGAACGAGATGCAAGATGTGCGCGAGAAGCTAGCTCTCTTTATGCAGACCATGGAAGCTATTGCAAAAGGTCAGGAGAATTTGCAAGCCATGGTACAGCCTTTGTTGGTCAGAAACGCCGGTCACGGTAATGAGGATCATCAGTCTGTGCGAGTCGACACTGTTCATGGAGATGGCACTCCCACGCCAGTGGCTCCACCTGTAGTCAATATACCTGCTGCTAATGTCAACAACGCTACCGCTGCTGGGAACGGTAACGTCGGAGTTGGGAACGAGACTGCTGTCCATAACGTTGGGCTTGGTGATATCAACTTGGGTGATAATATGGGAGGCAACGGCTTCGATAATGCTGGATTCGGGTTCAATGATCAGGGATTCGATAATGCTGGGAAATATGGTTTCAATGCTCAAGGCTTTGGGCAGGACGGTTTTGGCGCGACCAATCAGGGTTACGGAGGATTCGGAAATGGCAATGGCGCTGGATTGATGACTTTTGGACCCACTGGAGTTGCTCAGGGGTACGGCAACAGAGGGCGAGGCCCGGTGATGAATCAGATCAGAGCTGGCCGCACTAATGGATACGATGGGTATGGAGCTGGGAATGGTATGTGGCAAGAAGATCAACAGGAGGACGCTTTCTCCAGCGGAGGTTTCGAGGGACCGGTGGATGACTCCCAGAAGATCAGAATGCTAGAAGAGCAGATGAGGGGGGTCCTGAAACAAAGTGTTGTGGGCTTAGACATGTCAACAATGGGCCTGGTACCTGGCTTGAGGGTGCCAATAAAATTCAAAGCTCCTACATTTGATAAGTATAAAGGGGACACCTGTCCGAAAGTGCACGTGCGGGCTTATTACAGAAAGATGTCTGCATATTCAACTGATGAGAGAATGCTAATGCATTTCTTTCAAGATAGTCTGTCAGGCCCTTCCCTAGAGTGGTATATGGGATTGGAGCCAACTAATATCAAGACATGGAAACAGCTAGCAGAGGCATTTGTAGCTCACTACAAGTATAACAGCGACTTGGCGCCCAATCGGGTCCAATTGACAGGGCTGTCTCAGAAGAAGGGTGAGAGCTTTAAAGAGTACGCGCAAAGATGGCGCGACATGGCTGCCAGGGCCCGTCCTCCTTTAGAAGACAAGGAAATGAACGACATGTTTATCGGAACGTTCACAGGCATGTTTTATGACAAGTTGTTTCACACATCTTTGGCCAGTTTCTCAGACTTAGTTCTGATGGGGGAGAAGATTGAAAATAACATTAAGGTAGGAAGGTTCCAAGCAGGTGAGCCTACTTCAGCTGGAAGCAATAAGAAAGCTTTCGGGGGTAGAAAACAGGAAGATGCCAATTCGGTATGTAGCTCTCGGGGAAGAAATAGGGGGTGGAGGCAATACCAACCGCAACAAGTTGCAAGTGTGACAATCCCCGCGCAACATCAGCAACAGCCGCAGCAGCAGGGGCAACAACATCCGGCTCAGCGAAGAATTTAGAATGGGAAGCCGAAAAGGGTATTTGATCCGCCGCCAATGTCGTACGCTGAGCTTCTTCAGAATTTGTTACGGTTACAGTTGGTCGAGAAAAGAACGATGGCTCCTCCGACAGGGATCCCCCCACCCAGTTATAACGCTAATGAGCATTGTGAATTCCACTCTGGGGCACCCGGCCATAATATCGAAAACTGCCACGCTTTCAGGCATAAAGTGCAAGATTTTCTTGATAGCACTGCTATTAATTTTGGTACGGAAAGGGCCCAATATTACACAACAACCAATGCCAAACCATGAATAGGCTGGAGTATGGTGGACAAAGAGGAGTTCTATAGTTCGGGTGGGCCGTTAAAAGTAGATCAGAACAGTGGCAGGCTGCCTCTAATAACTGATTGTGAAGATAGCTGGTTCAGCAGCAGGACAGATGTGAAAGCCCGGTTCTCGGAAGCTGGCATTTTTCTTCGTTTTATCTTGTCATTTCTTTACGTTTGTAGTTTCTTTCCTGTTTAAATTGCAATCTTGTTCGTAAAACTTGTTGTTTTCATTCAATTGATGATAATGAAATAAATATGCATGTTTTGATTAAATCCATTCGTGTTCACTAATTGTTTTTATAAATGTCCAACACCTGGTTAAGAGGAATCTGGGGGGGATGACGAAAATGAACGACCTGCAACTTCCGATTGCATGCTTTTGAAATAAAACCTGTTGATGATGTACAGGCATTGTTTCAAATCCCCAAACACCAGAGATATAAGGAAGATAATCCCTTGTCTACCCTTTTGAGCCTTGTAGTAGGAGTTTCTTTCTGCAAATGAAAAACCCTCAATCTTAACCTGGGGCAGGGTAGGTGTTAGCTAATTTGACCGAGCATTCAAGTTGCAAAAGGGAGTGTCTGTTCGAGGATCAATCACACCCATATGGGTCGTGCCTAAAAAACCACAATGGTTAAGATTCGCCAACCCAAGAGTGAAACAGTCACATTATTCCACGAAAAGTCAGACAACCAGTGTCACACGACTTGTTCGAAAGAAAAAGAGAAAAAAGAAATCAAAAAGCCCGCTAAGTCAAAACTTGAAAACAAATGACTTAGGCAAAAATAGGGGCATCCCGCTGGACTGGAAAAACAAAAGAATCTCAAAAGATACCCAGTCCAGGAAAAAGTTAGGGAATGAAAAAAAAAAACGAAAGACGGAAAGGATTGTCAAAGAAAAGAAAAATCCTCAAATCCAAATGCGAGTCGTGTGACCTCAAGGGTCAAAGACGAAAGGTGAGTGGCTGTCACTCCCAACGATAATAATTTCTCGAACTATCACTCCTATCTTCCAGCCTCTGAGAGGTGAGCGCTAAGGTCGAATTAGCTGAACGTAGGATGGGAGAACATCAAGGAGAGTGGGTGGGTTAAAATAAACTTTGAGCCTTTATCCTTTTCTTCAAAAACCGTGAACCTGACCACGTTACAACCTTCAAAAGTCCTAATTGAAGCAGGTCGTTTCGAAAGCATACTTCGGTAAAGGTCGTGTCGATTCTGACTCCTAAAAGGGTTCTTCATGCCATGTTGATAAATGTTTTGTGCATTATATGCTATAAACTGTTTTTCCCTTCTCCCAGTGAACAGATTGGATGTCAAAACTATTATATATGTTGCATTAATACGTCTTTTACGCAGAACAACTTGTTTTACTTGCGAGTAAGCGCTTGACATCAGGGAAGTTTCCTACAGTGGAAAGCATGGTCAGGATAGAATACAGAACGCCCGAATGTTCCGCAAGCCGGGGCAAGCCATTAAGTGCTCCCCAGTCAGGTCAGCCATTCGAAGTCAGTTATCCTGGGGCAATCAGGTCGAGATTCGGCAAATCTCTCGTAGTTGGAGGTACTGCTCTGGATCAGCTAATCAGGGGCAAAGTCATTGCAATCAGGGGCAGGCCATCTTAAGAGCGCAGAAGTTATTCTTTACTCGAGGGGCATTTGGTGTGAAGTATTTCTCCGAAGTTCAGAATGCTGGGACAGTTCATATCAGACCAACGGGGTACGAATGTCCAGATTCCCTTTTGAGGACTATCCCCACAGAGGTCCCACAGGCCGGGGCATATCAGAAGCGAAGGAATTGTTCTTCTCCGTATCATCAGAGCTACCCAGAGCTATTCGAGCAGATTCAGTCAATCTTAAAGTGTGAGACAAATGTCGGGAAGTCATGTTACGGTCTTCCGATTCTTCACCCAAATCCATGTTGGCGATCACTGTGAGGCCCATCCGTGTTGGCGCATCAGTTTCCAAATCCAATCGTCATCAGTACGCAGGAAGACTCCGTCTATTTTCTCCAACAAAAGTCCAGTTTTTCAGTGGCACGGGTGAGCTATCCCCAGAGAAGTCCAATCATACTTGGCACATCTGCTATTCCCCAGCAGAGTTATATTCCCCAGCAGGGTGTTACTTCAACAAGGTGTTTGGTTAAGTTCCCAAATTCCCCAGCGGAGTTGATGCTACTCTTCCAGCATTTATTTTGCTGGAATAATTCTGTGATATCCGGTTTATCCCCAGCGGAGTTGGCTTCGTCTTCAGCATTTATTTTGCTGAAGTGGTTTTCTGTACCCGACTTTCTCCAGCAGCCCGAGCCTGCATTAGCATATTGCATACAGCATCATATTTGCATCATACTTGCATTTCAATGCGTAGCATTTCCATCCTGAATGGAGCATTACGCCATAGAAAGAGTCAAACATATGCATACGCATACGAAACATAAACCAGGTTGGTTACCTCGTTGGTTTCAGATGTTTGTTTTCCCCTGCAGATAATTGAGATTATGATTCAGGGAGATGTTCGGATAGCCGGATTTGTGGCGCAAGGCGAGCAGTGATCGTGTTCGTCCTATCATGTGGGCCCCATCAGAGTTGTTTGGTTAAGTTTCTCTTCTTCCCCAGCGAAGTTTTCTTCAGACTGTTGTCACGTCAGTATTGAAAATCTTGAAATTACTGCCTGCCGTCGAAGTAGGTGTTGGACGGATGTCGTCAGAATTACCCCAGTAGAGTTTTTCTTCGGATTGTTGTTACAAGAATCTTATGGATTAAACCTTTGGAGTTATACCCTGGTTGAAGGAGTTATACCCTGGTTGAAGGAGTTATTACCCCTGTTGAAGGAGTTATACCCCGGTTGAAGGAGTTATATCCTGGTTGAAGGAGTTATACCCTGGTTGAAGGAGTTATATCCTGGTTGAAGGAGTTATACCCCGGTTGAAGGAGTTATACCCAGTTTGAAGGAGTTATATCCTGGTTGAAGGAGTTATTATGCCTTGTTTGAGGCAGTTTGTTGCCCTGGCTGACAGAGTTATTATGCCTTGTTTGAGGCAGTTTGTTGCCCTGGTTGAAGGAGTTGTTATGCCTTGTTTGAGGCAGTTTGTTATCCTGGTCGATGGAGTTGTTACCTTTTGTCAAAGGAATTATTATCGGTGTTGGCAGAATCATTACCCGTGCTAACGGAGTGGCTCCCTGCGGAATTATTGGTTCAAGTATCTGTGTCATCGGAGATGTGTCCCACAGAGTAACTTGTTCAAGTCACTGAATGCCTGATTCGCGCTTCACGTAGCATTTTGTTTGTTTCTCTGCAAACGAAGGTCAAGACTTTTGTGTTTTCGACGTGGTCCTTTGGCTCGATGCATGCTTATTGTAGCAAAATTTGGAATTAATTGTGGATTCAAGGCCTGTGGCGTTACGCAGGTGGTTGAGGACGAAATCAAGTCAGTTCTTATCAGATAATTGATCAGTTGTTGCCGTGACAACCGGATTCGGTTTTCTGAATGTTATTTTCCCGCAGTGGTGGCGGAGTTATTTCCCGTAGTGGTGACGGAGTTATTTCCCGTAGTGGTGACGGAGTTATTTTACCGTAGTGGTGACGGAGTTATTTCCCGTAGTGGTGACGGAGTTATCTTCCCGTAGTGGTGACGGAGTTATTTTCCCGCAGTGGTGGCGGAGTTATGTCCCGTAGTGGTGACGGAGTTATTTCCTGCAGTGGTGGCGGAGTTATGTCCCGTAGTGGTGACGGAGTTATGTCCCGTAGTGGTGACGGAGTTATGTCCCGTAGTGGTGACGGAGTTATTTCCCGTAGTGGTGGCGGTGTTATCTTCCCGTAGCGATGGCGGTGTTATTTTTCTGTAATGGTAATAGAGTCAGTACCCGTAGCGATGGCGGTGTTATCTTTCTGTAACAGGGAAGGAGTTATTACCCGTAGCGATGGCGGAGTTATTTCCTGTAGTAATGATAAAGTAGTACCCGTAGCGATGGCGGTGTTGTTTTTCAGATTATCTTCCCACAGTGGTGGCGGAGTGATGACGGTGTTATTTTTCTGTAATAGTGACAAAGTGATTTTCCTGTATCGTTGGCAGGGTCATGTTGTGTTGACAGAAGTACTTCCCCAGTGAAGTCGTCCAGTTCATTCCATTATTGACAAGATAATATTGAAATCAGACTTATTCCCCAAACAGTGGTGCAGTTATTTCTGCGGTTGGCAAATTTCCGGGTTCTTAGTATTCAACCGTCTCGTACCTCGAATGTTTGAAGGTCGTTCGCGCTTCACCCAGTCGGGTCCAAGTCGCTTGAATAGGGGCAGCTGTTGCACCCTAAAATTTGCTCAACCTTATTCACTTGGTTTATGTTTCAATATCATTAGCATTTGCATGTAGGGTCACGTACATAGTCTAATCATCTACATAGCATAGCATAACAAATCATCCAATAGGGACCGAGCATTATTCTCATCTCTATGAGCCTATCAAGAGGTTATTATTCTAATTCAATCTCATTCAAGTCATCAGAAAGAATTTGAAAGCTATCAAGTCAGTGGATCAAGCAAGTGCATCCATCTCCTATCTGAGGGTATGTGAGGCTCAACAAAGAAATTGCGAGCTGTGGATGGAGCATGGAGAGTATGTGGGCATCATAGAGGACTTAGAAAGTCATTTGAAGAAGGAGACAAGTCATTGATATGATCACAGGAATTGCAGTTGAAGGCAGCCAACTAGGGTTTCATCTGGGGTCAACTCTAGGTCAATTGACTGATTGAAAGACATTAAGGGCTATTGGAAAGATGTGGGGTTCATCATTTGACATGTAGAAGAGGATATGGTGGTATGCCAAGAAGAATTCAAGAGAAATCAAGGAGAAGAGGAGTTTCTAAATTAGGGTTTCTGTGTAAAATCCCCTAGTTTAGGTCAAATTTCCAAGCAAGATAAGTCAAAATGCAAGCTTCAAATGGATCCTTGGCCAACATGAAACTTGTAGAGGATCTCAAGACCTTTAATTTGAGTGGTGGAAGACACTAAGGAGATTTATAGAACTCAAGTTATGGTCCTTGCAAGTTACAGGTCATCTGAGGTATCTGAAATTTTGTCTGTGAAAGTGACTTGACTTCTATGCAATATTTACCCCTCAAGGAGATTTCAAATGAATTTCTGGCCAACATAATAGTTGTTCCTAATTGTCTTATCTTTCTAGAATGGTATAGTATGCCTTCATATGATTTGTGGAACTCTACTTATGGTCTTGGCAAGCAAAGGGTATTTTGGTCATCTGAGAATTACAGGTCATTCTTAGCTTATGCCTAAAACGCATACAAGGAAGCTTCAAATGAAAAACTTCACAACATCAAAGTTGCTCAAAATGCAATTTTAAGTCTAGAAAAGAAGTCATAAAAGTTTGGAAATGCATGGAATGAGACTTGACCAAAGTTGGTGAAAAATGACCTAAAAAAGGCATATAAGTTGAAAAAGTTGAAATAAAAAATTGGTTTGAGAGATCTACAAATCCAATATGGGTCATCCAATATACCAAATTGGTTCCAAACATCATTTTAAAGACATTGGTTCAGCCACTTTTTTGAGTTAGGGTTTAAAAATTGGACTTGCTTTGTAATATTGTTTCTTGCATCATAAGGCAACTTGGTAAAACTCAACACAAGGCAAGGAAAGGCTTGGTTTTTTCACATACACCTCCAATATCTCATGAAAGGAGATTTTAACACAAGTTTACAAAGGTGCAAGCATGAGATAAGAGATATTCAACATGTCATCACATGAGGAGTTCATGAATTTTCCACCACTTTCTAGAATCCTCTAGGATCAATCTAGAAACTTCTCAATCTGTTAATCATCATCTATATATTGAGAGTAAATAATTGTTGCAAGGGGTTGGTGCATTGAGGGGGAGAATAGAGAGAATTAAGAGGTTGCTTCCATTGTAAGAAATTGAGAGAATCATCATAATCTTCCATTTCTGATCATTTCTTTTCTTCATCCATCATCCATTGAAGTTTGTGAGTGATTGTAAGCAAGGTCAGAGGTCCAACAATGGAGGATTGAAGAGCTAGCTTTCACATTGCAAGAATCCATATCAGAATTGCAGACAAGAATCCAAGCGTCTTCCACTATTTCTTTTGCAAACAGAAACCCTAGCACCTCCAAGGGATCATTGGTGAAAGCTTACAAGGGTTGAATCGAGCTCCTTCTCATCTGTTTCCTCAAGAATTGCAGGTTGGTGAAGTTTCTTTTATCTCTCTGTTTAGGTGTTGTTAGGTTAGATTATTGGTGTAGGATTGTTAGGGTTAGGAAGATGAACATGCACCCTCTCTGTTATGGCCATTAGTGAAGGTTTGATTCATGGCAGTTTTTCTTTGATGACCTAGAACACTCCATTTAGGGCATGATGATACTAGTGAGATAGCTCAGGATGCTCACCATAATCTGTAGATCATTCTAGGGTAATTTGAGCAAGAAATATTGAGGTTCATGACAGAGCTAATCAATGGTGTCCAGGACTTATGGCTATCGGGTTTGGTTTTTGGGAGGTCCTTAGAGAAAACTAAAAGCATAGTCTTGTAGAGGGGAAGAAATGGAGTGAGTTTGGTTTTTAAAGTGTGTAATTTCATGGCATATTGAGGGAGAACGAGGAGCTTGAAGTTTGTGCACGGGAGCTGTATTTCTCTGCAAACCCTAATTCATTTGGGACGATGACCGTGGACCGTCGGATTGGTTCAAATAATTGACCTTTTCATTTAATCGAGCGGCTGATATTCAAAGTTGAAATGAGAGGGAAATATGGCTGAGAACGAAACGCAGCGTTTCATTAAACGCGCGTCTGGGCCTTGGACTCAGATCACTATCCCCACCCCCTTTTGGATAGGCCCAATGGAATGCACGTGAAATTATTACTTTCTGCACCGAGGATTTGATCATTTTCTTTTGGTTTTTAAATTCAATTTCTGAAACGCGCTGGGCCTAGCATTATTGATATTCGCACCCCATCCTCCATGGCCCACCTGATATTTGAACTAGGCGTGTATGCTGATAGCACCCCCCTCCCCTTTTATTCATATTTTGTGTTTTTAATTTCTTTAATATTTTTGACATCTTTAAAAAATCATAAAAAATAGGAAAATTGAGATTTTTAATTCTTTCTCTTTGCTATAGGTCCATAGTTCTGTCTAGAAAAATACCAAATAATAAAATAGACATTTTATTTTGTTTTAATATTTTTCATGCATTTTTCTTATAAATAGCATTTTATTAAGTTTAGTTTGGTGCTCAAATTTGTTGATTTTAGTTCTCATAGGTTCCCTTAGATTTAGGGTTCATTCTTTTTAGAGTGATTAGTATAGGACTTCAACTTGTACATAAGATTTAATTCACAATTTTAGGATTAATTTTTAGGTGATTTGGTTAAGTATGATTAGTGTGATCAAAATTAGGGTTTTAAATGAGCATAGGTGAAATAGATTAATTCTTTTAGGAGATTTTCATTTGATTTTTGGGGTATGGACTATAGGGGTTATGGGTATAGGATAGATCCCTTAGAAAATATTAGGATTCCCCTACTGCTACTAGTATATTGCTTATATGTGATTAATTGTATGGTGTGCCCTCTTTAGGGTTATCTTTTTGTCTGTGTGGGGTATTGGGTTTGTTTGGGATTTGGGGAGAGCTGAAGACCTGTGATGGTGAAGTCCATTTGAAGACCAGAGACTGAAGACCAACTTCCAGAGTTGATGAGGAGATTCTGTGCTGGCAGCTGTTGAAGTTGGTAGGATCTAGGAGATAGGCAGAGCCCTAGAGTAGTCAACTTGATTCTCAAACATGGAAGGTCTTGACTGCCTCCATTCTTCTCTGTGATGCAGAGTCTCTCTAAGACACTCACCCCCTTCCTTTGGAAGGCTTGGTGCTACTGTCTAAGGGATAGAACTCTTGAGAGAAAATATCTTATGTGTTAGTAGCAGTTTGTTTGCCACCCTTGGTAGTCAACTAATTGCTTAACACCCAATTCACTCTTGTGATTGATCCCTCATCCTGGAGGTTTGAGACTTGAAGAAAAGCCATTGTAGACTGAAGATGCATGACAAAGACCTTGCTTGAAGGCTGGGGAGATGGAGATTGATGCTTGCTGAAGCTTGTAGCTGATTGGAGATGACTTGAAGATAGGTGTTGATGCAGAGCTGCTGTGGCTGTTTATTTTAGCTGTATTTCATTTCTGATGTATTGATTGGTTTTCCCTGACTGTATTGTTTGCTGTTTAACCTGTTGGGTTGAAAGTGAACCCTGTTCACTTTTGCCTATTGTTTTCTAGGTTCGAGGTTGAGTGGGACTCCCTTGCCTCGCTTGTATTGTTGCATCCATGCATTTTACTGCTTTACTATATACCTGTTATTGTTTCTGTTCCCGTCTATTCCCTTAGGATCTCTGTTTCTCTCTGCGCAAGAGAGGAGCATGATAGACACTAGGTCTTAACCCATGCATGACACTAGGTCTTAACCCTCTTTAGGTTAGTTTGATTCCCTTCGCAACCGTAGGTTAGAGTTCTGTCTCTTCTTTCTCAAAACAAACAGAAAAACACAATAAAGATTTCAAGCACAATAAAAGACACTTCTTCCGTAAAAGAATGTGAACTCATCAAAACGTCATTTTTTGTCCACTTGGACTGCTAATCAGAAAAAACCTTTTTCAGAAGGAATAAAAACAATCAAGACAGACTTGTGTCGTACGTGGCCCGAACTACGTTTACTCTGATCTTTCATGCTGTATGAAAGTACGTAGGCATAGGATGCGATATCCTAGCGAGCAACCTTCCCCTCCTTTCCCGTAGGTAGGCGAACTACGTTGACTCTGATTTCTCGTTTCAGACGGGAATACGTAGGCATAAAGTGCGATACTTTGCCGAGTCATTTTCATTCTCTTCTCTTTTTAACCCCTGACCTGTAGAGTAGATAGAATAACAATCCATACTCGAAAACAAGCGTGGATCTCGTCGAGTACGACGGACGTGAGGGGTGCTAATACCTTCCCCTTGCGTAACCGACACCCAAATCCAGGTTTTGGTTGCGATGACCATTCCTTTCCCGTCTTTGCGGTAGATTTACTCTGAGCGTTTCCTTTCCCTCCTTTGGGATAAATAACGCACGGTGGCGACTCTTCTGTTCAGCCGGCGCCGATTTTCGCAGTAGCGACATGCATTTCCATGGAGTTTCAGCAAACCCTAGCTGAAGGTTGAAGACAACCTCTCAGCCATCAGATCAAGCAAGACTGGTTGACCTGAGAAGCAATCCAACGGCTCATGTTCAATTGCATTTTGGGAGGGAAGCTAGAAACAAGTGAAATGCACCGTTTCATTAAACGGTGGCTTCTTGGGCTTAGGTGGATCCAATGACTATACACACCCCCCAGCCATGGCCCATTGGATTTTGCGCTGAATATCATTGCTATTCTCATCGTGGATTTTTCATTTTCTGTATGTTTTATCATTTATTTTCTGTTTTAATAAATGGGCCCAGCGCGCCTTACTATCTGAACCCCTATTCTGGGCCCATATGAAATTTGAATTGCACACGCTTGCTATCTGCACCACACCCTTCCATATTTTCATTTTATTTTCTCCATTTTATTTCAATCTTTGAAAATTCATATCAATTTGAAAATTAATGATTTTTAAGTGGGAATTTTTGCTCCCATTTCATATTAATGTCTAGAAAATTGTCAAATAAAAATATTTTCCTTTCATGCATTTTTGATATTTTTTGTGTATTTTCTACTTTTATTGCATTTTATTTCTTTTATGTTGATCCATGAATTTGTAGAATTTTGTTTAGGTAGTTTCCTTAATATTTTTAGGCCATTCTTTTTAGGATAGTTAGATGTAAGCTTTAGCTTCCCACTGGATTTATTCCATAATTTTGTGATGAATTTTAGGATAGTTTTTATTAGATGACACTAGGTTGTGTAAAATTAGGTTAATCTTCAACATAGGTCCATAATGACCTTAGATTTTTGGGTTTTTAGGACAAATTAGACTATGGGACATATAAGGGTATTAAGTGTAGGTATGTAGGATCCCTTAGAAATTATATTAGGTTTTAATATAGTAGTATACTATTTTTAGATGATTTTTGTAGTTGATGATTGTTTGTGTTGCCCTTGTGGGCTTGTATTTTTGTTTGCTTTGCTTTGTGGGCTTGGAGAGCTTGGTATTGTTCTAAGGAGCATTAAGGAGCATAGTAGAATACTTGAAGATTGGTTGAGGAGCTTGAGAGCTTGATCTTATTCGTTTTGTTGATTGTTTTAGGATTAGGGACTAGGAAGAGTTTAGATCTAGTTAACTTCCTTCTCAAACATGGATGGTATCTTTCACCTCCATTCCTCCCTATGATTCAAAGTCCTTCCATGGTATACACCTCTCTCCTTTGGAGGGATAAGTGATGTACCTAGGGAGTAGAACTTTTGAGGGAACCATTCCCTTGATGTGGAACCCTTATAGGTCACCTTTGGTGGTCAATAAGCAGTTCAATATCCCCAGCTTATCCAGTAAGTGATTTCCTCTGGTTTGATTATCTTGAGAAATGTTGAGCTTGAGTTTGAAGGTGAGGACTTCATTGAAGAGTGTAGAAGAGGATGAATCCTTGAGCATTGCCATTCCAGCTGAAGCTTGAAGAGCAACAAGAGCAAGTTGATACTTGAAGACCCCTGAAGATGAAGTAAAGACTGAAGGATGAAGTTGACACTTCTAAGTGATTGAGATTGATTCTGAAGAGCTGAAGCTTGAAGAACAAAGGAAGTTGATACTTACTTTGATACCTGGAGATCCTGAAGGAGCCAAGTTGGTACTTATGATTGATAGTGAAGCCTGAAGGTGGAGCTGATCAAGAAGCTGAAGCTTAAAGGAGAAGATAAGTTGAAACTTATGTTGAAGGGTTGAAACCTGGAAAAGCAAATTGATATTTGTCAAGAGTGATTGGAAGTCTGAAGACTGAATTGCTGTTGGAAGAGCTGAAGCTTGGAGTTGAGAGAGGAGTTGATCTGCTTTCTTTTCTTTTTCTTTTCTGTATTGATGTGTTTTGTTTGTCTTGCTTGATGCATTAGAATAAGTCCATATCTAGAATAGGTAGAATCTAGGAGCATGATTGCACTAGAGGTTGAGTTGCTCGCTCTGCTTGTATTGTTACTGTGTGGCTTTGCTTGCGGGTATTCGGTAGAGCCCAACTCCCTTGCCCATGTGGTTTGTTTGCCTGATGGCATTTCATTTCAGTTTTTCTGTATGATTGCAGTTTACTGTTTTTGCTTGATATCATGTTTTATATTTCAGTATGATTACTGTTATCCATTCTGGCTTGAGGTTGAGATGAGCTTGTGGAGGCTGAAGCCCCACACACATTTCCTCCCTCACTTGCATTGCATGCATTTTACTGTTAAGCTGATGCTTTGTCTGTTTTGGTGTATCATTGACATGATCCCTTAGGACTCTCATTTCCTTTGATAAGGAATTGATGATAGAACTTTAGGTTGAAACCTATGCATGACAACTTCTAGGAGTTCCCTGTTCAAACCTCAACCATAGGATGAATCCATGGCATGGCAACAGTAGGACTTGATAGTCTCCCTCCTAGTTGGGCCTGTTCTCTTCTCATCTCAAAACAGTTTAAGATACAGTAATCATGAATGATTTCTTTCGTACGTTACAAGCCTTAAGCTATCTGAGAAAGGATTGTGGGAGAGTTTCTTTTCCACAGTCTGGATGTTTAGTATGGTACCCTTTGGGTGACATGCGACGCATTCACTCTCAGGTCACAGTCTCTAGTGCGATTGAAATCGCAAACACAATAAAAAACACTTCTTTCGTAAAAGACAGGAAATAAACCGTAGTTTCCCGAACTACGTGAGCTCTGATCTCTCATACCTGTTGAGAGTACGTAGGCACAAGATGGCGATGTCTTGGCGAGCTACCTTCCCCCATAATCCGTCATAGGTCGAACTACGTTGACTCTGATTTCTCGTTCTCTGATGAGAATACGTAGGCATAAAGTGCGACGCTTTGCCGAGTCATTTTTCTTTTCTGTTTAAGCCAGCCTTGATAGGTAGGTAGATAAAACCAACCCGTCCAAGTAAACACAACAAGCGAGGATCCCGTCGAGTACGACGGACGTGAGGGGTGCTAATACCTTCCCCTTGCGTAACCTACTCCCGAATCCAGACAATGGTTGCGACGACCTTGTCTTACCCTTTTTCGTTAGGTTTTTCCGATCGTTTCCTTTCCCGTTCTGAGGGATAAATAACGAAAGGTGGCGACTCTTCTGTTGCGCCGGCATCTTATTTTCGCGCAAGCGACACATAACCCTCCACAAACCAAGAAAAAACCTGATAAGGACAATTCAACATGAAAAATTGGAGGTTGTTTTAAAGGAAGGGGGAACATAACAGAAAGGGGAGAAGAGAAAAACACATAGAGAAAGGAGGATAACTTTCACTAACCTGTTCTTCTGCCCTCAATCAAACAACAACCAAATATCACTCCTTCACGGTTTTACCACAACACATTCATACTCATCAAAAGCCACGAACCCATTCCACCACAACATCTCAAAACTCCTTCCACCTCCGATGCGGTACACCAACATAACCACCTTGAACAACCCTTTGCACCACCCATACACCTACCATCAATGCCACGTTCACGAACACAACACAACAACTACCCCATGACCGAAAAACTACAAGAAGTGAAAAGAACATAAGAAAGCATGAAATGCAGCTGGATTTTCTGTAGACGTCGTCTCCACAACTTTAATCATCACAACTTCCACTTCAAGCCGTGATTCACAAATCACAACAACAATTTCAAATTCGACGCAGCCGTGTGGATGAAAAACTAGTGAGAGGAGAGTTGCGATCAGGAGAAGGCGATGTTGATTTCGTGATGCCTTTGTTGGTTTTCTTCCTCGAGCGAAGTTTGTGTCGTTGAGAGAGAGGCAGAAAATGATGATAGAACTCACGGTGGCGGAGTTGTTCAACAAGTAAAGATAGGCGAGATCATTGAGAAAGAATCAGGGTTGTTTCCATGTTTTTTCTCTTTTCCTCATTTTACTGATTTATTTTTTTATATATATAAAATTTTATTTTTGTTGATTTGGGCTTTTGGAAGTCCATTGGATATTTATTTTCACACCACTATATCATTCTTTACACCTCATCCCTCTTGTTTTATTATTTTTTTATTTATTTATTTTTTATATATTTTATTTGGTATTATACTTTAGAAATCTTTTAATAATTTTTTTCCAATTCTCTTTAACATATCAATAGCTTATATTTTAGATTATTTAGTTTTATTTGTTAAATAAAAAACCTCAAAAAATATTTTTAATTAGTTTATAGATTATTTCTTTTTGTTTCAAATCCATGTTTAGAATGCCAACATTAGGGTTTTCAACCTTTGATTACTTCAATTTTAATTTCTTTATCGATTTGTCTCCTAACCTTGTTGGCTTATGATGTGATACTTTTGGAGACTTGGTTATTTTTATCTTGACTATGTCACTTACTCATTATCTTCATCATACATCTTGTGTCATATTATTTCTCTTTGCCTGACATGTGATTGGTTGCTTCCACGCTTTGGTCCCGTTTTCTTTTGTTGATTTATTTTAATGCTTGCTTTATACACATGTTGTTATTTGTTCATGAGTTTAGCTTTGATGATTGATGTGTTGCTTGGCCCTATCTCAATATTGTCTTTATGTTGTCTTTTTGTTTCATTCCAAAGGGAAGGATCCCTCTTGTTAACTGCCATGTCATATGTTAGGATAACCTTGTCCACCATTCCCTTGAGACTTTGTTAGAGTCTTACCCTTGTTGACCTACTTTAAGTTTAGAGTCGCCACACACTATGTAGGTGTCTTGCTACAGACACTTACCTTCCCCCTTAGAACATTCATCATTATCAAGAGTTCCTCACCCCTAGTTAGGCGAACTACGGAGGCTCTGATTCCTCATTCCTAGTCATGATACGTAGGCAAAAGATGCGATATCTTGTCGAGCTCTCTAACCAATAACAACTAACTCCCTTATCTCACGCTATCGTGCAACCGAGACTAGTTTACTTTACCCCTTATCCTAGCCTTAGGATTGGAGTCACCGCACTCCATATAAGTGTTATGGTGATGGACACTTACTTTCCCTGTTTAATCAAGCCTTAGGTTTGGAGTCACCACACTCCATGTAAGTGTCATGGTTATGAGCACTTACCTCCCTTTAGAAGCTTGACCATAGTCAAGAGTTCCTCACCCCTTGTTAGGTGAACTACGAATGCTCTGATTCCATCCTAGTTAGGATACGTAGGTACGAGATGTGATGTCTTGGTGAACATACTTTGTATATACATTAGGTCTTTACCTTAGCAAGAAAACTTTAGCATAACACAAATACAAATAAGTGGTTCCTGTAGAGTACTAGAAATACTTAGGACGCTAACACCTTCCCTAGGTATAACCAACCCCGAACCTTAGATTCTCTTAACTTTGTTGTTACATAACGTACTTAGGGTTTTCTTCGATCTTTACTCTTTCCTTTGGATAAATCAAATCTTGGTGGTGAATTTCATGATTTGTGATTCAAGTTAATTAATAGCTTGAGATCTGATTCTCACTGCAACACCAACTTTTGGGCCATTTTTCTCAATGATCCACAATGATTCAGGACAAACCTTAAACATCAAACTTAAAGAATATTATACCAGATTTCCAAAATGATCTAGAACATCAAAATCCCTTACTTGAGCAAAGAGATATGTAGTGCAAAACATGCCTTGATGCAACTGTTTTGGTAAGGCTGATTTGGCATTACTTGTGATGCACAATTTTTTGAGTCCAAGTGTGATGATCATACAATGCTAATTCTACAAGAATCTGAATGAATTATAAAAAATATGCAAGATAGAAATCCACTAAGTAAAGAGTAATCCCTTTTAAATGATGAAACATTATCACTTAAGTCTTGAATTCAAGAGGCATTTATATGGAATACTGCATTATCAAAGAAACCACTCGCACCAGTTAAGATGCATTCTTAAACAACAATAAAAACATCTGCATAATGTGGAAATGGTCAAAAGGAGAGCTAGGCTAATGGAAGAGATAAGGTACTTTGAGATAGAAGTAATGATGCATTGCCAAAACCATTGAACATTGAGCTCATCCTTCAACCATCAATATTCCTCCAAAACAAATTTGTTCCCCTATAAATAGAGGCCGCATTTTATCATTCAGAGTACACCAAAACAAATACAACACTTGTTTTCTCATTCTTCTTCTTTCACTTCAAAGTTTCAAAATTTCGAAGAGTGAGAATCAAGTTTTCAAAACCAGAGCTTCTCTACTCAAACTTTTGATTCAAACACTTCATATACATCATGTATAAGTGATCCAAACACTTAAACACTTTCTGTAATATCAAATTCATAAAGATCACATCTCACATTGATTAAGTTGTAGTTGGATTTGAGCCAAGAAATCCAAAAGTTTTTAACTTGTTTCAAGCATCTCAACACAATCCTTGAGGTCCAAGAAAGCTATTAGGATCATCATTTCAAATCTGTAACACCTCCAATTGAGGATTTTCTTTCCTCTTGCAAGGTAAGCCTGACCTTTTCAAACTCTATGATTTATACATCATAAATGTTATTTCAAGTTACCAATGTGTTTCTGGTAGTTCATAGATCATTTACCCTCAATCAATTGTTATTTATATTACGTGTATAGGATTTCATTATAGTTTTTGCAAAACCAGGGTTCATCTGGTTCATGCTTAATAATTCGCTCCACACTAAAAATAAACGAAATTAAGTACCACCATATGATACTTGTTTAAAAATGAGCAATTTTCATGTTTACACCTTTCAAAACTATTGTGTATTGAATGAGATAAAGCTCTTTCTGTAAAAATGGAGCTCGTGGAAGAAGATGATGTTAATGGTGTGCATTTTGGAATTTGGCACGCATTCTTAACATTTTTCCAAATGGTTTCGTTTAATTATCACCAACGCAAATGGCTCGGCTGGAAAGGGCGTGTTTTGATGGTTTGATCCTTGGTGGCGTGGGTTCAAATCCCACCCACAACATTTTTTTTACCACTTTTCATATTTTTTCACATTTTTATTCCAAACTTCAAACATTTATTTCTCTTATCAAATTAATAATTTTTGACCCAATCGTTTTCACACATATCACTTATAAACTTCGTTTAAAACATTTCACTAATAATTTTGATTTTTCTTTCTAATTGTTTCATACCAAATTCATTTACCATTCTCATATGGATAAATACACTTCGTTTAAAACATTATTACAAGATCACAACATGTTTATCTTGACTTGCACATCATTTATACCATGTTTAAATCATTTCCTTTTTGAAAATACCTCTGATTAAATCTTTCATTAAGGTTTCATCTTGATTAAAAACTTTTTCAAAACTTCTTAAACCACTCATGGGCCTCTATTAGAGTGCAAGTCCCTCCCCTCCTCTAAAAAATTTCTTCAATTTCTCTATCTTTCAAATCTCAATCTTCAACTTTCATCAAACACAGCCCTAGTGGCATTCAAATTTCAAACTCTATAGACCTCTATTAGAGTGTAAGACCCACCACCTTTTCAATTCAATCATGCTTAGACATGGGCCTCTATTAGAGTGTCAGACATTCCACTTTCATATCATGTCTATACATGTTGAATACTTGTCATATACTTATTTATATTAAGTTTATCTTGACATTTATAACACCTCATCCTTAGTTTAGACTTAGTTTAAACATTAGGGTTCCCTCAACTACAACATAGTTCAAACACTAGTTCCCCTGGGATGAAGTCAACTTCACAATAGCCTACTCTTAGGCTTTATCCAAGCACCCCAGCCTCCTCTTGGGCTTCATACAAGGACCCTTTAGGCTTCTTAAAAGCATCATAACCTCCATCTTAGGCTTCATACAAGATACTATCAATTCAAAACTTTCCCCCAGTTAAGTTAGCTCCCTCTCAGATACAAATGCAATTTTAACTTCACATCTTGGGATTTGAAAACGATACAAATAAACTTTTTAGCTTCATATCTTTGGCTTTGAACAAGATAATAATATTTTAGCTTCAACATCTTGGGCTTTAAACAAGATACTGAAATAATTCAACTTCACCCCATAGATGAGACATTGAGTCATCTTTGTAGGAAGATATCTCTTCTATACACCATAATTCAAAATCAAACATTAAAAACTTTTTTTCCCATATAAGTGATGTAAGTGGCACACTTGTTGGTTCAAAATCCAAGTTAGATTCCTTCTCTTATCATGGTCCAAAACTTTTCTTTCATCTAAGTGGTGTAAGTGGCACACTTGTTGATACTATATCCAAGTTAAGGTCATTCTCTTAGCATGCAAAGACTCATAAAGGAAGATGTGGCATTGCTTAGGATTATTTAATATCCAAGTTCAAAGCTTCTTCCCTTATGATATTATTCTCAGATGTTTGTGATGAATTGGTGTGATATCTCCCCTAAAAATGACAATTTGTCTTTTCTTTCAAACCAACGAAACTTTTAGCTTCACATATTGGGCTTTGAACAAGATATACAAATACCCTTTTAGCTTCATCATCTTGGGCTTTAAACAAGATACAAGTTCCACCCATAGTTAGGTGGAACTCCGAACGCTCTGATATCCCAATGTCTCTTTTTGGTAATACGTAGGTATAAGGTCGTAAGATCTTAGCGAGCACACCTTTAAATAAAACCCGTTAGGTCCTCGTACCTTTCATAAAACAAAAACTCCCATAAACATCTCACATTCTCATTCTCACCTTTAGGCTAAAACTTTCCCAATAAAAAGTAAACAACTTAAGTATGTAAGATAACTAATAGTAAATATGTACAAAAAGTTCATATAGAGTACTATAGATACTTAGGATGTTAATAGCTTCCCTTAGTATAACCAAACCCCGATTCCAGATCTCTTTGCATTTGTAGGGAAAACATTTACACGCAGGGTTAGTTTAGATTCCTTCCCCTTCCTTTTAAGCATCATAGGATAAATATTAGAAATTCGAAAGTGGCATAAGCACGATTCACGAGGATTTCACCATCTCAAGATTGGTGGGGTTACAGAAATCAGTCCCACACCAAGAATAGCTATACACCAATGCACACATCATGCACACTTTTTGGCAAAAATTGTAAAAGTTGAAATCATAACAAAGTTGTACAATTTAAGTCCCTCACAACCCATTCTCATTCCACACTCTATTCTTACTTTCTTCCACTTAATAAACAACAACAACACCTCATCATAATCCAAAAAACCAGTGTGCCCTTCATCACATTTTTAATTTTGGACAAAACTCCAAACTTTGTTTACCTTTTGTTTTGGGCTTCTATTGACCTCAGAACCCGTCATATAAGAAGAAGTAAACCCTAGAACCTAGAGAGAGCTTCATTTTCACAAAAACCATAGAGTGAGTCCCAAACAAGGAAACTTGAAAATCCGCCAGCTTAGTGGAGGTACCCTCTTGGAATTACTGATGTTGAGCGAGTAAGTCGTGAATACATTACTTTTTCCATTGGGAGCCTAAGAAGCTGAGTACTTTAGTAACCTTTTGCCCATTTGGCCATTTTAGGATGTAGTGCGGTGACTATTAAGAATACTTGATATGCGATACTAAACTCAAATGAGATTCATCTTAAGGATATTACAGCTCTCATGAGTCAATCGATTTGCTAGTAATATCCTAAAGAAGGGTCAGTAATTTTGGGAACCTTGTTAGAACCCGTTCTACAGGTACAAAACGAACCCCTAATATATACCTTTGGGATGGGTAGATCCATGGCTTCATTCTCGTGACGATAAACCCTTAAACCAATGTTTGTAAATGTATGTGTTTGTGCATACATGCTTTCATAAAAAAATTTCAAAATTTTTCAAAATTTTCAAAAAAAAACTAAAAAAATAGGTGTTTGCAAATATTAGAAATTGTGTTATGGATTTTGGTAGAAGAAAAACTCAAAAGTACACCTTCAGAAGTCCAAGACTAGAAGACCTAAGAAGATTGGGGAGATTGATTGATAATCCTGAAGCTTTCAGAGCTAAGTATGAAGGGCTTTTGTCTCTTTTAAAGTCAACATGATAGAGGGAGTCCTATCTACATTGGTTCAGATATATGATTCGGTGTACCACTGCTTCACGTTTCTAGATTATCAGCTCACACCAATATTAGAAGAGTACTCTCAGTTGATTGATTTACCCATTTCTGATCAAGAACCATTCTCTGTTTTGGAAGAGATTCCTAAAGACCAGACCATTGTAAGAGCTACCTCCTTGGAAGTTTCAGATATCAAAGCTCACATGACCACCAAGGGAGGAATTCAAGGTCTACCAGCTAAGTTTTTGATGGAAAGAGCCTAATACTTGACCAGTATAGGAAACATGGTTGCTTTTGAGGTTATCTTTGTTCTACTCATGTATGGATTATTCCTCTTTCCCAACATTGACAAATTCGTCGACGTCAACGCTCTCTAGATATTCTTAATTGGGAATCCATTCCCAACTTTGCTTGAAGATACTTACCACTCAGTGAATCTAAGGAACTTGTACAGTGGAGGGATGATTACATGTTATGTACCATTACTCTACAAATGGTTTATTTCTCACTTGCCCAAATCTGTTGCTTTTTGGGATCTCAAAGGTGGTATGCGATGGTCGCAAAAGATTATGTCTCTCACTCACCCTGACATAGATTGGTAAAATCGGGTCTATGGTGGAACAAAGATCATTGACAGTTGCGGAAGTTTCCCCAATGTACCCCTCATTGGTACTAAAGGAGGGATCAATTACCACCCAGTTTTAGCTCGTCGTCAGCTTAGTTACCCTATGAAGTACATACCATACAACATTCATATAGAAATTCTTTTCTTCAAGGAAGGAGAAAATGACAAAGCACTTAAAGAGGAAATTGTGCATGTGTGGCGTCATATTCACAAGAAAGGAAGAGAATCTCTGGGAAAACCGAGTTGCATCTCTGTAGAGCCTTATCTCCAATGGGTATAAACTAGAGCCATAAAGTTGAGGATGCCTTACCCTCATCAAAGAGTGTTTCCCCTAAAGGAATCTATCCTTTACTTCATGAACGACACAGAGAAACCTCAGATCACTTTTAACAAAACTCAACGTGAAAAGAACTCTTGGAGTAACAAATATCAAATTGTCATCCAGGAGAACATAAAGATCAAGAATCTGCTAAAAGAAAAAGATGCTCTGATTGAGATACTTGAACAACATTCTTGTGAAAGACAAGAAGAACGGGAAAATTTACTCTCCCCTTTCACCTGGCAAAAGATCGTCAACCTGCCAATAATTGAGGAAGCCCGACTCAAGAGGCAGAAGAAAAGCCAGCAACGAGGGTTTGGAGCCCCATCAAAGAGAGTTATTTAATGTCTATAGGCTTAGTTTCCCTTTTCTGCATTATAAATATTGTACTTTTGTATTCTTTTCAGCATACCCAATAAAAGTGTTTTAGTGTTTATGTTATCCACTGAATGATATTTGCAACATGATTGTTGAAAGTTCTTTAAAAAAACAAAAGAGCATCTGCATCCTTTGCACATCATGCATCATTCTAGATTTCACATCTTTCATAAAAAACTTACACATATTTGTCGCACTTTAGAGTCAAACTGTCTCATTCATACAATACTCGGGCCAATCATCAGAAGAAAATTGATGATCTTGAGGAAGAAAACAGAGAACTAAGAGAGGAGGTCACTACTCTAAAAGAAAGTATGGAAAGACTCAACATCAGGATAAAAACAATGGCAGCGGCTCAGGATCAACCGTCTCAAAGGACTGTGATCTCAGAAATTATCTTCGCACCAATCATTGAAGTACCCGTCAGTATTCCTTAGTACACCATGCCCAGAGGTTTTCCTTGGGGCATGCCTCTAAATTTCATGCCAGAAGGTTATATACCTCTGATCACTAAAGACCCAAGAGCTATAGTTGGAGTCTCTAGGCTTAAAGGTTACAAACTTCAGGTCAATGAAGATGTAAGAGCCACGATAGAGATTCATATACCTGAAGGTTACAGACTTTAGGTCACTGAAGCGCCAAGAGCTACATCAGTAATGTTTGTACCCCAACCTGTGATAGATACTACTCTAAAAGAACATATCTTTCACGCCACTCCAAGCAAGGTTATGGGAGTACATGAAAGGATGGATGAATTCCAAGAGCATTTCTTAGAAATGCAAAAAGAACTTCAGGCTATTCGCGGACATGAATTGTTTGGGAAAGATGTTACTGACCTCTCCTTAGTCCCAAATGTTAAAATACCACACAAATTCAAGGTGCATGACTTTGAAAAGTACAAAGGCAACTCCTTCCCTCAAAGTCACTTAGTGATGTATGCTTGGAAGATGTCTACCCAGACGAAAAATCAATAGTTACTGATCCACTACTTTCAAGACAGTTTAACTGGTGTCACACTCAAATGGTACACGGGGTTAAACCGTGCAAAGATTAGTACCTTCAGAGACCTTGGAGCAGCTTTTGCTCAGCAATACAAGTAAAATTTGGATATGGCGTCCGACAGGGATCAACTCAGAGCTATGTCTCAAAGGGATAAAGAAAGCTTCAAGGAATACGCTCAGAGATGACGTGAAATGACAAAAATATTCTTAAAAACTTTGAGCTTGTTCTATTATGACCAAATGGTCACAAGTGCACCTAGTGACTTCACCGAGATGGTAAACATGGAAGTACGCCTTGAGGAAGCAGTCCGAGAAGGGCGATTGTTCAAAGATACAGAACCATACATTAGTAGCAAGAGGTATGGAAGCACTTCCCAAAAGAAGAAAGAGTAAGATATCAGCACTATCTCACAGGGTAAACAAAGACGAAGATACCAACCTCGGCAGGTAGCAACGGTATCTCCTGTTATCAACTCAGCGCTAGTTCCAACATATCAACCACATATTTCTCAAAATTAAAATCAACAATCACAGTATCAACAAAGAGAGCAACAACCTCTTCAACAGGCTCTCCCTTAAGACAACAACAAAAATCATATTTTAAGGTCACCAGGTTTTGATCCTATACCAATGCCATATCCAGAATTGTTCCCAGCTTTGCTAGCAAAAGGGCATATTCAAACCAGAACTCCTCCTGTCATTCCTGAGAATCCCCCTTATTGGTTCAATGTTGATAAATTTTGTGTTTATCATCAAGGAGCACTGAGGCATAACATCGAGAACTATTTCAGTTTTAAATCTGATGTACAAAGACTTGTCAAGAATGGAATTTTGTCTTTCAAAGACACTAATCTGAATGTTTAAAGGAATCCACTACCTCAGCATGAGAAAGCTTCTGTAAACTTAATTGACGAAGGTCCTGGCTGTAGTTACCAAATTCATGATGCACACTTGCTAGAAACAAATATAGTTAAGATGCATTACAGAAAAAGTGAATACGACCATGTGCCACCTCACAACTATCATCAATGCAACATTTGTCCCAAGAACAACCAAGGGTGCATCATTGTACAGGCAGTCCTTCAAGAGAAAATGGATCTAGGTTGGATCCAAGATCACAGAATCTGTGAAGTAAACATGGTTTATGGATGCCCAGGAATTTTTCAAAATTTTGACAATCGCTCAATGAATGTAAACTTGGTGGCAATGCACTCCATACAAAGTCAACACCATCATCTACCGTTGCATGATTACATCGCTTGCTCAATTTATCCAAAGGATAATCAGGGGTGTTCTTTTGTGCAAGAAGCTCTCCAACATCAAATGGATCTAGGGTGGATTCAGGATTATCATGGAAGGGAAAACTATCAAATCAACATGATTGATGAATGTCCAGGATAAGTTCAAATTTTTGACATCCGTATGATAAACACCAATTTGGTAGAATTGCACGCCAAACAAGTTAGACTTGGCTTTTTAACATCACACAACTATCAAGATTGCAAAGTCTTCTATGAAGATAATCAAGATTGTCTAGTCATACAAAGAGCTCTCCAACATCTGTTGGACCATTGATGGCTTCTAGTATATCGTAACATAAATATGCATCAAATCAACATAACTGATGGAAGCCCAAGTAGACATAAAAGTTGTGATATCCACTTGTTGGAAATAGACTTGGTAAAGATGCATTGCATATTGTTGCACCCCAAAATTTTCCCAACTTTTCCTTACCTAGCTTGTGTTTCATTTCATTCTCATTAGCATTATCATTTGCATTTCATTGACATGTGTGTAGGAGATCAAGAGGTATGATCACCAATCAAGAGATACACAAGAATTTGAAGCTAGCCAAGAGGGTTATTCAAGTGTTCAAGGGTTGATATCCTTATCAGAGAAGTCTAAGATCCTCAAAGAGAAGGGTTGAAGCCAAGTGTGCAGGTCTCCTAACTTGAGAGTTATGGGAAGATCATCAGATGATAATGAGGCCATGAAGTTGGACGTGAGGTATTGAGAGAGCTCACAAGAAGTATTGAAGATCATCTTAAAGCCTAGACAGGTCATTATGTGGAGAATATGAAGATATAACCAAGAATGGTGCAGCTAGGGTTTGACTGGGTCAACCCTAAGTCAACCAATGATTTGAAGAAGGTTGAGACCTAATTCAAGAGCCATGTGATAATATATTGATACATTGATATGTTCTAAGGATGATTCCAAGGTTAAATCATCATGATTGAAGAGTTTGAGAAGTTTCAGGCTAGGGTTTCTAAGGCTTGACAGTGTAAAATCCCCTAGCTTGACCCCTGACTTCAAGACTATTTAACTCAAGATATGATGTTCACCTCATCTTGACCCCAACATGATTGTTGTAGGGCATGATCTTAGCTTTAATTTGAGTACTAGAAGTCCTTGATAGGGTTTATAGAACTCAAGTTATGAGCCAGACAAGTTACAGGTCATCTGAGACATGTGAATTTGGAGCTTGAAAGTTACCCAACTTGCATGACACTTTTTTCCCTAGAATTATGATTTCTATGAACTTTTGGTCAACATTAATGTTGTTCCTTATTCTCTTAGCTTTCTAAAGAGTATTAGAAGTCCATGATTGGGTTTATAGAACTCATGTTATGGCTTTGACAAGTCAAGGGTATTTTGGGTATTTGGACATTATAGGTCATTTTGAATTAGGGGTCCATTTCACTATCTTGCAAGCTTCAAATGGAGTTTTGTTCAACTGGAAAGTTGCTCAAAATGACTTTTTTTAGCTTATCCAAGTATCAAGAGTCCATTGATATGGATTAGAGCAAGCATTGGTTGAAGAAATTTCACAAAAGGCCATTTTAATGAATTAAAAGGGAAAAATTCAAAACAATTGGTAATTGAATGATTTCAAGCCAAATTTGTGCTCATTTTAATTGGAAATGATATTCTAAACACTTTTGCATTATTAGAATTTTGAGTTGATACTCATTTCATGGCATTTTGGTGGATTACTTCATGATGAAGTTACAAATCAAACACACCTCTTTGGTTGAAATCAGAGGAGAAAAATCATCCAATTACATTCCATAACCCTCAAGCAAGTGAACTGAGTGGATAAATCGTGGATGCCATGAGTGGATTTTTGAGAAAAAGTTGAAACTTAGAAATCACAAATTGGGCCATGAATGGGCCTCCAAAGGTTTCAAACAGATTATAAAATGATTTTGGATCATTCTCAGAGGCTTCTAGTGCCATTTTCTGTTGAGAATCAGTTAGAACAGTTTGGGAGAGAAGCTTGAAGTTGGATTTTCAAATTTGGAGATTGGAGGAGTTTCAGATATCTCACTTGTTAATGGTTAAAAACGAAAACGAATTGTAGATTGATGACCTAGGGAACAAGACGAGTAAGATGATATAAAAAATTGGAAGTTCCGTTGAGTTTTGATTTCCGGTCACTGTACATGCTCTCCAGAGAAGAAGACCGGATCTTCTCTGGCTGCCCCTGCAACCACCGCGGGCATTTTCCCTTCGTTTGAGTTTTAATTTACCAGCTCTGGTCATAACCGTTGGATCGCGATAGGGAGTGGACCTGGTATGTCAATCTCATGGCCATAGTGAGTCCGTGTGTCCTTTTTATCACGACCAATTCCTCACTTAATGAAACGCAGAGTTTCACTAGGAAACTCTGTTGGGCTTTGATTCCAGGTGCTATCCCCACCCCACTTTCCAAGGCCCAATGTAAATACACGTGAAATCGTTACTCCACACACCCCCTTTGCCTATTTTCATTTAAATAAGAGTAAGCTGAGTTTGATAATCAGTTGGGCCCATTCCCCAAGCGCTATCTGCACCCCCTCATGCATGGCCCATTAGAATTAACACATGGATCAGTTGTTGCTTGCACCTCCCTCCATTTATTTCTTTTAATTTCTTTTTCTTTATTTTTTGTTGTATCACTTGTTAGTTTTAATTCCAGAAAAATAGTAAACATTGTCAATAAATATTGAAATAAATAATGTGGATACCTTGATGTGTTTAGGATTTTTTCACATTTTTTATTTCTATTTTCATGCATTTTTCCATTTATGGCATATTTTCTATTTTTAGTATGTTTTAATAATTGAGAAATTGTATGCTGAGCTTTGTGATTTTATTTCTCATTCATGGTATGGAATTAAGACTTGAAATTTTTTGTGCTGGTTATATACATGTTAATGATGTTATGTGATTTTTGTGATGATTTTTAGATGATTCTAAATAGGATTTTAGGATAGATGTTTAGGAGTGTTCTTTGTTGGATCCCTTTAGTGTACCCTTGAGGTTTTAGATTTAGTTTGAGCCTATTAACTTAGGTTTAACCCCTGATTTTTGTACCATAGAATGTTGATACATGTAGGATAATATAGTATTTTCCTTAGAATTTTTAGGAATGACTTTCAATTAGTTCCCTATTTTACAAATTAACTTTAGTTTAGGTGATCCTAACTTAGAGAACCTCACAGATTTAACCTTGTAAATGGCCATTAGATGATTCTAAGTAGGGTATTCTTTCTTGATAGATTGGTAAGTATGTAGACACCTCATTAGACCTTTGCTAAAGCCTCATTAGAGATTTTGATTCCCCTAGCTTAGGTGATCCTTGTGGCTAGCTTGTAGGGTTTCTTAGGAGTGTTGTGTTGCCTTCTGTCCCCTATGTGATTTCTTCCTTGGGCTTTTCCCTACATTCTTTATTCAAGTCTTGAAGAGGAACCCTCCTGGGAGAGCCTAATCCTTCCGTTGGTTGGATTCTGTGCATTCCTCGGGAGGTTGAGCCTTGAATTGACATTCCCCAGTATAGTACATTCCTTTGGTTTGTACTATCTTTATCCTTCAAGTCTTGATGAGGAGCCCTCCTGGGAGAGCCTAATCCTTCCTTTGGTTGGATTCTGTGCATTCCTCGGGAGGTTGAGCCTTGAATTCACATTCTTGGCATGGTATATTCCCTTGGTTTATATATTGTCATCCATCTCAAAGTCCTTTTCTTAGGATCCCTCTTGGGAGAGCCTAATCCTTCCTTTGGTTGGATTCTGTGCATTCTGAAGGTGAGAAAATACTTAGAAGGGGGGTTGAATAAGTATGAAGATAAAAACTTAGAAGTAAAAACTAAAGTATTTTTATCCTGGTTCGTTGAACTCAACTACTCCAGTCCACCCTTTCTAGAGTGATTTGCCTTTCTCAATCAAGGACTTAATCCACTATTTAATCAACCGATTACAATAGTAAGCACTAAGAACAACTGTTCAAAGTCTTCTCAAGAACTACTGATCCTAACTGGATCTTCTTAAGGTTTTCTTACAATTAAATGTAATAATAAATACAAGTGTTAAAATGCTTCTAATAAAACTTTATCACAACAGCAATTTTTCACTTAAGATTAAGAACAAAGAATTAATTCTAACAAGAATATATGAGTTGTATGAGAGCTTTGATAATGAATTCTTTTCAAGTGATTCGTCAACTGAAGAAGATGAGTGGAGACTTGCTTTTATAGGCACAGTGATCCAAGAGTATTTTACGTTGAGAAGTGTGTACCAAAAGGTCTGAGCCTTTTTGTCTTCACATCAAGTGACCTTTCCTATAAGAAGAAAGCACAAAGAAATCCTTTTTGTCTGTGTTCTTGTGTCTAGCATAAATAAGGAAAGAGTCGTTTGGATATTCCAACGGACATAATCTTTGAATTCTTCTTCAACAATTTTCAGCAAGAATCATCAGAGTCTAATTTGATCAGAGCCTTCTGATGTTGATCAGAGTTTTGCATAATCAAAGTCTTTGCAGCAAGTGTGCTTTTAGCGTGTATAAGTTCAGAGCAGAGTTTTGGGTCAGATCCTCAGTACTGGCAGCGTTAGTACTCTCAGAGTCTTATGAAGTGACTATGCTTGAAAACTCTTCATACAGAAATCTTCATTGGTTCAGATGCTTCTGGAGCTTCTGCTTCAGATCCTTCTGGAGACAACGCTCAGAATCTTCTGATGGCAGCGTTCAGAATCTTCTAATGGGTGCATCTGACGCTTCAGAGCCTTGCATATTTCTTATGTTCAGATCTGATTTGCTTCTGGAGTGATATTTACTTTAATATCTGCAGCAAACATTCTTAAGCAAATTTTAGAGTATATAATTCTTATTTACAAAATTTCATAATAGTTATCATCAAAACATAGAGATATTATTAAGAACCAATCTATGTTCTAACAATCTCCCCCTTTTTGATGATGACAAAAACATCAGAAATTTTGTTTAATTGTAAACAGAATAAGTATAACTCCCCCTGAGATGATGAATCTCCCCCTGAATTAAATATTAATAAGGAATATAAACTTCCCTTTTTGTCTTGAGTATTCTTTTCAGAATTAGAGCTTGATTGTTCTAACCATTTGATCTTGCATGTTTCAGAGTCAGAGTCTGATAAGTTAAATATGATCTGGGAGTCTCAGAGTTTCTTTTAAAGAGTATACTTATCAAATGTTCTGAAATACTCAGATATTATGTTAGATAAAATTGATATGTCTGAAGTTTCATTCTGATAGAGTTTAATTAAACAGTTCAGATCTATTTTCTCCCCCTTTTTTGTCATAAGCAAAAAGTAAGAACTTTTAAAAGACAAATAAAAGGAAAAACAAGCGAGATAAATCATGTAGAGAAAACATTGAGTCATTCATTCATTCAGAGCAGAAAGTACAAACAACAGAAAATATTCAAGTACATGTGCAAACATCAGAAAAAAATAAACTAAGATTGTTTTAACAAAATCATCTTCAACAGATCCGTGATCTCAGAAGAGGACTGTTATTGTTTTGACATCCACTTAGCCATGGTTTCATTCTTCTGATCTTGTTTGGACATCCACTGAGCCATGTCTTCAGACTTCTTATCTTGCTTAGCCATCCATAACTTAATCTCTGATTGACCAGCTTCCAGAACTACAATCTTATCTTCAAGATCTGGATACTCTTTCTTGATCTCAGATGAAGAAGGTGGGACAGATTTTGAAGCATGAACAGAGTCAATTTCCATAGGGGCTTTGGAGTTAGGAGCAGCAGATCCAGAGGGATGTTCTATCAGAGTCATAGCCAAAGAGTTGTCTTCAGATGCATATTCAGCGTTTACTTTTGTATCACAGACTTCATATGATGAAGGAGCATCCTTAAGAAGCAATGGTGCAGATCTTTTAACAGTCCAGAACAAACTTCTAGCAGTTTCAGCAAATCTGAGCTTCGCATCATCAGAACATACGTTCTTCAGATTTGATGCTACAGCATTGAATCTGTTTATGAAGCCATTCCAAATGGCATCAGATTCATTTGCATCCATTGTTGATGAACACTTCCTCTATACAGAGCCTAAATACATCTCTATTTCTTTCAAAAAACTTGTAAATAAATGATCAACATTCAGCCTAGGTTTTGGGTTTAGAAAAGTTTCTAATGTGATTGGCTTGGGTTGGGGAGAAGGTGGAAAGATGGATTTTTGAATGGTGATCAGAGGACGAGGGTAGAATGGTATGAATGGAAGATCAGATGAATTGTCAAGTTTTGATCTGGTTAAAGCATTCAACAAATATGGTTTTGCATTTGATGCATAGGAAACAACATCAAATGGGGTATCAGAGTAAGGAGTGAATGCAGATTTATCAGATAAAATAGGTTCTGATGAAATCATTTCTGGCAGTTCTTTAATGTACGTTTGAAGAACAGATGGTAGAATGATGGTAAGTTTGGGTTTAAGAGGAGTGATAGTGTCAGATGGTTCAATTCTGGTGTAGAAGTTTTTGAATTTGAAACCAGAGGAAGTTTGTCAGATGAAAACAGTTTACACGAAGCAGAGGGTACACACTCAGATGTCCTTGGCTTAGGTGTTAGGATAGGATTGGGAATGAGAATTTTAGAAGAAACAGGTGGTTCTGGTTGGTTAACTTTAGAATTTCTGTGAGAGGAAGATATCAGAAAATCTGGGTGTATATCAAATTCTGATGAATTTGAGGATGTGGTTAGAGTGTAAGACGTGGAGGACACTTCAAAAATAGTTTTGAGAGGTGTAATGTTTAGAACCTCTATCTCAGGAATATTGGTTTCAGATGGGTTGGTTGATTCTGATGGATTCTCAGAAAGTTTTGATGGAGGTTCAGATGTAGGTGGTTCTGATGTAGGTGGTTCAGATGTAGGTGAATCAGATGTAGGTGGATCAGATGTAGTTGGATCAGATGTAGGTGGATCAGATGCTACTTGATTAGATTGTATAGGTTCAGAAATAACTTGTGCAGATGCAATCGGTTCAGGTGTGTTTGATTGTAGGTTTTCTGGTTGTGGTTGTTTTTCTGGTTGTTGTTGTTGTTCAGATTGTTCTGTTGGTTTTGTTATAGGTGGTGGAGTTTGATTTGCTGGTGTTTTTGTTGTTGGTGTTGGTGCAGATGATTGATTGGTAGAAGGTTTTACAGGAGTGGTGGAAACAGGATCAGATGATTTTTGTGTGGAAGGAACAGAGATATGAGATGGAGCAGGAACAGATTGTTTCTGAGTAGGAGGTGGTTTTGGAATAGACTTGAATGTTGATTCATTTAAAACAATATTATTCAAAGAGGATACAAAAGATTTGGTACCTTTAATCTTGATACGCTTTATGGGAACAGAGGGAGCGTCTCCAGATGCTTTCTTCTTGATCAGCTTCTGAGGCTTGTCAGCAACTCTGGGCTTCTTCTGAACAACCACTGCTTCTGCTTCTGATTGACCTCTTTTCCTTGTGTTCTCATTTCCTCCATCAGGAATTGGTTCCCTTGCTCTTTTCAGAATATCTGCAAGAACTGGGGTTCCATCTTCCTTGCAAGAATCAATATACCTTACAATTATTTCCCTTGGTTCTTCAGCACAGAACAGTGGGTAGTCTTCAACTAGGATTTGCTTCTGACTAAGTTCAGAGATATTCAGCTTCTTGGGTGCTGAAGTGAGTTCCTCTACAATTTTTAGTCTCTGAAGACTCTTGGCATTCAGAGGTTTCCCAACAATAGATTCAAGTTCCTCCTTGACTCCAACAGAATACAGAGCAGTCACCAGTCCATTTTCTGTCAGAATATCTGAAATTAACCTTCCAAAGGGAATCCATGTTCTGATCTCCTGACCCTTATCTTTTACAGATTCTCTTGAAGCGTTAATATGATTCCATAAGTGCATGAACAGAATGTAAGGAAGATCTACCTTGGTGCTCTGACTTAAACAATACATGAAGTAGAGCTGTTCATTGTTTACATAGTCTGGAGAGTTTGTAGATTTTTTGTGATGAATGCATCCCATGAAAATCTTTGCCCAGATTTTGTAGTCAGGCTTCAGATCTTTAAACTTGTAAGAGGCCTGTCCAGCAGTCATGACTTCCTCATAAACTTCTTCCATGTCTACACGCCCAGCTGGCAGATGAGATACTCCATCAGTCTCCTCATATCCAATGAGTTTCCTGATTAGATCTTCTGTTATTATAATCTCCTTACCCAGAACAGAAGACAAGATGAATTTGGGGTATACAGAAGCATGTATCCAGAATTCTTTCACCAGATGAGGGTAAACTGGTCCAAATAATCTGTCAAAGTATTTTACCCAGCCTTGAGCATCAACTATTGAACGAAATTCAAATCCATTTTTAGCTAATGAGAATATTATTCTCAGATACAAGGTTGCTTTGACGCTTCTTGTATTTGAGCTTAATATTGTTATAGCTCTTCAGAACTTCTGATAACACTTTGATAAGTTCATCTTTAGTGAGTTTAGCCACTACCTCTTCAGCGTCAGAGTCAGATTCAGAGTCAGATTAAGATCCTGAAATTCCTTCCTCCTGATCTTCTATGTCTGCCATCAATGCTACGTTGGCACATTCCTCTTCTGGCTCAGATTCAGATTCAGATGTATCTGAATCATCCCAGGTGGCCATTAGAACCTTTTTCTTCTTATCAGATTTTCTTTTAGGCTTTTCTTTCAGCAACTTTGGACATTCATTTTTGTAATGCCCAGGTTCTTTACATTCATAGCAGACAACCTCCTTTTTGCCAGATCTTTTGTGTTCAGAAGATTCTTTTCTTTGGTCAGGCTTCCTAAAGTTTCTGAACTTCTTTCCTTTATGCTTCCAGAGTTTGTTTATTCTTCTAGACAACATGGATAATTCATCTTCATCTTCAGATGAGGATTCTTCAGAGCTTTCCTCTATTACCTGCAATGCTTTAGCAGATTTATTAGATTTTAAAGCAATTTATTTACCTTTCTTTTGAGGTTCATCTTCCTCAAGTTCAATTTTATGACTCCTCAGTGAACTGATTAGTTCCTCCAAGGAAATCTTGTTCAGATCTTTAGCCATTTTCAGCGCAGTCACCATAGCTCTCCATTTGGTAGGTAGACTTCTGATGATCTTTTTCACATGATCAGCAGTAGAGTATCCTTTATCCAGAACCTTTAGTCCAACTGTAAGTATTTGAAATCTGGAGAACATAGCTTCAACAAATTCAGCTTCTTCCATCTTGAAGGCTTCATACTTTTGAATTAGAGCCAGAGCCTTTGTTTCCTTGACTTGAGAGTTTCCCTCATGAGTCATCTTCAAGGACTCAAACATGTCAAATGCAGTTTCTCTATTTGTGATCTTTTCATACTCAGTGTGAGATATTGCATTTAACAATATTGTTCTAGCCTTGTGGTGATTTCTAAATTCCTTCTTTTGGGCTTCTGTCATAGATTTTCTATGTACTTTCTTGCCATTCCCATCAATGGGATGAACATATCCATCTATGACCAAATCCCATAAATCAGCATCATAACCAAGGAAAAACTTTCAATCCTGTCTTTCCAATAATCAAATTTCTCCCCATCAAACATAGGGGGTTTAGTGTTGATTCTGTCCCTTTCTTCATATTTGTTGTTAATGTTAGATATTGAAGTATCAACCATAGTAACAACCAAATATATATCAAATTTTTTCTCACTGGATCTTTTCTTTCACTGTGAAGTGGTAGCACACACAGAACCGTAGCTCTGATGCCAACTGAAGGTGAGAAAATACTTAGAAGGGGGGTTGAATAAGTATGAAGATAAAAACTTAGAAGTAAAAACTCAAGTATTTTTATCCTGGTTCGTTGAACTCAACTACTCCAATCCACCCTTTCTAGAGTGATTTGCCTTTCTCGATCAAGGACTTAATCAACTATTTAATCAACTGATTACAATAGTAAGCTCTAAGAACAACTGTTCAAAGTCTTCTCAAGAACTACTGATCCTAACTGGATTTTCTTAAGGTTTTCTTACAATCAAATGTAATAATAAATACAAGTGTTAAAATGCTTCTAATAAAGCTTTATCACAACTGTGGTTTTTCACTTAAGATTAAGAACAAAGAATTAATTCTAACAAGAATATATGAGTTGTATGAGAGCTTTGATAATGAATTCTTTTCAAGTGATTCGTCAACTGAAGAAGATGAGTGGAGACTTGCTTTTATAGGCACAGTGATCCAAGAGTATTTCACGTTGAGAAGTGTGTACCAAAAGGTCTGAGCCTTTTTGTCTTCACATTAAGCGACCTTTCCTAGAAGAAGAAAGCACAGAGAAATCCTTTTTGTCTGTGTTCTTGTGTCTAGCATAAATAAGGAAAGATTCGTTTGGATATTCCAACGGACATAATCTTTGAATTCTTCTTCAACAATTTTCAGCAAGAATCATCAGAGTCTAATTTGATCAGAGCCTTCTGATGTTGATCAGAGTTTTGCTGAATCAGAGTCTTTGCAGCAAGTGTGCTTTTAGCGTGTATAAGTTCAGAGCAGAGTTTTGGGTCAGATCCTCAGTACTGGAAGCGTTAGTACTCTCAGAGTCTTCTGAAATGACTATGCTTGAAAACTCTTGATACAGAAATCTTCATTGGTTCAGATGCTTCTGGAGCTTCTACTTCAGATCCTTCTGAAGACAACGCTCAAGATCTTCTGATGGCAGCGTTCAGAATCTTCTAATGGGTGCATCTGACGCTTCAGAGCCTTGCATATTTCTTATGTTCAGATCTGATTTGCTTTTGGAGTGATATTTACTTTAATATCTGCAGCAAACATTCTTAAGCAAATTTTAGAGTATATAATTCTTATTTACAAAATTTCATAATAGTTATCATCAAAACATAGAGATATTATTAAGAACCAATCTGTGTTCCAACACATTCCTCAACAGGTTGAGCCTGAGATGGACATTCTGTGTTGATACACTACAATCAGTTACCCTTAGATTGATATCTAGGACCAATACCCAGTCTTTTCTGTCCTATTGACATAGGATCCCTCTTGGGAGATCCTAATCCTTCCTTTGGTTGGATTCTGTGTATTCCTCAAGAGGTTGAGCCCATGATGGACTCTGGTGTTGATACACCTCCAACTTGATGTACCCTGGGATGACTCCTTTGTTGCTCATCTTGGTTTCCCTCCCTTGTGTGAATTGCTTGATGCATTAGAATAGGTCCGTGTTTATATTATTAAGCTAGGAGCATGAATGCTTAGAGGTTGAGTGAGTCTCCCTCTGCTTGTTTGCATTAAGGGTTGAGGTGAGCCTCCCCTTGCTTGTGTGTTGTTTTTCTTTTCATCTGTGTGTTAGTCTTAGAGGTTGAGTCGGTTTATCACTGCTTGTCTGTTTGTCTTTGCTTGATTTCTAAGAGGTTGAGTGATTCTCCCTCTGCTTGTATTGCTGCATTGCATGTGCATCTTTACTGTTTTCTTCTGTTTATCTGTTTACTGAGGTTTAACTGATGCTTTATCTGTTGTCTGTTTCCCATTGACATGATCCTCTAGGAGTCTCACTTCCTTTGATAAGGAAGTGATGATAGAACTTTAGGTTGAAACCTATGCATGATAACATCTAGGAGTTCCCTGCTTCAAAACACAACCATAGGATGAATCCTTGTCATGATAACAGTAGGATGCTTGATAGTTTCCCCTGTAGAATCCTTTTCTCTTCTCATCTCAAAACAACAGTAAAAAACGTAATAAAGGCAAGTTAGTACAAGCGCGTTACGAGCCTTAAGCTACTTGGGTAATGATAATTGAGCGTCCTCCTCTCAATCGTCTAAAGTGTTTAGTATACATCCTTTGGATGATATGCGACACATTCGTTCCTAAGTCATAGTCTCTGGTGCTGTACAAACTACAGACAACCGTAAAAAACAGTTCTTCCGTAAAAGACAGAAAACAAACTTCAAACCTTTTTGCCCCGTGGGCCCATAACTCAAAGGAAAGCTTTTCTGAAGAAAAGAGTGTCGTTAACTCCCAGTTCTACTGCAAAGGGGAACGCCTAAGTCTCCAAGGGTCGAGCTGTGTACACCGAACTGCTGGAACTGTTTGTTAACCCTACTCGAAAAAAAGATGAATCTAAGTTCCCCGTAATCCGTATTATCCCGAACTACGTAAGCTCTGATCTCTCATATCTGTTGAGAGTACATAGGCACAATACTGACGTATTGGCGAGCCACCTTCCCCCATCTGTTACCCATAGTTAGGCGAACTACGTTGACTCTGATTTCTCATTCTCTGATGAGAATACGTAGGCATAAAGTGCGACGCTTTGCCGAGTCATTTTCTTTTCTTTTCAAACCAGCCTTGATAGGTAGATAGATAAAACCAACCCGTCAGATAAACACAAAAAGCGTGGATCCCTTCGAGTACGATGGACGTGAGGGGTGCTAATACCTTCCCCTTACGTAACCGACTCCCGAATCTGGACATGGTTGCGATGACCTTGTCTTATACCTTTTCGTCAGGTTTTTCCGATTGTTTCCTTTCCTGTTCTGAGGGATAAATAATGAAAGGTGGCGACTCTTCTGTTTTGCCGGCACCTTATTTTCGTGGTAGCGACAGCTGACGACTCTGCTGGGGATCCAACGTCCCCTGTGCGAGTCAATCCTAGCGCTTGCGTGTTTACTTGTTGGGTTTGTGTTTATTTATCGCACTTTACTTTCCGCACTTTATTTTCAGTATGATATGATTATCTGTGCTGTTTTGGGAGGGGCATTCTGATGAGTGAGAAGTCAGACCCACGCTTGAGAGCTACATAGTATTAGAGTGGATTAGTGGTGGACGTGCTTGCTTTGCTTGCATCAGTTCCCATGTAATCCACACTCAGACGAGGTTCTCTTTGATGACTTCCTATCGATCCTTTGGACTCGAGGGGCTGTTGGATCTGAGGATTGTCGACTCTAGGAACCGATCATTTGGGATATAGCTAAGTGAGGCCGCTTCAAGAGATGATGATGCCACACCTCCTGGGTATCGTATCATCATTTCTTAAAAGTCTGTGACGCTGATGACCGCATAGGATGCCGAACCTTTTCCATGATTAGGTCCATACCTGTGAGCAGGGTCGGGTTATTGCAGGAAACCTTAACCTCCAGACAACCTGGTTTTCTTGACAGTGAATCAGTATTGTGGGTATCAGAGGGTTCTTATCATCAGAGATATGTTTGTTCTTGACAGAGCAGAGTTGTGGTCCTTCTCCTCAACAACACAGTCATCTTGATCTCCTGCTGCATGATTGCATTTTGTATTGTTTGCATCCTCATTTGCATATCATTAACGTGTGTCTGTGTTGCAGGTGCATATTTCTCCCCTTGTTCTAGTGATCTTGATCCTCATGGCTGATATGGCATCTCTGAAGAAGACTGTGGCTTACAAGCTACCAATACCTGACATCCGAGAGTTACGAGCTTTGATTTCGTTGGCTGATAAGACATTGATGGAGAGTTTCAGAAAGAGTTATGGGAGACTTCTAGGTATTGTGTATAAGCTTCCTACGTACGAGTTGAATGGCCTCTACGCTCTTCTGCAGTTTTATGACCCACAGCTCAGATGCTTTGTGTTTCCAGACTATGTCCTAGCTCCGACCTTGGAGGAGTACTCTGACCTGTTGGGGGTGCCTTTGTTGAATCAGATGCCTTATTATCGTGTTGAGGGTGAACCTAACTTGAGTAAGTTGACTGCCGCTCTTCATGTAGATGATTCAGAGTTGAAGGGGATGGTATTCAGAAAGATCGGAGTTCATGGTTTCCCTTTGCCTTTCCTGATGGAAAAAGCCCGAAAGTTTGCCAAGAAGGGTCGCTAGGATGTATTCAATGCCTTCTTAGCCCTTTGCATTTATGGGATCATGCTATTCCCAAGTCATCCAGACATCATAGGTATGGATGCTTGCCATATATTTTCTTCCGGGAATCCAGTGCCCACTCTCCTTGGAGACGTCTACCATTCAGTCCACAGCATGAATGAAAACAGAAAGGGGAAGAACGTGGCGTGTTGTGCTCCTTTACTGTATAAGTGGTTTGCTAGCCATCTCCCTAAGACGGGGCTGTTCATTGATTCTGCTGAGTCTTCACCCTGGTCTACACGTTTGATGGGTTTGACTGCTGACAATATTATCTGGTTTGATAGAGATCTACTGGGCAAAGATATTGTACATAGCTACTGTGGCTTTCCTAACGTCCCCCTGGTCGGAAGGAATGGATGTATTAAATACAATCCCTCTCTGCTAGTACGAAAATTTGGGTATGCACTACGAGGTCCTCCTGAAGAGGAAGAGATACAGGAATCTCTGTATCTCACAGGGTTGCTTGAAGGTGACACTTTGGTTAAGATACAGAATGCTTGGAGCAAAATTCACCGAAAGGGGAAAGTCTTGCTAGGAAAAAGCAACAACAAGGCCTTTGATTCGTATATGGCTTGGGTCTGAGAAAGAGCCACCAAGTTTCTAACGTCGTTTCCTGCAGTGGAACCATTGTATCCTCCCGTGTATAAATATCCTACCACAGTTGATATTCAGAAGTTCAACCAAGTACTCCAAGAGAAGGAAGAGCTATGAAAAGCCAACGAAGAGTTGGAGAAAGAGATTGCTCAACTTCGGAGAGAAAACAACGAAGCCGTACATGGCGTGTTGACCACCAAGAAGCAGGAGCTGGATAGGGCATACCGGAAGTTGACCCAATACGAGAAGTTGTGGAACAACACTTTGACTAGCCATAAAGAGCGGGAAGAAAAGCTGAAGCAACAGATAGCCCAGTTGGAGGCTCAGATTGAAGTCAAAGACAAGAAGATAGAGGCTGAAGCCTCACTGCGACGTCACGTCCAGTATAGATTGGTTGAGACTAAGGCAAACCTGATGGATTGTAAACTCCGGGCTGATGCTAAGAGGAGTAGGGTGGAAAACCATTCCGAAGAAGGCGTTTCTAGGAGTGTTGCCGAGAACCTCCCAGATATCATCAGGGAGAGGGATCTGCTGATCCAGGGTCTGCTCACCCAGCCTGATCATCCCGCTACAAAGAAGTTGTTAGAAGATTTTCGTCCCCGTGGCCGCACCTGATCTCTTTGTATTTTCTTTGTACCTTTTATGCATTGATATGCTGATCACCACCAGGCCTGTTGGTTGGGGTCATGCCTTATTGCTTCAGTTGTATGTGACTATAGTTGTACGCTACCCGTGCGGGTTTTTCAGATAAATATATGAGGATTTCTTTCCATGGCTGGATGTTAGACTTTATTTGTCTCGAAAACTAGGATCGAGGGGGAATCTCCCCAAGGCACAGACACACATATGCATTTGCATGAATCATTTGCATGACAGGTCCCTGGCCATTTTTTTTCTAACCCTTTGTGTATGCAGGTTGTTTCAGGATTGATCGAAGACCGATCCACCGATACTCGACCAGAGAGAATCAAGCTAGAGCAATGGAACAAGTGCAGACTGACATCCAGGAACTCCGAGAGAGGATGGACCGCTTCATGAAGCTCATGCAAGTGGTCGCTAACGGCCAAGACCAGCTCAGAACCTTGGTGCAGCGACTAATCTCAAGGGTTAACAGCAACGGTGTGCTTCATGGTGGGAACACTCCAAACCCTCCACTTGTTGAGACCCCACAGAATGGCATCCCTGTTATTGGAGGGAATGGAAGTGTTAACGGCAATGTGGTCACTAACATCAGGCTTAATGGAAATATGACTGGCGTCGGTAACGGTAACTTTGTAGCCAATGGCAATGCTGGGATAGGCCATGGCAACACTGGAAGAATTGGAAATGCAAGGAATGTCGGTGCTGGGAACATGTATGGTATTGATAATGTTGGGTTTGCTGCTGGCAATGGCAATCAGCCATGGCTAGAGGATCGCCAAGAAGACTTGTTCTCACAGAAGGGAGCTGAGGGCAAATTGAATGCTGAAGCCCGTCTGAGGTTTAAAGCGCTCGAGGACAAAATGAAGAGTTTTGAGAACCTAAATACTTTGGGGGTTAACATGACTAAGCTGGGATTGATTTCTGATTTCAAGGTCCCTCCCAAATTTAAGGTACCCGACTTTGAGAAGTACAAGGGCACCACTTTCCCTCGTGTCCATCTAAGGTCGTACTACCGAAAGATGTCCGCTCACTTCGAAGATGAGAAGCTGCTGATGCACTTCTTCCAGGACAGCTTGTCCGTCCCATCCTTGGAATGGTATATGGGTTTGGAACCCACTAGTGTACGTACATGGAAAGAACTTGCTGAGGCCTTTGTACACCATTATCAGTATAATAGTGAATTGGCTCCTAACCAGGTTCAACTGCAGAACTTGTCTCAGAAGAACAACATGGGATTCAAAGAGTACGCCCATAGGTGGCGTGAACTGGCTGCTAGAGTTCAGCCGCCGATGGTTGAACGAGAGCTTGTTGAGATGTTTGTAGCCACTCTTCTGGGGGTCTATTATGAGAAACTGGTCAGTGGTATGTCAGGAAGTTTCTCTGATCTCATCATTACTGGAGAGCATGTTGAAAATGGAATCAAGCTGGGAAAAATTCAGGGTGTTGATCTATCCTCAGCTGGAGGAGGAAAGAAACTATACAGTGGCAAGTGGCGTGAAGGAGAGACGAGCGCAGTGTCTAACGCTCGGAGGAAAGGTAAGGGCCAGCGCTAGTAGGTTGCTAGCATAACCATACCTGCTATCCAACAACCTCAACAGCAGCAGCAGCAAAATCAGCAAGGGTACAGGAGGTACCAGAACAAAGCACCTCTGCTAAATCGTCATCTTGAGACACCGCCTATGTCATATGCTCAGCTATTACAAACTTTGCTTCAGTTACAGCTAGTTCAGAAAAGAACCCTGGCTCCCTTGACAGGGACACCTCCATAGGGCTATGATGCGAATGCAATATGTGATTTTCACTCGGGGGCACCTGGCCACTCGATAGAAAACTGTAAGGCATTCAAGCACAAGGTGCAAGATATGGTTGATGCTAAAATCATCAATTTTTATGATAATGTGCCAAACGTCACAAAGAACCCTATGCCGAACCATGGGGGAGATGGGGTGAATGCCATTATTGAAGAAGAAGACTCAGATTTATTGACTGATGTCAAGGACCTGAGGACACCGCTTGGCTTCGTTAAAGCCAAGCTGATGAAGAGAGGCATCTTTCTGGGATGTGGAGAATTGTGTATGGATTGTGCGATTCGTTCGGACGGCTGTGAACAATTGATAGCGGGGATTCAGAGTCTAATGACCGAAGGAATCTTGCAGTTTAGCCAGAGGGCTGAATACAGATCTGGAGAGGTAATGCTGAAACAGGATGAAGAAGTTGCCACTATCATAATCCCTCGCAAGACAATAACCATTTCTGCATCCAGGCCACCCACGATTACCATCACAAAGGCTGGGCCTATACCATTTGAAAGTACTAATGTTGTCCCATGGCACTATGGGGCAGACGTCTACTGTAACGGACATGAATTGGAATTGGAGCCATCTGGACAGTCTGTGGATAACGTAGTGGGAACAGGAGGAATAACACGTAGCGGAAGAGTATTTGCTCTACCTGAGGTTGTGGCTGACAAAACTAACAAAGCTGAGAAAGCTGATAAGGGAAAGAGTAAGGTCGTTGTGGAAACCTCTCGTGAGGTAGAGAAAGACTTACTTGTAAAGGACGCTGAAGAATTCATGAGGTTGATCAAGAAGAGTGATTATAAGATCGTTGATCATCTTCATCAAACTCCGTCGAAAATCTCTATTCTGAATTTGTTGCTGTGTTCTGAGGCACATCGCAACGCGCTGCTGAAGGTGCTGAATGCAGCGTACGTGCCGCAAGAGATCTCGGTCAACCAGCTGGAGGGAGTAGTGGCTCACGTGAAAGCTGGGAACGGGTTAGGATTTACTGACCTAGAGCTGACACCGAAGGGAAGAAACCACAACAGTGCCCTGCATATCTCGATAGAATGTAGGGGAATAGTTATGTCCCATGTGTTGGTTGACACCGGATCATCTCTCAATGTTCTCCCGAAGAAAGCACTGATGAAGCTGGATACGAGAGGATTGATTTGCACACCCAGTGATCTGGTTGTAAAAGCTTTCGATGGAACCAAGTGTCATGTCTTTGGAGAGGTAACTCTACCCATCCAAGTTGGGCCAAAAACTTTCGGCCCAGTCTTCTACATCATGGATATCATGCCAGCCTATAGTTGTTTGTTAGGCCGACCATGGATCCATTTTGCTGGTGCAGTGACCTCCACATTGCACCAGAAGCTGAAATATGTTGTGGGGGGCAACATTGTAACTGTCTGTGGCGAAGAAGACATAATGGTGAGCCATTTGTCGTCTTTCAAATATGTTGAAGTGGATGGCGAGATCCACGAAACTCTATGTCAGGCATTCAAAGCTGTTAAGGTCAAAGATGTGACTCTAGTGATGATTGAGAAACCTGAGATGACTCTCTCTTCCTTCAAGGAAGCTCGGGCTGTTGTTTAAGCTGACTCTGCCCCAGGCTGGGGGCAAGTTCTGGAAATACCTAACAAGTAAGACAAGTTTGGGTTAAGGTATTCTCCTGCTGCTGATGCTTCCTCATCTCATAGTTCCCCGCGCGTCAAAGGGCCGATCCAGTTCACAAGAGGTGGGGTGATATTTGAGAATGTCAACGCAGCGTCTGAAGACGGTGAAGACAGTGATTTCAACCTAGATTCCTAGATTCAGCCAAGCAAACTAGGCCAGAGCCTCAACAACTGGTCCGTCCAGGATATCATCCAAGTGACAGGCAAAGAGTAATGATTTACTTTCCCAAATTATTGTACAACCCTATGTCCTACCCGGGGCATAGTGGTTTTATTGTCAGGGCCTTGTTTGGTTATGTACATACAATTTATCAATAAATCAAAGGGTGTTTTTCTTTGCATTCAAATGTTGTGATCACTGTTATTCCTGTTTTTATTTTTGTTTTGAAAAACAATAAAATGGCAATAGGGTTTGTGCTAACCTGCATATCCTTGTTTTAAGCTTAACCCTTGTTATTGCAGGATTCACATCGCAGATGACATCGACTATGAACCTTCTACGACTCACTTCGACTTCGATTGCCCGATCTATCAAGCCGAAGAAGAGATTGATGAAGACGAAGACCTTCCTGAAGAGTTGGCCCGTTTGTTGAAACAAGAAGAGAAGGTCATTCTGCCTCATGAGGAAGAGATTGAGATTGTGAATCTGGGTTCTGAGGAACTTGTCAGGAATGTCAGGATAGGGGCTGCATTGTAGAGTGATGTCAAGCAGAGATTGGTCGAGATGCTTCGAGAGTATAGTGACATCTTTGCTTAGTCATACGAAGATATTGAAGGTGAGAAATAAACACAAGAAAGGGGGGGATTGAATTGGGTTTATGCCTAAATAAATTTTTTTTTCCTTTTCTTGTCTTCTTCTTCACTTGATGCTTTATGCGCTTATATTAAATACATTGCGGAAGCATAAATAATAAAGCATACTGAAAGTAAAGAACACAACATACATCCTGGTTCACTTGACCAACTCCCAAGCTAATCCAGTCCACCCTTCAAAGGTGATTTCACCTTAATCAATTAAGGACTTAATCCACTATAACCGAACTGATTACAGATGCACAAGCTAGCTGCAAGTGACTAACAACAGATCAATGAAACGTTCAGGGATCCCCAAGGATATAACGTTCATTAACATCTAATAGAATTCGATCAATAAAGATCTCCTATTAGAAAACCACAAATGACTACTGTCACTTGTCATCTCAAGTATACTGATCTTCACAAGATCACTTGAGGAACCACTAATTCTAAAATAGAATGTTGTGTTGCCGGAGATTACAATGGTGCTTCCTAGCAAGCTAATTACTCCAAGTTTAGCACATAGCAAGTAATGAGCAACAAATCCTTGCTTCCTAATGCAGAAACTAATCTAATGATGAATCTCTAAGAGATTGTAAGAACATAGTTTCCATATTTCTTAAAAGCTTTTTTGTGTGTGAGCACTAAGGCTTCTTTTCATTTAAGCTTTTCTTCTTTCTTTCTTTCTTTCTTTCTTTACTTCATGCTTACAAGCATGGTAACATTTGAATGAATCCAATGTTATTTCTTATAGTGCAGCTTAACAGCAACAGCGTTGCTTGACTCAGCAACCCAGCCATTTTTGATCAAATGATTCTTCTTTTTATATTCCAGCCAATAGAGTTGTTGTGAGGATATAGTTGTCCTTTCTCATTCCAACGGTCATATCCCAACGGATAAAATAAGCTCACGTGTTGGAACAGTGACCTTAGCTTGTAGCTTTAATATATTTAATCCTTGGAAACTACGCTTGAACAGTACCAACGTCTTTACCATATTTGAATAATTGCATACGTTGTGCTTCAATCTTCTTGATTCTTCTGATGATTCGTCTGATGAGTAGTTCAGAACTACTTTGGTATAAAAGCTTCAGCATCATAGTTGTTAACTCAAGCACATGATTTATCAGATTTGAACAGCAGCAACTTATCTGATGTAACCTGTCTTGCATCTGGATGAATCTTCTTCTGACACAATCTTCCACTTCAGAATCCAGTCTTCAGCATTCCAAGAACTAAGTTTCCTCTGAAACAATCTTGAGAATCTTCATGACTAATTCTTCAGAAACCATGTCTTCAGAATCTTCAGAGCCTTGACCTTCAGAACACTTCTTCAGAGTCTTGACCTTCAGAACACTTCTTCAGAGTCTTGACCTTCAGAACCTGTCTTCAGAGTCTTGACCTTCAGAACCAGTCTTCAGAGTCTTAACGCACTTGGTCTTTAGAGCCTTCAGCCTTCAGAACTTCAAGTCATCAGAGTCTTCAGCACTTTGTTCTTCAGAGGACTCACTCTTCAGAGACGCTCGTTAGCTTCCAGATCAGATGCATAACTCAGAGCAGAATCTATAGATGCATTGCAACTGCAATATCCAGCATCCTTGATTCTTTACTGAACATGATCAGATGTAGAAACAAACTTGCTTCTTCACTGAGCTTCATTTGCTTTCAGATCAGATGTACTTCTTCAGATCAGAATACACAGGAGCATTGCAACTGCAATATCCAGCATCCTTGATTCTTACTGAACGTGATCAGATACATAAGCAAACTAGCTTCTCACATGCGCTTCATGACGTCACACTAAATAATTCCATAAGTTACTAGCTGCACACGTTGCTTCTGTTTGTTTGGTCTAATATATTTAATTTAATATGACCTGCACATAACAAACATTAAACCATAAAATGGTTCTTTCACAAATACTCAATTGTTATCATCAAAACATAGAGATTATCCTGTAGAGACAAATCTTGCTCTTACAATCTCCCCCTTTTTGATGATGACAAAAACATGTATTTTGATAGAACATTTTATACAGTGTAATCACCAAGCTTAACCTATTCAGAGTTCTAAGCAACTGCTCCCCCTGAATATGTTAACCTTTAAAACATTTTTATGCTTGTTCAGAGACATAGTCTGATCCCAAGACTTACAAAAAATAAATTTTATAAAACATAATCAAATAGAGTAGAATAGAAAGGATACTTCCCTACGATATAAGATAGCATAAGTCTTCAGCATCTGGACTAGTTCAACAGAACTTCCATCTTCATATCTTTAGAACTTGTCTTCTCTAAGCATCGTATCAGAGTCATATAACTTCAGAATCTTCTAAAGCATTTTCTCTTGATCTTCAACAGATCTATTTATCTGCAGATGAGAAACTCCCTCTGAGTTTCAGACTAGGTGAAAATCAAATATCCTGACTTGTGAACCTTTCTGGGAGAACTCCCCCTGATTATAGTATGTCAGATATTTGGATCTTCTGATCTTGATATAGTCTTGATTCTTGCTTTCTCAGACTTGCTTTCTTCTCAGATTTTTGATCTCTTGAAGCAGTCTGATACCAATAGAAACCTATAGAATGTTTACTTCTGAATCTGATTCTAATATTGAATCTGAGTCTGATACCGATGTTGGTTCTTAGTCTGACACCAATACATGATACTCATGATTCTGATTCTGAATCCAAATCTTGCTTCTATGAAGATTTTTGATTCTTATGCTCTGATTATCATATTCACAGATAGACAATTTACATCTTCTGAACATTCTGATTCCAGATGACTTTAACTTTCAGATCTCTGAATAGTATTGGGTCCATATGATTCTGAATCTATGTTCACGAAGTGTATAACTTCTATTATATGAACACCAGTTCATTTGAGCTCAGATTTCTTTCAGTTATCCTGTTTAGAATGCCTAGTGAACTTGTTCAGAGTTCCTCGGAAAAACATCAAACACACATTTAGTAATAAACGCAGTTTATATGTTTTGCATTCTCTTTCAGGTTATAGAATATATCAAAGCTATATTCTATTTCTCAAAAACATTTTCCATTTCTCCCCAAGCCATTTTCCCTGTTATATACTATTATTCTAGATTATATCAAAATCATCTTCATTTCTCCCCCTTTTTGACATCATAAAAAAGTTAGAGTTTTTCATTGAAAAAATAGATTTTAAGAAAAAATATTTCTCTCTTTTTAATGTCAGAAATTAAAAAGATAGGAGTTGAGAGATAGCACCTGAGAACTTAATCATCTTTCATTTCTCCCCCTGAGAACTTACTTCTTACAGGTTGATACCAATAAGGTAGGTTGATATCTTTTCCAGATTTCATCTTCTATATCTCCCCCTGCTTCTTGGAGAGTGACAACTCTTCAGAGTTTGTAGAAGCATGCTCTGACGAGGATTGTTGACAAGTTTCTGATCAGCAGATCTTTCTCTGACAACTTGTACATCCTTCATAGCTTGTTGATCTCCTCTATACTTAATAATGTCACGTTCTCAATGTACAAGATTAATTTCAGAAGAAGAACCAACTATAACAATTTGCTTAGTCTTCTTAGCATCTTCAGCTTCTTGTACCTGCTAGATTTAGACATGAAAGTTGAAATTCCTTCTTCCTTCTGGCTTGATCTTGATACCAATTATTCCAGTCCTTAGAACAACTTGAAATATATCCAATTTCAGAGTCTAATACCAATTGAAGAAATATCTCAAGAATTCTCAAGTTCCAGAGTTGAAGTGCTTGTTCTGGCCTTGCTTTGATTCTTTCTTTTGAAAGGTTTGATACCCAATTGAAGGTGTGAAATAATGAAACTATTTCAGCTTGTTTCTTCAACATCAAAACACTATACTTCAGAAGTATCAACGTTTGATTTGATAAGCCATCTTCTAATTGAATCTTTTATCCAGATCTCCAAATGATCCAAAACTTCTGATAGTCTACGACTTCAGATTTGCTCAGATCTTTAAACAGCATCTTATATCAATTAAAGGTGATGTGTCAACAATTTGCATTCTGATCCTTCAATCTTATGGAAATGAATGTCCTTCATTTGATACTTCATCCAGAGCATCTGATACTTCAATCAGCATCAGCAGTATTTTGCTTTTGTAGGGGAGAGTGCTATTCAGAGGTACTTTTGCAACTAGCTCTTTGTATAGCTTCTGATCTACCATTTTACTAACCTCTTTCTTTCTCAGAGTGTACGTTGAATGCATGAGAGTCTTAGCTGGCTACTCTCTGACAGATTAATCTTCTGTCTGTTACATTCTTCATAAGATTCTTCCTTAAGTCTTCATTTTCTGATCATTCACTCATCACGCCTCTATATCTTCCAAGATGACTTGTTTCCATATGAGAGCTATATCTTCTTCACGCCTCTATATCTTCCAAGATGACTTGTTTCCAACAGAAGGAGTAGGATCTTCTGCTGAATCACCTTAGATTTCTGAATCCAAGCTTGTTATCAAAACTTGAATCTAAGCAACAGTCCTTCATTAAAGAATACTTGATACCAATTGAGACTTTCAGAAACAATATGCATCGTGAGAGATACGAATTGCATCTGGTACTGATCAATCATTCTGACTACAGTATTGAGTACTTTTATCAATCATGATTACCAATATTTCCTTTAATAATTGTTCTACCTTTAAAGTCTGAACTTGAAAATGAAGAACTAGAATGTTAGAAACATCTTTCCAACAGATCAATTTCAAACTTCAACTAGATCTGAGGAGTTCAGAGAATGGTGAACAGCAACTGATACACTCATGTATCAACATCTTCACTAAACATTTTCCTTTTTGAATTAGCTTCAGAAACCTTCAAAGCTTCTACTTAATCTTCTGACGAGATTCTTTACAGCAGACTTTCTAATCATAACTATTTCTGTTATGTTAGCAAGTTCTTCTGATTATCAACAATCAACCTTTGTCCAGAAGTGCTTTATCAACAGATGTTAGCTTAGTTAATAACGTCAAACCCATAAGTGCTTCTTCAGAAGGTTTGAGACTGGTAAGAGTCTGATACCAACTTTATGATATCCAAAGTATTTTCTTCTGACAGTGAAGTTGCAACCCAACTTATCTTGATCAGCATCTATTGAGTGAACAACTAAATGTGAAATGAACAGCTATGGAAATGATTCCTTGCATTAGATCCTTAGCTTCAGACCTATGTAACTTAGCTCTAGTGAATGTTTCAGCAAACAGTTCATCCAGAGGTATGCTTCAGATCAAACTAGATCTTCAATCTTGATTCCTTGTTATCCAGAAGTGAGTTGTGTTGCTGACATATCAACCAACGGCTCAGAGTCTTCTGTAGACTTGCTTATCTGATTCTTCTGACATTTGCCTCTGTAGCTTCTGTACCTTGCCTCTGTAGCCTTTCTTCTGAATCTATACTGATACCAAATGAAAGTGTCTACTGCCTCAGTTGCTTTGCTTCTGATACTTTACTTCAGTAGCCTTGCTTCTGTAGCTTCGCTTCAGAATCACCAACACTTGAAGGAGAGATGTCTTGATTGATAGAGCCTCTGCAAAATCAGTGTTACAGAACCTTCTGTACGGCCACTGATCTGACTTCAATATCCTTTTCTAGAATGCTAGCTTTAGCTACTGCCTGCATACACTCAACAAAATCCTCTCCAAGTAAAGTATATGTTTCTTAAGAAAATATCATTAACATAAATCTGACGGATTTAAAATATCTTCCATAATAGTCTTATGAAAATAGTAGTATAAACTTTTCTTTTGTCAAAAAATAGTTTTCAAAAACTGGGAAGTTGATGAACACATACTACTTCTTCAAAAACCATTTAAAAAGTATTTTCAATATTCATCTGATTTATATGATGTTATACTGATCAACAAAGGAGATTGACAAGAATATGAATTCTAACCTTGTCACAAAAGCACCTATCTTTTGTATTGTCAAAAGCTTCTTGCTGACAAGCTTTGAGAAGAAAGAATCATGTTCTTCTGGAATCATCCTTCTTTCCAATGAACGTCTCTTTTGGAAGAGAAGATTTGATTCTGGGGGAAACTTTTCAAAGTTGATTCTTCAGAAGCAGCTAATTGAATAGCATCTGGGGTAGCTTCTGATTCTCCAACGTCTTCATTAATCACAACAACATTCATCTGATTCATGAGAGATATCCTCAAAGCACAAATATTGTGATATTCATGAGTAGAGAGCATCTAGCTTCCATCAGGCTTCATCTTCTGAATTTGTCTACTTGAAACAAATACAGATCCAATCTAGATACAATTATCATCAAACTCAGATGTATCAAGAGACACAGTCTGACTGACAATTTTGCTCTTACAATGCTGAGCTAACTTGTAAAGAGTTAGATCAACAGAGTTTAATAGAAACATCTGCTCTTGAAAAAGAATATCTACTGACTTATTCAGATTGAATAACACCAGAGACTTAAATCCTTTTTACCTTAAACAGAATGACTACTGTCCTTGTATCTTTCCACACAACTTTATTTCTCAAAACATTCATCAAGAATTTCTGAAAAAATAATTCCTGAAAACATCTGATCAATTACAGTTTGTTCAATTGAGATGACATCTCAAGTTAATAGAACTTAATTGTTCATGCTTCTTCAAATCAGATCTTCTGAATTTCATCATATCCAGATGAGTTGATAAACACTGCTTATCTTGAAACCTCTGCAGAATTCTTTGAAACTTCTTCAAGCATAGCAACTTTCAAATGCTTTGAATCTGAAGAATCATTTCTTCCAGATTTGAACATTCTTCTGAACTTGCCCTTTTCTGCAAACTACATTCTGGAGTTCTGATGACTAAACTTCACCAGTCAGCAATATATTTTTTCTCACTTAAGATAAATCCCAATGAGTTTTCATGAGAAAGTCAAGTGTAGACTAGTCTGTTTCTTGAAAACATATCATACTCACATAGAGTTAATCTTTAGAAAGCATGATTTCTTGCTTGCTGAAGATTTGAACTTTGAGCAACTACGTTGAAAATCCAAACGTATTTGAAGATTAGTATTCAACAGATATATCTACTTATCTGATGAATCTATCTTGTCAGCTGATTTTTCATTCTTCTTTCATAATCTACTTGAGGAGATTTGTTGTTGAAGGCTTCAACACTTCAAACTTCAAACTTCACAGGATCAGTGACTTGCTCAAGTAACCAAATAGATTATAATTTTAGAACTAATCATCCTCAAAAACTGATGTGAGGCTGAAATTCTAAGAACGGTGAAAAATCCCCAAAAGTATTTCTTCACACAGCCTATGGATCTTTTTCTGACACTGTTAGGTGTTTGATATCCATCAATAACAGAACCGGAGCTCTTATACCAATTGAAGGTGAGAAATAAACACAAGAAAGGGGGGATTGAATTGGGTTTATGCCTAAATAAATTTATTTTCCTTTTCTTGTCTTCTTCTTCACTTGATGCTTTATGCGCTTATATTAAATACATTGCGGAAGCATAAATAATAAAGCATACTGAAAGTAAAGAACACAAAATATATCCTGGTTCACTTGAGCAACTCCCAAGCTAATCCAGTCCACCCTTCCAAGGTGATTTCGCCTTAATCAATTAAGGACTTAATCCACTATAACCGAACTGATTACAGATGCACAAGCTAACTGCAAGTGACTAACAACAGATCAATGAAACGTTCAGGGATCCCCAAGGATATAACGTTCATTAACATCTAATAGAATTGGATCACTAAAGATCTCCTATTAGAAAACCACAAATGACTACTGTCACTTGTCATCTCAAGTATACTGATCTTCATAAGATCACTTGAGGAACCACTAATTCTAAAATAGAATGTTGTGTTGTCGGAGATTACAATGGTGCTTCCTAGCAAGCTAATTACTCCAAGTTTAGCACATAGCAAGTAATGAGTAACAACTCCTTGCTTCCTAATGCAGAAACTAATCTAATTTTGAATCTCTAAGAGATTGTAAGAACATAGTTTCCATATTGCTTAAAAGCTTTTTTGTGTGTGAGCACTAAGGCTTCTTTTCATTTAAGCTTTTGTTCTTTCTTTCTTTCTTTCTTTCTTTCTTTCTTTCCTCCTTTCTTTCTTTCTTTACTTCATGCTTACAAGCATGGTAACATTTGAATGAATCAAATGTTATTTCTTATAGTGCAGCTTAACAGCAACAGCGTTGCTTGACTCAGCAACCCCGATATTTTTGATCAAATGATTCTTCTTTTTATATTGCAGCCAATAGAGTTGTTGTGAGGATATAGTTGTCCTTTCTCATTCCAACGGTCATATCCCAACGGATAGAATAAGCTCACGTGTTGGAACAGTGACCTTAGCTTGTAGCTTCAATATATTTAATCCTTGGTAACTACGCTTGAACAGTACCAACGTCTTTACCATATTTGAATAATTGCATACGTTGTGCTTCAATCTTCTTGATTCTTCTGATGATTCGTCTGATGAGTAGTTCAGAACTACTTTGGTATAAAAGGTTCAACATCAGAGTTGTTAACTCAAGCACATGATTTATCAGATTTGAACAGCATCAACTTATTTGATGTAACCTGTCTTGCATCTGGATGAATCTTCTTCTGACACAATCTTCCACTTCAGAATCCAGTCTTCATCATTCCAAGAACTATGTTTCCTCTGAAACAATCTTGAGAATCTTCATGACTAATTCTTCAGAAACCATGTCTTCAGAATCTTCAGAGCCTTGACCTTCAGAACACTTCTTCAGAGTCTTGACCTTCAAAACACTTCTTCAGAGTCTTGACCTTCAGAACCTGCCTTCAGAGTCTTGACCTTCAGAACCAGTCTTTAGAGTCTGGACGCACTTGGTCTTTAGAGCCTTCAGCCTTCAGAACTTCAAGTCATCAGAGTCTTCAGCACTTTGTTCTTCAGAGGACTCACTCTTCAGAGACGCTCGTTAGCTTCCAGATCAGATGCGTAACTCAGAGCAGAATATATAGATGCATTGCAACTGCAATATCCAGCATCCTTGATTCTTTACTGAACATGATCATATGTAGAAACAAACTTGCTTCTTCACTGAGCTTCGTTTGCTTTCAGATCAGATGCACTTCTTCAAATCAGAATACACAGGAGCATTGCAACTACAATATCCAGCATCCTTGATTCTTACTGAACGTGATCAGATACATAAGCAAACTAGCTTCTCACATGCGCTTCATGACGTCACACTAATTAATTCCATAAGTTACTAGCTGCACACGTTGCTTCTGTTTGTTTGGTCTAATATATTTAATTTAATATGACCTGCACATAACAAACATTAAACCATAAAATGGTTCTTTCACAAATACTCAATTGTTATCATCAAAACATAGAGATTATCCTATAGAGACAAATCTTGCTCTTACAGATATGCCCGGGCTCGATACTGACATAGTGGTCCATCATCAACCACTGCGAGAAGATTGTCCTCCCGTTAAGCAGAAGCTTAGAAGGACATGACCAGATATGGCCGTTAAGATCAAAGAAGAAGTGGAAAAGCAGCTGGATGATGGCTTCTTAGTGGTCACTACTTACCCTTCGTGGATCGCCAACATAGTGCCTGTACCGAAGAAGGACGGTAAGGTGCGGATGTCCGTCGATTATCGGGATCTGAATAGGGCGAGCCCTAAAGATGATTTCCCGCTCCCTCATATTGATGTGTTGGTCGACAATACATCTCATTTTTCCGTGTTTTCGTTCATGGATGGCTTCTCCGGCTATAATCAGATCAAGATGGCGCCGGAGGACATAGAGAAAACTACGTTTATTACCCCTTGGGGGACGTTTTGCTACAATGTAATGCCTTTCGGTCTGAAGAACGCAGGGGCCACTTACCAACGAGCAATGGTCACTTTGTTTCATGACATGATTCACCATGAGATTGAAGTCTATGTTGATGACATGATTGCGAAGTCCCAGACGGAGGAGGGACATTTGGTCAATTTGCTGAAGCTTTTTGAGAGGCTTAGGAAGTTTAGGTTGAGACTGAATCCTAACAAGTGTACTTTCGGAGTACGATCTGGAAAGCTACTGGGGTTTATAATGAGTGAAAAAGGCATTGAGGTTGATCTTGCGAAGATAAAAGCGATACAAGATATGCCAGTGCCAAAAACTGAAAAAGAAGTCTGTGGTTTCCTGGGCAGAATAAACTACATTGCGAGCTTTATATCTCAGCTCACGGCCACGTGTGAACCGATGTTCAAACTACTAAAGAAAGATCAGGCGATTAGCTGGAACGAGGATTTCCAGAAGGCATTTGACAAGATAAAACAGTATCTGCAGGAACCTCCAATCTTGATAAACCCAGTGGCCAGAAGACCCCTAATCATGTACTTGACAGTTTTTGAGAATATCATAGGTTGCGTACTCGGTCAGCACGACGAGACTGGCAGAAAGGAGCATGCCATTTATTACTTGAGTAAAAAGTTCACAGATTGTGAATCCCGTTACTCAATGCTGGAAAAAACGTGTTGCGCACTCGCGTGGGCTGCCAAACGTTTACGACAGTATATGCTCAACCACACGACCATGCTAATTTCGAAGATGGACCCGATCAAGTACGTCTTCGAGAAGCAAGCGCTTTTGGGCAGGATTACCAGATGGCAAATGGTGTTGACGGAGTATGACATTCAGTACGTTTCCCAAAAGGCCATTAAGGGAAGCATATTGTCTGAATTCCTTGCCGAACAGCCTATCGAAGATTATCAGCCGATGAAATTTGAATTTCCTGATGAGGATATCATGTTTCTCAAAGTGAAAGATTGTGATAAACGGTTGCCCGACGAGGGTCCAGACAGGAAGTCCAAGTGGAAGTTGATATTTGATGGGGAGGTTAATTCGTACGGAAGTGGTATTTGGGAGATCATTACGATTCCCCATGGATCCCACATCCCGTTCACTGCTAGATTGACATTTCCAGTCACCAATAATGAAGCAGAATACGAAGCATGCATCATGGGTTTGGAAGAAGCTATTGATTTGAGAATCAAAAACCTGGATGTATATGGTGACTCGGCACTTGTTGTTAACCAAATTAAAGGGGAGTGAGAGACTCGTCAATCGAGTTTGCTTCCGTTCTTTGATCGAGTGGAACTAAATCCTGTGCCCAGAGCTGAAAATCAGATGGCTGATGCCTTAGCCACGTTGGCTTCGATGTATAAAGTCAATTTTTGGAATGAAACTCCAAGAATTGTCCTGTCTCGTCTTGATAGACCTGCATTCGTTTTTGCAATCGAGGAAGCCTCCTATGGCAAGCCATGGTTCCATGATATCCAGACCTTCCTTATGAATAAGGAATATCCTGCAGGAGCGTCAACCCAGGATAAGAAGACTCTGAGGAGGTTGTCTGGAAATTTCTATCTCAATCCTGATGGAGTTCGGTATAGGAGAAACCATGATCTCGTGCTACTCAGATATGTAAATGAGAAAGAAGCGAGTTTGCTCATGGAAGAAGTCCATGAAGGCACATTTGGTACGCACGTCGGCGGGCATGCTATGACGAGAAAGATCCTGAGAGCAGGATATTACTAGCTGACGATGGAGTCGGATTGCTTTAAATTCGCGAAGAGATGTCATAAATTCCAGATTTATGCTGATAAAATTCATGTGCCGCCGTGCCCGTTGAATGTCATGTCCTCCCCGTGGTCGTTCTCCATGTGGGGCATCGACATGATAGGCAAGATCGAGCCCACTGCATCTAACGGTCATCGCTTCATTTTGGTAGCCATCGACTACTTCACTAAGTGGGTGGAGGCAGCCTCGTATGCTAACATGACCAAGCAAGTGGTGGCTAGATTCATAAAGAAGGACATCATCTGTCGATACGGAATTCCCGAGCGGATCATTACTGATAATTGTTCGAATTTGAATAACAAGATGATGAAGGAGTTATGCCAGAGCTTCAAGATTGAACATCACAACTCATCACCTTACCGGCCGAAGATGAATGGCGCTGTTGAAGCGGCCAATAAAAACATTAAAAAGATAGTACAGAAGATGGTTGTGACCTACAAAGATTGGCATGAGATGTTGCCATTTGCATTGCACGGTTATCGTACGACGGTGTGCACATCAACCGGGGCAACTCCTTTCTCACTGGTGTAAGGTATGGAAGTTGTCCTACCGTTAGAAGTTGAGATTCCTTCTTTGCGAGTTTTGGTTGACGTGAAACTCGATGAGGCAGAATGGATTAAGAACCGACTGAACCAACTCATCCTGATGGATAAGAAGAGATTAGCATAGATTGCATATGGTCGTCTGTACCAGAGCCGAATGAAGAAAGCTTACGATAAGAAGGTGCATCCTAGAAGCTTTCAGACGGGTGATCTCATCCTGAAGAAGATTCTTCCACCACACTCCGATCACAGGGGCAAGTGGACTCCTAATTACAAAGGCTCGTACGTCGTCAGCAAGGTCTTCTAGGGAGGAGCCTTGTTGTTATCCACGACGGATGGCGAAGATTTTGCATCCCCTGTGAACGCGAACGCGGTTAAAAAATACTTTGCTTAAAAAATGACCTGCTGGAGAGAAAAAGAATATCCAGGCAAAAATGGGGCATCCCGGCGAACCATAAAAAAGGAAAAAGGTTCGGGCAAAAATTAGGGATATAAATGAAAAATGTACACCCGCAAAGTCGAAAACCTGGAAGGGCGACTTTGGCAAAAAAGGGTATCCCGGTGAATCGAAAACCCGAAAGGGCGGTTCAGGCAAAAGTTAGGGATTTGAAAAGCAAATGACTGCGTTCCGCGTGTGAACTTTCATTGTTTAGTGGTTTGGAAGACCTGAGGGCCGTTTATCTGAATCAATCTCTTCTAAAGCTAAAGTGTCAGAGAAGTATCGAAGTCGAGTGGGTCATAGAGGGATCAACTCATGGTGTTCGTCTACGCCATATTACCGACATTTGTGTATATACTGATGTATATTTATGTTATTATGCTTGCGCAGCTTCCTCATTTCAGGAGCTTGCATCTGTTGTAAAACATTTTGCCCATTCAGGGGTCCGTTATCAATAAAACGTATACTATTCAGCATTTCTGTTGTTTGTTTAGTTTTTATCTGTTCTGTTTGTGAAAAAACGCCCGATGTTTTTGATAAAATGCGCATACATAAACTTGTTGGCCTAGGCCGATAATTTTTGAAGCATTGAATTACCCGAACATTGTCACAGGATGATAACCTTGATAGGTCCCTTTATGAAGGGTATCTTGTCTGTTTGTTCGTGTTGTTGCAGGTACAACACATTCCAGGCAGTACGTCGGATGTTTTCTAAGCAGGATGATTCCTTCTTCCCCAGCGAGTTCAGCAGCGTCTCCCCATGGAGTCTGAACATGGGACCGAGCGCATTGATATGTCTCCGCAAGCAGAGAAGATTCTCCCCAACCTGATGCATCCTGAGGAAGGATCATTATCTCCATAGCTGAGTCATACGCTGGAGCGTATGTCCATCCCCAGCACTGAGTCAATGTGCAGTTTTATTGTAGAAGACTATTCGCAAGTGTTCAGCTTCCGATAGTTCCAGACTGAAGTCTCTAGCGGAATTGAAATTCCCCACAGAGTTGTACTCTCCCCGGCAGGTAGGATTGATTCCAGCGTCTGGTTACCCTCCCCAGCCGAGTTCGCAGTTCCCCAAGAGAGTCGAGTCCTTGGAAGCCGTTCAGGCCATGATTGGTTTGCCCCGGTAGAGTGTTGAATAGTTGATGTTGTGTTTCCCCATCGGAGTCCGTATCTCCAGGAAGTTTTAGCCGCGAAGGTCCTGTAGTTTATTTTTGCGATTGATATCGTTTTCCTCAGCAGTTTATGGTTTGTGTACCTAATTGAGCTGGTCCAGGTCCTCGAAGAACCTTACTCCCCTGCAGCAGTCGTCTGGAGTTCGTATCCCCAGGTTTAGTCCGATTGAGATTGGTGTGACTTCTTCTCCTCGGCAGGATGATTCCTTCTTCCATCGGAGTGGTTCTTTCTCCTTGACAGGAGGATTTTCCCTTCAGCATTTATTTTGCTGATGGGGTCATAGCATTTTGCATGATTGCGTAGCATTTACCCAAAGAACACGTAGCATTTCCACCGTGTGGAGCATTGCGCCATTGTCAAACATATGCATATGAAACATGAGCTAGGTCGTTATCGTTCTTGTTTTGCAGGTGTTCCTCCGCAGTATGGTTTGCTCAAGATGATTCTTGAATTCCCCAGCAATGTCGATTGCTTAAGATGATTCTTAAAATCCCTAGGGAAGCCCCCGGCAGAGTGCTTGCGCAGGATGATTTCTGAAATCTCCAGCAGAGTTATTGGTTCAAGATGATTCTTGAAGTCCCCAGTGGAGTTATTTGTCCAAGATGATTCTTGAAGTCCTCAGCAGAGTTGATTCACCTAGAATGATTTCTGGATCCCTGAAGCAGAGTTACTTGTTAGTTCTCCAGGATCCCTAGTGGAGATATGTCATCCTCACCAGGTTTTAAACCTGAGAAGTTGAAATTTTCCTTGAAGACTTGATGATTGAAGTCCGGCTGACGCCCAAGAATTTCTTCAAATGCCCGATGACATGATTACAGAGATTGTCAAAAGTTCCTGATGACCTGATGAGTCCTAAGGAATTCTTCTGATGTTGTGCCGCAGAATGCCTGACGGCAATATCAGCTATGCATCACTAGTTACCGTGCGACCAGTGAGCCCTTGATGACTTGAGGAAGAAGCTGCAGTGAAAGCTGATGATCATCCAGATGGAGATTTGGGCCCATTCTCGTGCAACTGCAATTTCAGACTTCAAAGATTGTCCCACCAAAGTATCATTTACTTATGCGGTCGGCAAATTTCTGGTTACCGTGTGACCAATTCCCCAGCAGAGTTATCGTGCAACTGTCATGCTCAGTTTTGAAGATGGTACTACCAATCAGAGTATCATTTACCTGTGCGGTTGGCAGATCACCAATTACCGTGTAACCGGTGATCCCTTGATGATTTGAGGAAGAAGATTTACGTGGAAATCAGAGAATCATCCCGACGGAGGTTCAGATCAGTATCTCTCCAGCTAGTTGTCGTGCAACTATGGTTTCGGTCTCCGAAGATTGATCCCCACCAGAGTAGCGTGTACTTGTGCAGTTGGCAAATTTCTGGGTTTGTTGGTATTCAACCGCCTTTTACCTTGATTGTTTGAGAGTCGTTCGCTTCTCACCCAGTCAGGTCCAAGCCATTTGAATAGGGGCAGCTGTTGCACCCCAAAATTTGCCCAACTTTTCCTTACCTAGCTTGTGTTTCATTTCATTCTCATTAGCATTATCATTTGCATTTCATTGACATGTATGTAGGAGATCAGGAGGTATGATCACCATTCAAGAGCTACACAAGACTGGGAAGCTAGCCAAGAGGGTTATTCAAGTGTTCAAGGGTTGATATCCTTATTAGAGAAGTCTAAGATCCTCAGAGAGAAGGGTTGAAGCCAAGTGTGCAGGTCTCCTAACTTGAGAGTTGTGGGAAGATCATCAGATGATTATAAGGCCATGAAGTTGGACTTGAGGTCTTGAGAGAGCTCACAAGAAGTATTGAAGATCATCTTGAAGCCTAGACAGGTCATTATGTGGAGAATATGAAGATATAACCAAGAATGATGCAGCTAGGGTTTGACTGGGTCAACCCTAAGTCAACCGATGATTTGAAGAAGTTTGATACCTAATTCAAGAGCCATGTGATCATGGATTGATACATTGAGATGTTCTAAGGATGATTCCAAGGTTAACTCATCATGATTGAAGAGTTTGAGAAGTTTTAGGCTAGGGTTTCTAAGGCTTGACAGTGTAAAATCCCCTAGCTTGACCCCTGACTTCAATACTATTTAACTCAATATATGTTGTTCACCTCATCTTGACCCGAACATGATTGTTGTAGGGCATGATCTTAGCTTTAATTTGAGTACTAGAAGTCCTTGATAGGGTTTATAGAACTCTAGTTATGAGCCAGACAAGTTACAGGTCATCTGAGACATGTGAATTTGGAGCTTGAAAGTTACCCAACTTGCATGACACTTTTGCCCTAGAAGTATGATTCCTATGAACTTTTGGTCTTCATGAATGTTGTTCCTTATCCTCTTAGATTTCTAAAGAATACTAGAAGTCCATGATTGGGTTTATAGAACTCAAGTTATGGCTTTAACAAGTCAAGGGTATTTTGGGTATTTGGACATTAGAGGTCATTTTGAATTATGGGTCTATTTCACTATCTTGCAAGCTTCAAATGGAGTTTTGTTCAACTGGAAAGTTGCTCAAAATGATTTTTTTTAACTCAGCCAAATATCAAGAGTCCATTGATATGGATTAGAGCAAGCATTGGTTGAAGAAATTTCACAAAAAGGCCATTTTAATGAATTAAAAGGGAAAAATTCAAAACAATTGGTAATTGAATGATTTCAAGCCAAATTTGTGCTCATTTTAATTGGAAATGATATTCTAAACACTTTTGCATTATTAGAATTTTGAGTTGATACTCATTTCATGGCATTTTGGTGGATTACTTCATGATGAAGTTACAAATCAAACACACCTCTTTGGTTGAAATCAAAGGAGAAAAATCATCCAATTACAGTCCATAACCCTCAAGCAAGTGAACTGAGGTGGATTGAGAGCAAGAGCAGGGCAAAATCGTGGATACCATGAGTGGATTTTTGAGAAAAAGTTGAAACTTGGAAATCACAAATTGGGCCATGAATGGGCCTCCAAAGGTTTCAAACAGATTATAAAATGATTTTGGATCATTCTCAGAGGCTTCTAGTGCCATTTTCTGTTGAGAATCAGTTAGAACAGTTTGGGAGAGAAGCTTGAAGTTGGATTTTCGAATTTGGAGATTGGAGGAGTTTCAGAAGAAATTGAACCTCAAGACTTGTTCATCATCATCCATTGAAGGAATCTGCATCGTTTGGAAGAGAATTGAGCCCTAAAAGTCATCGTATTCGAAGCTCCAAACCAGGTTTCTTCCTCTCAAATTTCCTCTTAAGTTATACACTCTTAAAGCTTTAGATACATGTGTTGCACCCCAAATTTTGACCCCTTAGATCCTCATCATCATTGTAGGATCATATTCACTTGATTAACTAACCTTAACCCATTTTCAGTTTATCTTTATTAAGATGCAGATGAATTAGGGTTCCGTACCGTCAAAATCGAGATTTCAATGGTCTGATCAATCAATGTTTTGGATTGATTCAACTTCAAATAAGGCTCCACATCATCAAGAATACAACATTGGATCAAGTATGGATTCAATTTGAGGTGGTCACCCGGGGATTGAGAACAGTGCAATTTAAGGTACCCGATTAGGATTTTCGACGAGAAAAAGTCAACTGTAGTTGGAATTTTGGTTTAAAGAATTCTTCAATGGTGGGATCTTGGTCCATTAAGTTCCTATGGCTTATTAAAGTCCATCCAAAGAGTTTCAAGTCCTCAGGATGTTTGGATCATTAACAGTCGACTCGGTAGGCACCGATTGATCGAACGGTTGATCGAAAAGTCAACTCTTCAACAATAAGGAATTTGACTTCAAGATGTGAATCAAAAATGTTCCTTATGTCATATTACACCTCCCCATAAAATTTCATGACCATTGGATCAAGGGTTAAGAAGTAATTCCAAAAATCGGGAATTAGGGTATCGAAAGCGGCAAGACCATAACTCTTCAACCACACATCCAAATGAAGTGGTTCAAAGCTCATTGGAAAGCTCTTGGAAAATACTACAAAATCCTCAAAGTGGTCCATGATCAAAAAAATGCATAGAATTGGAGTTATAACAAAATTCATTTTTTAGGGAGAAATAACTTAGAAAAATTCTAAGTTATTTAGCACTTTTAAGTGATTTTTTCAGCAACTTTGAAGGGTTTTTCAACCTAGTTCCATCTAGAATTTGGAAATTCCCAAAACATGAAAGTTATAGAGCTACTTAAGGGCTTTCCAGATTGTGGTAGAAATCCTCAATAGCATGTTTGAGCAGGAAGTTATGCACCATAGAAGTTGGGCCTGTCACACTTGAAACCACTTTGTCAAGAATTCTCAAATTTGGATTTTCACAACTTGAGCCATTCTCAGCTCTTGGATCTTGATTCAAACTGATAATGTGAGGCATGGATGGAGAGAAAACAAGAAAAAAGTATGGTTTAGTGAACATAGCAAGTTGTTGCAACTTGGCATTATTATATTCAAATGTAAGAAGGAGAGAGAAACTTTTCATGCTAGAACTGTTGCAGCTGGCTCACCCTACCTTCATAGATCATCTCAGTCACTTCATTTCCATCTCCACTTGAGTTTTCTAATCTCCTTTGAACTACGGAGCTGATAGGAGAAGATTTGGTAAGATTCATTTGAAAAATCTCATGAAACTCCCTCCAAAAGTGGTAAAAGACCAAGGCTGCCCTCACTCTTGTTTGGCTATAAATAGAGGCCTCTTCTATGAGTTTATTCACACCAGAGAAATCTCAAAAAACCAGAGAAACCATAGCTCTCATTCTCCTCTCATTCCTTAAGAATCTCAAAAATCTCAAAATCCCCATTTTCACCAAAAAGTTGTCTTGAGCAAAACTCTGCTCAAGACCAGTTCTATCATTTCTAAGCCTCTCCAAATCATCCACACAATCCCTAAATATGGTTTAGAAGGTGTCCATACCCTCAAACCTCTCAAAAATACCATTTTTCAAAAAGTTAACTTTCACACCAAGAAAGTTTGACCACTATACTCAAAATTTGCCAAATCCTGGTCTAGGCTTGTTCTTGCTGTTTTAATCATCCATACACCTCACATATGTCATATTACAACTATCCAAAGCATTGAAAATCAACTGGGAATCACATAGCTGCAACTGTATTGAAGGTTGGTTTTGTTGCTTCAAGAGGAAGCAAGCTTCATCTCTTTGCAAAGGAAGGAGTATCTCTGGGTTTCTAAGCTTTTTAGCTTGCTCAAGGCTGGTCTACAAGAGGTATGTGACATTCCAACTATCTATTAATCATACATTGTCATGTATTGTCATTTTGTGGTGATTTTTGTGAAAACATACCATGGCTGCCTCATTGTGTTTCTTTATCAAGAACCCTAGTTTTATGATCATGATACTTGTTTTGTTAATATATTGTCATTTGTAAATGATATGTGGATGATAGGTTACAAGTTTTTGCTTTGATATCATGTTTAGACTTGTTTGTGAGATTTTGGTCATTTAGTAGTTTTAGGAGCCAATGTTGAAGTATTGATGGACTAACCCTAGAACTGTCAAACCTAGCTCATTAGTGAGATATGTGAATAACTTGTAAGTTGCTCATAGATCCCCCCTTTGCCCTTGATCATGTTTGAATAAATGTGGCCCTTGTTTTCACATTGTGATATTTTCATGTCTTTCTTTCCTATCATTGCTATGAAGTGGTTTTTGAGTGGTTATGCTTGCTATTTCTGGTGCCTCAAATCTTTGGTTAATGTTTGGTCTTGAGTCATGATGTATGTCTTGATGGAGATGTGAAAAATATGAATTATGCTTTTAGGGCTGTCTTGAAATCTTGTGTTTTGCTGTCAAATGTGGCTTCACATACCATTTATGTTTGGATCAGTTTTTTGTTTGATTTCAAAGTGGTGGACTCATTTATTTACCCATTTTAAGAATGTGTATGGTGTTTTTGTGCTCAAAATCTGCCTAAGTGTTCAAACTGCCTTATCATGCCTCAACTGTTGCTTTCTTCAAAACATCATGAGATCAACATATCACATTCTGTTTCAATCATTTTCTACATAATTTAGGTGCATTTTATCATTGTCCTATCCATTTGCAAATTGTGTATGATCCCAAATTCTCCAATTGTCATAGTTATGGCTGGCTGTACATTTAAGTATTGTTTTTGTAAGGTATGAGCCCCAAAGTGCCATTTTCTGTTTGATTAGGTTTTCAACTACTTTCTGAGTTTGGTATCATCTTTTATCATATATGTAACATGTGCATAACTTTGATCCCTTCAAAAACTCACTGCTTTAAAGAAATCACCTGCTGCCATAAGTCTTGCCAAGGCAGATTTTTCAACTTTTACCACAGTGCACCAATTTTCATTCTAATGGATACATGATCTTCCTTGAATTTAAAACACTTTCCTTATCACATTTATGAGGTGTATACTTGATTTGTTTGATCTATTCATGCCTGATTTCACAATTCTTCAGATTCCACTTTCAATTGCATTTGTGCACCAAATATGCCACAACTTGCCATTTTGCTTATCTGTTTGTGTATGCCTTTGGTTTTGAGTTGTAACTCACCTAGATCCATAAGTTCAAGATGTGTGGATGATTGAATTGAGCCATGTACACCTGTTTCCTTACTGCACCCTCAAACTGCTCTTTTTCAAGTCAAATTACCATGAACATACAAAATTCTTGATTGCTTGCTATATGTCTAGTTTTTGAGTTGTAACTCACTCTTTCTTGCATATATGACATGTGTGTGCTGTTGTTTTGTTTTGAAACAATTTCTATTTGAAATTCACCTACTGTTATCAAAGTTGTTTTGCTTCTCCACAAACATTTCAAATCCTGTTTTAGATGCAAGGTGCTCTATTTTTTGGCTCATCCTATCTATGATTATGTTCATGATGTGTGTGTGCTTCTGTTTTGATGTAAAACCTCATTGATTGAAAACTCACTTACTGCATTCTCAATCCAAACTGTTTGCTTTTCCACTAACATACCATTTTGTTCATATGATTAAGGTATGCCTCATTTTTGAATTAAATATCACCTATCCTCATATGGATGATGTGTGTACTTTAGTTCCATGACTTGATTGCAACTGAACTGATGTTTCCATGGTGTATTGTCCATGTGCCTCTAGCATTTTTCTGCCACAGCCTGCCATACTTTATCATTTCCTTGCTTAAACATAATTTTGTTTGATCCATGAGTTTAGAACCTTTAGCCAACATTATTTGAGATTTGCATCTGCTATTTGTATGGACATAAACCTGCTCAATTTGGAATTCCACAGCTAGACATCATGCATGATTATATTGAAATTGCAAATCATTGGTAACCATCTGTTTCACTTAATCCATGTTAGCTTTTGAGTATGAACTTTCTGTTACGTATGTCTGCCATATATATGTGAGAATGTTATGAGCCATGTTCAATTTAAGTTGTTGCACAAAGCTGTTCTATTTCCAAAGCCATTTCAACATTTGTAGCATTTTGGTTATTTTGATTTGGTGTGAATTTGTGTTATATCCTTGGTTAAACTTCATTAGCAACCTATGTGGAACAGGTGCATGCTATCATTTGGCTTTAACTGTATTTGTTGAAATACAGCTTTGAGCATGAATCTTAAATCCCTCATATTTGCAAGTGCCTTGAACTTTTCTCTCATTTCCATATGACAGTTGGAGTTTTGACTCATGAGTGGTTTTTTTGAATGTATGAGCTTAATGTACATGATATTTGAGTTGTGTTTGAGCTCTTTTCCTGATCATAGCATGACCGGTTTGATCATTGGCTTTGTAAATGCGTTTTCATCCAAAATAGCAACTGCCATTGTGTTTTTTTTTCTAGGACTCTTTTCAAAATTCCATCTGGACCATCTTGTTCCTTGTTTGAAAACACCCAATTTTGACTAAAATATCACTTGAATCCATTAAGAATTGAGTAAGTTGTGAATCAAACGTATTTTGAAAAATGCCTTGTCTTTGCTTCATCTTTACCCAGAAATCGAAGTGAACACGCCATATATATTTATGGGGGTGGCTATATCAACGGATGTATAGCCACCCCAGTGGTAGAAGCATGCATGCATATTGTTGCGGTGAAAATTGGATATCAAGCTATTGCATTAACTTGAACCTTATTTCTTTTACAACCGAACTTTAATTTATCCAAAGGAAAGGTCTAAAGAAAGAAAAACCCTTTTTGCGATGTAAAACAACGCTAAGAGATTCGGGGATCGGGGGTTGGTTATACCTAGGGAAGGTGTTAGCACCCTAAATATCTGTAGTACCCTACAGGAACCTTTTGTTTAATTACTTGCTAAGTTTGTGAATGGCACTATGGTTTAAGGATTGGGAATTGAGATAAAATAAATAAAAAGTCTAAGTAATTTTCTAAGTTTGCTCGCAAAGGCATCGCACCTTCTGCCTACGTATCCTGACTAGGATAGAATCAGAGCAATCGTAGTTCACCTCACAAGGGGGAAAGAACACTTGATGATGATCAAGGTTCAAAGGGGAACAAACATGACAATGTTTGTGTGGAGTTTGACAAAACTCCCTAGTCTAAATTAAAAGGGGAAGTAAGAAATCATGACGATGATTCTTACACAGAGTTGACGAACTCTTTCCTAGGGTTCTAGTTGAAGAACACTCCTAGTATGGGTGGGTTTCTTAGACTTCAAGCAAAGTCTAGAGGTTTCTTATTAGGGTTAGAATGACTTAACAAAGTCAAAGGGAAAACAAAGATTTTGGTCCAAGACATTGACAATCAAGTGGACAGACCATCCTTTGGAGGGACAGTATTATCGGCAACTGGACAAAAGCTAACGAGCTTTGTCGCTTGGGGATAAAATAAAATACAAACATTACACAAACATTCATGGTGACAACCAATACAAAGATTAAAGATGAAGAGCAATGATGACAATCAGAGCAATTGTTTTGGTACGGGAACCGTGACGACAGTTCGCACCTGGAGTACTGTTAACAGACAGATGAGATAAACGTGGTAATAATTCAAGGTAAAAATTCTAACATGTTTACAAACATATATAGACATGATAACAATCAAATTTCCTGAGAAAATACAAGAGGAACCCTTTTAATTTTCATCTGCAACCAATTAGGGTTAGTACTGTCAACGCGCGGATCGCGCACAATCAAACATGGTGAAAAAATGATCAAACATGGGAAATAATTACATGGCATGAAAGTACATATAAAAAAAACACAATGAAAAAAGAACGGGCGAAAAACGATAAAATATGAGAGAGTTACGAATTTTTGAAGTTTATGTAAAAAATGAGAAAAAGTGGCAGCAAGGGTTATCACAAGGGATCGAACCCATGCCAAGACTGATACGCGCGCAAGTCTCTACCGCTGGGGCGGCTGTTACATCCATTAACAAATGTGCATCAATAAATATGTAAAGCTTGCTTGGTTCCAGGGCTGGGCAAACACATAATCAAAACCAAATACGTTTTATACCGTATCTCACTAACCGTTCATCGGATCGAGGCAAATTTTATATGGAAATGGGGTAGAAAAATGAGAGGAAGAGGATGGTGGTGTTGGTTTTCTGAAATTATTTGCCTAGTGAAAAAAACAATAGCTGGTGTGTTTGTGTGCTTTTGAATGCATTTTGATATGAATAGCTTGATACACACATGTTTAATGCCAAGTGAATTCACATACACATCCAATATATGGTATATAAACAGAATGACACAAGTTTATGGCCGTGACATGCAGATATGAGAGAGTCACATTCAATTTGCAAATGTACATGAAAACAAACATGCATAACAATGTAGTTTTTGAGTTTGAGGTATTCATGAGTCATACCAATCATTGAAACATCTTTAATGTGTGATTTAGAGTGTGTGTATGTGAAGAGATCAGATCTGGAACAAGTGTGTGAGAATTTAGCATTCAATTTGCATTTTGGTATATGTTATGTGTGTGTAATGCATGAAATGGTGTAACTCAATTTGCAGGTCATTTTCAATGTTTTAGCTCATTCAAACATGTTCCATATGATCATACAAAGCTGTAGAAACATCAAGATATCAAGAAAAATCAAGCCTTCTCAAACTGATATGTGAGGGTATGGCAAATTTGCAAAAAGATGAACAATGATGCATGATGATGAGCAGATGTAATTCAAGGCCAATTTAGGATGCTCCAATCATTTACACAACATATATGCATGATAATGAGATAGTCTAAGCATTAGAACTTCAATGAAACCACCTGCTATGAAGAATGACATGTCATATGCAAGTTGTCCAAGTAAGGATGCATAATGGTACTCAAATCTTATTTCAAACACAATCTGGTTGGTTTAAGTGTGTGGACAGTTCATACATGTGGTGTTAGTCATGTTTGATCAAGTGAGACAGTTCAAAACAACTTGGTTCAAAATGTGGTATGTATGATACAAGTGGGATGTGTGAAAAGTGAAAACTTGCAATTTTGAGTTACAACTCAAACCAACCCAAACCAGTCATTGATACATGTCATAAATGATCATATTAGTCTATCCTATCACAAAAATCTCAAAGGAAATCAATGGTTCACAAGTTGGTGTAGCATATGCAAGCATGTTAACAATAAAAGCAACTTGTGAGTGAAATCTTGATGCAGTGCTTTCCTTCATCAAATCAATGCTCTAACACATTACAAATGAACCATATGAGGTGTATGTGGTGTTTGTTTTGGTGAAAAACAAGTAGAGGCAAAAAACCATACTTTGAGGCTTGGTGTATTTTGAAGCATTCGGTGTCAATATGCGAAATAATGATGCTATGCTCAAAACAGCAAGATGAACATACTAACATGTTATGAATGACCATAGAATCATGTTGGAAAGAAGAAAATAAGTTTGTCATGCTCTATGCCAAAAGTGATAAAGTGAGTGGTTAGTGTGTTTTTGTGAAGAAGTGGTCATTTTGAAAAGTGAATTTTTGATGCAAAGTGTTTTAGTGCAAAGTGTTTATGCATACATCATAGAAATGACTATTATAAAGTGTATGTGAAGTGAGTTTGAGGAAAAACAAGTTTTTGTGCAAAATTGGTCTTTTGGTGGTTTGTGTGTTTTTAGAGCATTTGTGTACAATATGTGAAACTGAGCTTAAGGCGCAAGCAGGGCAAATTGAACATACAAGCATACTCTAAATGTATATTGAAACAAGCCTTGACAGATAAAAATCAGTTTCCAATGCTTTATGCAAAAATGAAATTTCATTGGCTTATGTTTTGTTATGACAGCTTTTGAGTAAAAGACCAAACAAAATGAAATCTAATTCTTCACAGCATGATGATGATGTCTTCTAATTCTAAACAAACAAAAACTAATGACTAACATCCTAACAGAAATACTGTGTTCACCAATACCAACAGCTAGCAGCAGCAAGAAATAATAACTTTGATGTCAAAAGTCTTGTGTACTGACAGTAGCAACACAAACAACTCCAAGCCAACACAAGTTTCTTTTACAAGTGGCAAGCTATATCCTAAATGTAATACACCTTAATGCAGTCTATGAAAATCACTAGCCACACTCCAAACAAATAAGGTTAATCAAGATGAAGCTTACCCTCTAAGAAGTTTAAGAAAAAAAACTGGTATACACTAGGCACGAATTGACACACTCAGCCTCCTTTTTTAAAACAGTCTCATGACCAAGTTTTTAATCAACTCAATGATAGCAGCAACATGTGGTCTTGACAGTTTGGTTACACATTAAGTAATAGCAGTCTTAGCAAAATTTAAAACAAGCAACCAATCTCAACATCACAGCCTGTGACTACCAACCCAACAGAGTTTTAAATCCCTCAACAATTAAACTAATAGTCCTAAGGCAATATTCAAACTCCTCAAACTAGGCAAAACAGTGTTGTTCATCAAAACAAGCTGGGCTAGAACAATGTGGCTCAATGTAAAAAAGGGACATCATGCCTTTCAAACCAGACTGTGAGTAAACATAACTCAGCATAAATAAACTGCAACAGCAAAAGGACAACACAGAGGTTATCATCAATGCACCAGACAATTATTTCAATCATCTTGACAGCAATATAAACCAGACTAAAATATTTAGCTAAGGGGTAAACTTATGCCATGCTATAATGAAACTGTCATAAAACAGATTAAAAGGAAGTCTGAGGAGAGTTTCAGGTTGACAAACTCCTCCATCAATCTAGACAGTAGGCCACAAACAAACTCTCATAAGCAATGCAACATGCTGCCAGTTAGAGTTTAGAGGGTTTCTTAGGGGGGAAAACTGTCATACACACACATTTTAAACATCTACTATAATGTGTATGTGGAGTGAATTTAAGAAAGAAAAAGTTTTATGCTAAAGTAACATTGTGAGTGACTTGTGATGTTGTGTGTTAACAGTATGCAAGCCAAGATGAAAAGATCATTTGTGTGCTAAAAGTAGGAAATGATTATGCATACAACATTTAAACACTCTTTAAAGCATGTTCCAGGGATGAAGATGATGTTTCAAATGTTTATGCAAAAAGTCATTTAACTGTTTGAAGATTCATGACAACAAGCTAATAAAACTAAACCAGCTAGTACAATCATCATAACTGCCAAGTCCAATTTAATTCCAAGCAGGTTTTGGTAAAATGAGTCATGTATACAAGTCATACATGTATTTGGTAAATGAGTCCACACACCCAAACTGAGTTCAAAATAGTTGGCCATGAAAAGTGATATGCAAGATGTCACCTAGAACTTATGAGATGCAGTTGAATGTCATAAACTGAGACAGTAGTAGTTGGATAATGCAGCATAAGTTCACACAATCCTATAGGTTTTTAAACATTCCAGCCTTAACTAGCTTGCTTGATTTTTGTCCCTAGCAAACTAATCAAAACATGGTTCTAAAATTTAAAACCTGGCAGCAACTATGTACATACTTTGGGCATCTGGTAGTTCTCATAAAAAAGAAGTAACATCAAGGTAAACAGCTACAGTTTATGATATAGCAGTTAATCATGAGTTAGGCCATTCTAGCATAAAATCCAACAGCTTAGTGATTAATTCAAGGATATCAACTGGTACCTAACAGACTTGGCACTAAATTCTCCATGATAGCAACCTTATGGTATTGGCTCCAAACACTTTAAATGCATCAAACATGACAAATAACACACTGATATGACAGGGATAAGTTACATGCTCATGCTGATACACACAGGGTACTTCACCAAACATTATGGAAATCAACATACATCCATAGCTCCAAAATTCACACAAGTACTCAAAACTGCAAAGTCATGGAAAGATAATGCAGGAAGTGATAACTATAGACTACATACCTGTTGAAGATCCTCTTGAGTAATCCAAATAAGTTGAGAAAACCAGAGATTTTTGAATCCAAGTCTTTGCTTTAGCACCTTGCTTCAACTTCAAGTAATAACCACTTATGATGCCAAAATGAAAAGTATGAGTTTTTAATGATGGATGAGGGCTTGGACAGTTTAGATATATGGTATGTGAGGTGTTGAAGTGGTCACAACCTCAAGGAAATGATAGGAACTCAGTTTGGTGTTTGTTATGGACTTTGGTCAAAGTAAGCCAAGTGAAATGTTGACTTTTTGATTTCTTGTGATTTTTGGTGGTTCAATGGTTTGTACACCTTCTATATGTTATTTAGAAGGTGTATGGATGATGATTTGGGAGCTGGAACCTGTAGAACTGAATTTGGGCAGATTTCACTTCAAGGCCATTTTGAGTGTTTTGGTGAACTTTGTGATTTTTGAGAAATTGAAGCAAGATGATGGAATTGTGATGACAGGGGTTATTTGTGGTTTCTATCAGAAAAGATGTGTGTTGAATGAGGTGAGGGAGCTCTCCTTTTATAGAGAAAGTGATTGAGGTGCTTGCTATGAAGTCTTGCTTAACCATGAAGCAAACTTGATATTTTCAACCACTTGCCAACTTGCTTTGCTTTTTCTGATCTTTGGTTGTCTCCTTAATCCAATGGGCAAGTTTAAATGATGTTTCTACTGATAAATTGCAGCCTAGATGCTTGGTAGAGTGGCTGGAGCAGAACCACTTTCCACCTCATGCTTGGAAAAGTCAAAAATGGCAACTTAGGCAATGAACCTCCAATCTTTAATTCTATGCTATCTCCATGCAATTTCTTTGCTTCAACCTGCTTGAGATGTTCAATATATCAGATAGTATGAGTTTGACAAGCTAGAAGTGGCCCACTTGAGTGATAGAGGTGCTTTTGCAAAATTTGTCAATGTGGGACTAGAATGACAAAATACCAACTTTGAACACATGTATCTCTCAGCTCATAAATCACCTTGAGATTTATTTGTACTTTTTAGAAAGCCCTCACATAGTACTAAAACTTTCATGTTGGCCAGAAGTCTTGATTCTATTTGAAACTAGTTGAAAAATCCCCTTGAAGTTGGCTGCACACAAGTTTTAAAAGTGAAAATAACTTTAGAAATTTTCTAAGTTATTTTCCCTTCTAGGAATGTTTTTGCTTCTATCTCAAAAAGTAAGCATTTTCTGGTTGTGGACTAGTATGGGACTTTTGTAGGACTTGTCAAGAGCTTTCAAATGAGACTAGAACCAACTTAATTGGATGTGTGGTTAAGGAGATACGGTTTAGCCCTTTTCAAAACCCTAAATTCCCGATTTCTCGATTACTCTCTCATCCTTGATCCAATGATCATGAAAATTGATATGCAAGTCCATTATGACATAAGGAACAACTTTGATTCATAACTTGGATTCCAATTCTCAAAATTTGAGGAGTTGACTTTTCGGTCAACCGTACGATCGATCGGTGCCGATTGAGTTGCCTGTTGACATTCTGGACATCCTGAGACTTTGATACTTCTTGAATAGTCTTTAATAGTCTATATGAACTTCATGGACCTCAATCCCACCATTAAAACCTCTTCCAATATCAAAGTCAAACCACAGTTGACTTTTCACTAGTTAAAAACCCTAATCGGGGCCTCCTGACTGCACTGTTCTCGATTCTGAAATGATTTCTTCAAATTGACTTCTCTTTTGACTTTGATATTATCTTTGATTTCATTCAATGATTGAGTTGGCCCAAATCATTGGCTAATCATTCCTTGGTTTCTTTGAATTTGTCGGTGCGAAAACCCTGGTTCGTCTGTAACTTGACAATAATAAACTTGCACTGATTTAGGGTTAGATAATGCATGATCATGCTTCTAAAAATGATAATGAGAATCTAAGGGGTCAAAATTTGGGGTACAACAGTTGCCCCTATTTAAATATCTTCACTAGATGGGGAACGAGAGATGACAATCTTCGTTAAATCGCAGTGAAAGGTATTTAAATATAGATAACCGAAAATTTTGTCCCTTAGATCCGATGCCATGCTAAAGGACAAGTTATGATATGCCATGCACTCTAAATGATGCTTTATGATGCTTGAATGCAAACAACATAGACGCAACGATAACAATAAAAGAAACAGTAAAATAAACGATGACAAATACAAGGACTCGACACTGGGGACTCGTACTGAGAAACTAAATTAACAGTTTAGACATGACTGATAGCGTAAGAAGGAAAACTTCACATGGGGAAGAGACAAATCCAATAAAGATGACAATCTTATTGGAACAGAGGTACTCCACCGGGGAGAAGAATAGACTTCTACTGGGGAAATGAAAAATTAATTCCATCGGGAAAAGAGAATCAGGATTCACCGGGGAAGCGAAAGACTGGATACAACCTCACTGGGGATGATCAGATGAGGAACTTCCTATAGTGAAGAGTTCAAACGGGATCTTCAGGAATGGACTAGAAATAAGACTAATCACACATGGAGGATACTAGTGACGACTAGATCTCCGAGACCTGACTGGGATCATGGATCACTGGGGATACACCCTCAGCTTCTGCAAATAGTTCACACAGTGCTGGTAATCAATAGACTTCCTGGGGAATTGTTAACGACCAGAATTCCAAGCGATGCCAGTGACGACTGGTCTTTTAATGGTGATTGGTGACGACCAAATCAGGGTTCCAATAACGATTGGTTTTAAACAATGCCAGTTACGACTGGATTTTTAATGAAGATGGTGACGACCATACTGGGGAATACCAATGATAATTGGTTATACAAAAAATGCTAGGGATTACTAGATCTTCTAGCTGGGGATTGGTAACGACCAAACGAAATAGACTCCAAGTAACGATTGGACTCTAGACGATGATACCAGTTACGACTGGGTTTCAAAAGGAAAAATTTGTTAAAACCTCAAGATACCAATGACGATTGGATTTAGGTAGTGCCAGTGACGACTGGACTTCACGGGGAGAGTTAGTAACAACTAACACGATACCAATAATAATTGGAACAATACCAGTGACGACTGGATTTACGAGGACTTGTTGGTAACGACCGATCCACGAGGTGCCAATGACAATTGGACTTTAAAACAGTGCCAGTGACGACTGGACTTATATGCGATTTCGTTAGTGACGACTAACGAGATACCAATGACGATTAGACTTAGACAATGCCAGTGACGACTGGGCTTAAAAGGAAATAGATGGTGACGACCAAATGAATGCCAACGACAATTGGTTTGAACAAAATGCCAGTTACGACTGGACTTATACTTGGAAATGAAGCAAGTAATAACTTAGACTTCGCGGGGATTGATAGATGTCACCGACTTGGGGAACGAATGAATCACACTGATCCCATGATGAGGGGTGTACGTAGACTTGGGAGAATAAACCCGAAGACCTACTGAGGAATAGAGCCTGTAGGTAGATTTTGCTGAGGTGAATTCAAACAGATGTCCAGAAATACTTCGCTGGGGAAAGAACCTTCATATCATCATAAGAAATCCTGAGGGATAATCTTCAATCTTTGATAACCATACATGGCCAAAGGACTCTTCGTTGCCCAACTTGCTAGCATTTCATTGGGGGATGTAAATTCTGACTGTGTATCAAGACTCCTGCTACCCTGTAATTTCGGGGAAGTATGATTTTCCTCGAGTCTTTCCACAAGTTAAAACATTTTGTAAAATCTTTCCAAGTTATTTTTTTTTCAAAAATTTGGACTTTAATGATTTCAAAAACGAACGGTATTTTGCATAACAAAGAAAATAAGGAACTGATAATTTGCACAAGAAAGAAAGGCTCGAAAGGCTGATTTTATTTAAAGGATGAAATTTGCCAATGACAATATTCCATGGAAATTTTACAAGTAAAATGGAAAAAGTGGATAAGGTTACACTGAATCCTGTGACCTAACTATCCCTAAAGACTAGAATTCTACAAGATCCTTGCTTCTGACGAGAGTTGTTGAGATGAATCTTTGTTGAGTCTGCAGTGTTGATGACTTTGTCTGATGCAGCGAAACGCCTTTGTCCCTAATTTTTGCCTGGATCGCCCTTTCAGGTTTTCAATCCATCGGGACGCTCATTTTTGCCTAAGCCGCCCTTTCGGGTTTTCAACTTAGCGAGCTTTTTAATTTCTTTTCTCTTTTTTCTTTTCTTCTCTTTTTTCTTTTCTACCCTAACTTTTGCATAAACCGTTCTTTTGGATTTTCCGGTTTATCGGGTACCTTTTAGGCGTAATATTTCCGAACTGCGTCAGAATTTATCGGGTGTGTGAGTTGTTCCCCGTCCATGGTAGTAAGGATCAGTGAACCTCCGGAGAATACTGTCTTTACAATGAAGGGGCCATCATAATTAGGCATCCACTTCCCTCTTGCGTCTTTGTGAACTGGTAAGATCTTCTTGAGCACAAGTTCTCCTTCGCGGAACTCTCTGATACGGACCTTTTTATCGAACGCCCTCTTGATTCTTTTTTGATACAACTGGCCATGACACATCGCAGACATGCGCTTTTCATCGATGAGATTCAGCTGATCAAATCTTTCTTTAATCCATTCTGCCTCTTCTAACTTGGTTTCCATGATGACTCTGAGGGATGGTATCTCGACCTCGATGGGAAGAACTGCGTCCATTCCATATACCAGAGAAAAAGGAGTTGCCCCGGTGGAAGTGCGGACGAAGGTTCTGTATCCGTGCAGGGCAAACGACAGCATTTCATGCCAATCTTTGTAGGTTTTAACCATTTTCTGCAAGATCTTCTTGATGTTTTTATTTGCAGCTTCCACAGCTCCATTCATCTTTGGACGGTAAGGGGAAGAGTTGTGGTGTTCGATTTTGAAATCATTACATAATTGTTTCATGACTTTGTTGTTCAGATTGGTGCCGTTGTCTGTTATAATTCTGCTTGGGATCCCGTAACGACAGATGATCTCCTTTTTAATGAAACGAGCCACCACTTGACGTGTAACATTGGTGTAGGATGCAGCTTCAACCCATTTTGTGAAATAGTCGATGGCAACTAGAATGAAACGCTGTCCATTTGAAGCTTTTGGTTCAATTGCCCCAATCATGTCGATGCCCCACATAGAGAAAGGCCATGGTGACGACAGTACATTCAACAGTGTTGGAGGTACATGCATTTTGTCTGTGTAGATCTGACATTTGTGACATTTTCCGGCGTACTGAATGCAGTCGGTTTCTAAAGTTAACCAATAATAACCAGCCCTCAAGATCTTTTTGGACATGGCGTATCCGTTGGCGTGAGTACCAAACATTCCTTCATGAACATCTTTCATTAACAAGTCCGCTTCTCTTTTGTCAACACATCTGAGTAAGACCATATCATGATTTCTTTTGTAAAGTACACCGTTGCTGAGGAAGAATTTGGATGCTAATCGTCTCAGTGTTTTCTTGTCAAGTGTTGTAGCATCTGCGGGATATTCTTGTTTCAACAGATAATTCTTTATATCATGATACCAGGGTTTGCCATCGGTTTCTTCTTCAATCATTTGACAGTAAGCAGGCTCTGTCTTGCGTTCAATTTTGATAAGTGTGCCATCATTGACATCTCTAGTTTTCCACATCGAGGCCAGCATGGCTAAGGCGTCGGCGATGTGATTCTCTGCTCTTGGAACATGTTTAAAGGTGATTTCGTCAAAATACTTGATCGTTTCAACGATATAAGCTCTGTAAGGGATCAGGTTTTCATGTCTTGTCTCCCATTCACCCGTGACTTGGTAGATAACCAATGCTGAGTCTCCACTGACTTCGAGATTTTTGATTTGGAGATCAATGGCTGCTTCGAGACCAAGGATACATGCTTCGTATTCAGCAATGTTGTTTGTACAATCAAAGTCTAGTCTGGCTGTAAACAGAGTGTAACCACCTTCAGGATTCATTAAAACTGCACCTACGCCATGTCCGCTATAATTGGAGGAACCGTCGAACATCATTTTCCACCAATTCTCTGTCTGTTGACCTTTGTCAGAACTTGTTTCTTCACAATCTTTTATTAACATGATATCTTCATCTGGAAAATCAAACTTCAGAGGTTCATAATCTTCGACAGGTTGATCTGCGAGATATTTTGATAACACACTGCCTTTGATAGATTTCTGAGCCACATATTGAATATCATATTCTGATAGTAGCATATGCCACCGGGCGAGTCTTCCGGTTTGTGCAGGTTTCTCAAAGATGTACTTTATTGGATCCATTTTCGAGATCAATAAAGTGGTGTGACAAATCATATACTGCCTCAAACGCTTAGCGGCCCATGCTAAAGCACAACAAGTCTTTTCTAGGAGTGAGTATCTGCTTTCACAATCAGTAAACTTCTTACTCAGATAATAAATGGCATGTTCTTTCCGTCCGGATTCGTCTTGTTGGCCCAGAACGCAACCCATTGAGTTTTCAAGTACTGTCAAATACATAAAGAGAGGCTTTCCCGGAACAGGTGGTATCAAAATTGGAGGTTCTTGGAGATAACCTTTGATTTTATCGAACGCTGTTTGACAATCAGAATTCCATACAACTGTTTGATCCTTTCGTAACAACTTGAAGATCGGTTCACAGGTAGGGGTCATATTGGAAATGAACCTGGATATGTAATTCAACCTTCCAAGGAAGCTTCTAACCTGATTTTCGGTCCGCAGAGCTGGCATGTCTTGAATGGCACGGACTTTGTCTGGATCCACCTCAATCCCCTTGTGGCTGACAATAAAACCGAGTAATTTTCCTGATCTGACTCCGAAAGTGCACTTTGCGGGATTCAACCTCAACTGATATTTCCGGAGTCTTTTGAATAACTTCAACAAATGTTCTAGATGGTCTTCTTCATTTTGAGACTTGGCGATCATGTCATCCACATATACTTCTATTTCTTTGTGCATCATGTCGTGGAACAAAGCCACCATAGCTCTTTGATAAGTTGCGCCTGCATTTCTTAAACCGAATGGCATAACCTTATAACAATAGGTGCCCCATGGAGTGATGAAAGTTGTTTTTTCCATGTCGTCAGGATCCATTTTGATTTGATTGTAACCAGAGAAACCGTCCATAAAGGAAAACACTGCAAACCGAGCTGTATTATCTACCAAAGTATCAATATGTGGTATAGGGAAGTCGTCCTTTGGACTGGCTTTGTTTAAATCTCGATAATCCACACACATCCTTACCTTTCCATCTTTCTTTGGTACAGGAACAATGTTGGCTACCCATTCTGGATACTTGGCCACTACAAGGAAGCCTGCATCAATCTGCTTTTTTACTTCATCTCTGATTTTAAGAGCCATGTCGGGTCTGGTTCTTCTGAGTTTCTGTTTAACCGGCGGGCATTCAGGTCGGAGTGGTAACTTGTGAACCACTATGTCTGTGTCCAAACCAGGCATATCCTGATAAGACCAAGCAAACACATCTACATATTCTCTTAAGAGTTCCTTTAACTGCTGTTTTACTTCTGCCCCTAGGGCTGCCCCAATTTTGACTTCTTTTCTGTCTCCCTCCGTGCCAAGGTTGATAACTTCTACCTGTTCCTTATGGGGTTGAAGCTCTGCATCCTCTTTTTGGGCCAATCTTACCAGTTCATCAGGAATTTCACAGTCCTCATCCTCGTCTTCAGCTTGGTAAATTGGTGAATCAAGGTCAGGAGGAGATGCGTGGTCACAGGATTCAATGGGGTTATGGTCATCACTGCATGTTTAAAGGGTTTACTTTATTAAAACACACAATCAACAAATGCAACACACACAGAGAAAGAGAAAATCGTTTTTGTTTTGGTTTTCTTTGTATTGCCATTTTTCTTTCAAAGTAAAAGCAAAAAACGGTAAAGAAACAACACGAGGATTTTTAACAAAGTAGTCCATTCTCATTGATATTTCTTTGAAAGCATGTGGCCCTTACAAAACATTCCTATAGCCTTGGGCACGGCTATGGAGATTTTAAAAATAACAAAGAAAAACAACAAATTACTTTAACTCGGGAAAAACTACAGGAACTTCGATAGCCTCCCAGTTGTTCAGAGTAGCTTCGTCATGATACACTAGCGCTCCTATGTCTTCACTTTCAAGATTTCCTTCCACGGCGTTAATTTGAAAACCGCCACTGATAAATATTTCTTGAATAGCCATTGGCCGGCTGTTGTCATGCATCGACTCTTCCCCTTGAGTTGGTTTGTAACCCAACCCCTGGCGGTTCATCTTCGGTTTTACCTCAATGACTTCTCCCCATCCTGCGGGAGTACCTTCTTCCAGCGTAGCTTTGGCGCCTTGAGCAGATGCGAAAGTTGGACCATTTTTTGCCACCGTTTCCTCTATCATCACTGCGTTTGCTATTTCTAGTGCTTGGAATGACGTCTCTAGTGCGTCCTCTTCTGCTTCAATGTACCGGAACGATGAAAGATTACTGACCATTAATTCCTCTTCACCATGAACAATTACTAGCTTATCATTTACCACAAACTTCATTCTTTGGTGCAGGGTGGAAGGTACCGCCCCTGCTTCATGGATCCAGGGACGTCCCAGTAGGCAGCTATAAGCGGGATTTATGTCCATCACCTGAAATACAATGTTAAACTCATGGGGTCCCACCAAGATCGGTAATTCTACTTCTCCGATGACCGTCCTCCTTGAACCATCAAAAGCTTTTACAATTAACGAGGTTGGTTTCATCTCTGCCCCGGCATAGGCTAGTCTGGACAGTGATCTTGCGGGTAGCACGTTTAACGAGGATCCTGTGTCGACCAGTACTCGTGCCAAAGTATCTTCCTGGCATTTGATGGATATGTGTAGTGCACGATTGTGATCACGTTTTTCTTTGGGTAACTCGGCGTCGCTGAAACTTAAAGTATTGCACGTCGTGATGTTAGCTACTACTGAATCAAATTTCCCAAGTGAAATATCTTTGGTTACGTGTGCTTGTCTCAATATTTTCTGTAATGCTTCCCTGTGAGCTGGAGAATTTATCAAGAGTGACAAGATTGATATTTTTGATGGCGTCTGATGAAGCTGATCTATCACCTTGTAATCACTTCTTCGGATAATCCTCAAAAATTCATCATTTTATTCTTCTGTGTTTGGAGCTTCTTTTTCCTTGATTACCACAGCAGGAATGACTTCCTTTGGAATATCTACTGATTCTTTTGGCTGATAGATCCGACCGCTGCGGGTCATCTTGCTAGTGCCGGCAATGTTGGTCACATCTTTCTGATTATCTGTCTGAACAACCTTTCTCGTTTCTTTGTCTACCATGGTCACCTCGTACTTCCACGGAACAGCTTTTGTATTGTCGTAATGGAACGGTCTCGGTTTTTGAACTACGATTGGTCGCGGTTGACCAATAGCGGCTCTGTTGAAAACTGGCCTTGCACCCCTATTAAACACTGGAACTTTCTCTCTTTTCCTGGATAGGTCGAAAACTGGCTCTATTACAGAAACCTCTCCTTTCCTTTCCTTACCACATACTTGTAATATCCCCTCATTTATCAATCTTTGTATATCTTCCTGCATCGCATTACATCCGTTGGAACCTACGGTACATTTTTCACATTTGCCATGAACATTTTCCAACAACCCTGCTTCTGTTAGCTTATCATGCAATGTCTTCAATGGCGTTCTGATTTTTGACACATCATTAATTATCTCTTCATCTGACTTTTCAATGGCATTGACCCCTCCGTGGTTTGGCAGTGGGTTACTCTTGACGTTAGGTGGTACATCATCAAAGGACAGGATTTTCTTCTCCATCAACTCTCTAACCAAATGTTTTAAGGCAAAGCATCCTTCTAAGTCGTGGCCGGCAGCACCTTCATGGAAAGCACAATGGGCATTTGGGTTATAATGTGGAGACGTGGTATCCGGATTAAGTGGTCTTGTCGTGATCAACCCCTGATGGACCAAAGATGGATATAACTCAGTATACGTCATTGGTATTTGTGGGAGTGGAGGTTTTGTGGTTGGCCTCCGGTTCTGGTATTGTTGCCTGGGCTGTGGTACCCTCTGCTGCTGATTTTGTTGAAAGGGCGGAGCGTTGGGCGCTCGTTGATGCCCTTGCTGGTTTTGCTGATACATGGGCGTTGGTCGCCCTGACTGATAGTTTGAAGTGGAATGGTTGAATGTTGGGGTCACAGCTGCCACATATTGCTGAGGGGCATACTGTACCGGGTACACGGGTCTTTGTTGATGAAACTGTTGAACATAGTTAGGCTGGATTGGCTGGAAGAAACTTTGTTGAGGCGACTGATATTGCTGATATGGAGGTCTCAAGGTACGATTTCTTCTTCCCATTACGGCATTTGTTTCACCTTCTTTCTTCTTGTGAAACCCACTGCTGACCTTCTTAATATTGTTGTTGTTAGAACTGCTGGAGCTGCTGGCTACCTTTCCACTTTTCATTCCCAATTCTACCCTCACTCCCACGGCCACAATATCTGAAAAACTTGCAGACACACTGCTGATCATTTTCTCATAGAATTCTGGTCTTACTGTGTCAACAAACCAGTCTGTCAGTTCTTTCTCACTTAGAGGTGGTTCTACCTGGGATGCTGTTTCTCTCCACCGCTGAGCGTATTCTTTGAATGACTCTGTGCTTTTCTGGGACATGTTCAACAACTGCCTTCGGTCAGGTACCATATCCATATTATATTTGTAATGTTTCATGAATGCATCAGCCAAATCTTGAAAACTGTGGATTCTGGACTGATCTAGACTTAGATACCATTTTGCTGGAGCTCCTTTCAGACTGTCTTGGAAGCAATGGATCATTAACTTGTCATCTTCGACGTGTGCTGCCATTCTTCTATAGTACATGATTAAGTGAGTTCGTGGACAAGTAGCTCCTGAGTACTGATCGAAATTTGGGATTTTGAACTTTGGTGGTATTACTAGTCCAGATACCAAGCACATTTCTCTGGCGTCAGTGCCAAAGGTATCGTTTCCTTCCATCGCTCGGATCTTCCTCCCTATAGTTTCAACGCTTTCCCTTAACTTCTCATGTGATTCATTCTCCTCTTCATACCCTTCGGGTCCTTCGTATACTGGTGGTGGATTATGAAAGATGGGGCGTGCTTGAACCTGAACTGTAGCTGGAGTGTAGGTGGGAATAACTTATGGAATCTCACCTCCCAAGGGAATTGTCTGTTGAGTGACTCTCGGCGGTGGCACAAAGCCTGGGGGTAACCCATAGGTTGGCACATTTGCAATAGTAACAGCCGTCGGGATCGGATCTGCAGTGATTTCAGAGACAACGGTGGCTTGAGTGTCCAACATTGCCCGGATGACTTGCAAGGCTTCTTTGATCTGTCCCATGCCTCCTCGGAGCTCTCCAAGTTCATTGTCGATTCTGTTTACATCCAAGTTCTGCTCTTCCATCCTTAAGCGAGCTTGGGCTCGTGTGTTGTACTGATGGCGAGGTTTCAGTGTGATTCTGTTGACAAGACAGAGGGATGAGACTCGACTCAGGAACATGTATATGCAATGTTTATGAAATGCAGACATGCAAAATGCAGATTTTAAACATTCAAGGGACTAAAAGCGTTATTTGCGAATATTATAACAATAAAATAGGAAAAACAACCAAATCTTCATTGATAATATCTGGAGAGTTTACAACATCAAATGGGAAATGAAAATACAAGCTTCTACAAAACACGAAAAACAACAACAATAGCTTCTAGATTCTTCTGTTGGATGGTCCTTCATCTTCAGACTAATTCTTTCTTCCGCCTTGACGTACCAATTCTTGAAGTTCTTCTTTCTCTTGCATAGCCTTGAAATACTTATCTCTCCACATTTTCCCTTCTTTCTCAGCTTTTGCCAAGGCGGCTTTCAACTCTTCTACGAGGGTAGGCTTGGGCGAGTCAGGCTCAAAGCGGGTATAGAACATCTTCATTGCCGCTTCTCTCACCCATGATAGGTAAGATTCTGAAACAGTAGCGTTGTGGGGGCATAGGGTAGTTACTCCTCTTGTGTGGACATAACGCCAAGCGTACGCGATTCGAGCCCTATAAGCAGGATTCTTCCTTTCCTCCAAGTAAAATTTTCTCAAACAGTCTGGATCTGGTTCATCTTCCATGGGGTGCCCCAACTGTCGACGGGCCAGAATAGGATTATAGCTGATGCACCCATTGACGCTGATGAGCGGTACATTTGGGAAATCTCCACAGCTTTGGATCATGGAAATTCCTCCATACATAGGATCAAACCATTTAATGTCTGAGTGTTTGAGCAACAACAGCTTTTCCGTCCATGAGAGTCCATTTTGCTTATCCCAAATGGCTGGAATTTCTGACAAGTGCGAAATAAACCACTTGTGCAGGAGAACGGTGCAACATTCAATTCGTCCAACCCCATAGCGGTTTCTTCGGTGGAGGGTAAAATAAGTGTCAGCCAGTAAGGTAGGTACATGATTTTTGATCAAGAAGAGATTGATTGCATCTGCGTCCACAAAATCACTAGCAGTTGGGAACAGGAATAGTCCGTAAATAAGTAACACCAGGATGGCTTCAAATGCTTCAGTATTTTGTGATAAGGCGTAATTCTGAGCTTTTTCATATAGGAACATGGCTGAAATTCCGTACAATCCTCCCTTAACACCCATATGAGATCGCACCTCGTCCAACTCCAAATACGCGGCCTCTGCAATTGCTCTTTCATTAGGAGTCCCCTCCCTTCCAGAAAAGGGACTGGGGGTAACACCTACCCCCATTAGGGCGGAATACTCCTCCAAAGTTGGTAGCAACTGATAATCTGGAAACGTGAAACAATGATAGGTTGAATCATAGAATTGCATGAGTGCGGATAACATTTCTTCGTACACTTGAACTTCCAGTAATGACAGCATATTCCCATGTCTTCCTCTGAACGCCTCGGGGTCTTCTACCAAACTTACCAGTTTCTTCAAGTTCTCTAATCTCGGTCTTCGGAACACAACCTCTTCTTTCTTTCCGGATTCCATCTTATAATATCTGCAAAATAATCTTTTAGTTCCTTGAATGTTTAAAATAACAAGAATGCGACCCTAAATGCAAAAGTTTTATGGAACTCAATTTTACCAAAATATCCTTTCATTTCATTGATTTTTCAAAAAGGGTATTACAAAAGATTTTAGTACATCTTACAAAAGCCCTAACATTATAACTCAATATGCTCTAAAAGAAAATCCTCTCTCTTCTTGATTCTTCTGAGCTCTTCTTCCACCTGCGCTTTCTCAAGGATGAGTTTGTCTACCATAGCCTTCCAAGGAGTTGATTGATGGTTGGAATAAAACGCATCTTCCTGTGCCTTCCTCTTCTTGCTTGCAACTGCTTCCTCTTCCTTCAACTGAATTTGTTTGCGGAGTTCCTCGTTCTCTTCCATAGCCACCTGATATTTGTACTTCCAGGACACCTCAGTCTGCTGTGACTTCCTCAGAGCGATCTTCAGCTTCTCTTCCTCAGACATGAAAATCAATGGTTGTTCTTCTATTAATACCATAGGCTTTTGTGGAGGATAAGGCATTTTCAACTGAATAACCCTCTTTCGTACCCATTGGAGATAAGGTTCAAAAGAGATGCAGTTAGGTCTTCCCAAGTCCTCTTTTCCTTTCCTGTGTATATGCCCCCATGCTTTGAGAATTTCATTTTTTAATTCTGAAATTCCTATGAAGAAAATACCTTCTACGTGAGCACTGCAGGGTTTGCCTTTCAGCGGATAACCAAGTTGTCGACGAGCAAGCACGGGGTTATAGCTGATTCCCCCATTCGTACCAAGGAGAGGTATATTCCCGAAGTTTCCACAATTATCAATGATTTTGATCCCATCATAACTACGGTTGTACCAGTCAATATCGGAGTGAGTAAGAGCCATAATCTTTTCAGACCACCATCCTTTGCTCCAAAAAGTATGGGCTTTGGGTAGATGAGAAACAAACCATTTATACAACAATGGGACACAACAGACGATCATTCCTCCTTTGTGAAGATTTCTTTGATGAACAGAGTGGTAAGCATCAGCTAGTAGAGTAGGTACTGGATTTCTCTTCAAGAATATTTTGATGGCATTGAGATCCACAAAGTTGTCAAAGCTCGGAAACAGAAAGATCCCATAAATAAGCAAGGCTAGAATAGCCTCAAAAGCATCCATACTCAAGTGATCGGCATAATACTGAGCCTTCCCAATCAAGAATTTTGCAGTCAGCCCAAAGATCCCTCCTTTAGTAATCATGTTCTTCTGAATGTCTACCAACCCGATATGTGTGGCTTTAGCAATTTCTTCCTCTTTAGGGTCCTTCTCCATGACGGGAAAAGGAGATGCATCAAGGATGGGTAACCCAATCAGACAGGAATACTCTTCAAGTGTCGGCACTAACTGATAATCCGGAAATGTGAAGCAGTGATAAAGTGGATCATAGAACTGGAGTAATGTGGAAAGGAGTCCCAAATCCATTTTCTTCCTTATTTTCAGTAGAGACAACAAATTCCCGTACCTGCTTTTGAACCCTTCTATATCTGTGATCAGAGTGCTCAACCTTTCAATTTCATCTATATTAGGGCTTTTGTAAGTGTACTTTATAGTTTTCTTTTTTCCGTTGTCCATGATGTTCCTGATTTTTTTATAAATAAACGACACTGAGTTCCATAAAACTTTTATGACATGATGTTTATGGATGCATGAATGCACAAACACAGGTAATCACATATTCACAGATTTACATAAGTAAACAGACAAGGTTTTGGGTTTGGAGAATATGAGCAAGGAGTCAAGGTCTACCCTCCCCAAAGGTATGTACTAAGGTTCCCACAACTGCAGAACAAGGTTCTAAAAGGGTTCCTGGAGTCCTCGACCCATCTTTCGGATATTATCAATTTCCCAAATACTTGGTGGTCGATAATATTCTCAAGAGAGTCTCGTCCAAGTGTAGTATCGCGTATCAACTACTTTGGAATTACTTCCTTATAGTCATTGCACTACATCCTAAGAAAGCCATAGTGGGGGGAAAAGGTATCTAAAGGTCCTCAGTGTCATGGGCACCCATGTAGAAAGTAGCATTGTTTTCACGAATACTCGATCAACAATACTAACTCTCAAAAGGGCCTCTACTGAGCGGTGATTTTCTCAAGTCAGCTTGGTCGGGAATCTACTCCCTATAAGCCTTCTTGAATATATCACCTTCCTATCATAAGTACGCTTGAGCACGGGGGTAGTGCTGTCTCACCATTTCAAGTTTCCCAAACCATCAGAGCACAAATATATACAAGTATTCACAGATAGCAATTAGTTAAACAAAATAGGTTGAACCCTCAAAATATAAGCAAAAGCAATGTCCCCAGTGAAGTCGCCATTTCTGTTGCGGTGAAAATTAGATATCAAGCTATTGCATTAACTTGAACCTTATTTCTTTTACAACCGAACTTTAATTTATCCAAAGGAAAGGTCTAAAGAAAGAAAAACCCTTTTTGCGATGTAAAACAACGCTAAGAGATTCGAGGATCGGGGGTTGGTTATACCTAGGGAAGGTGTTAGCACCCTAAATATCTGTAGTACCCTACAGGAACCTTTTGTTTAATTACTTGCTAAGTTTGTGAATGGCACTATGGTTTAAGGATTGGGAATTGAGATAAAATAAATAAAAAGTCTAAGTAATTTTCTAAGTTTGCTCGCAAAGGCATCGCACCTTCTGCCTACGTATCCTGACTAGGATAGAATCAGAGCAATCGTAGTTCACCTCACAAGGGGGAAAGAACACTTGATGATGATCAAGGTTCAAAGGGGAACAAACATGACAATGTTTGTGTGGAGTTTGACAAAACTCCCTAGTCTAAATTAAAAGGGGAAGTAAGAAATCATGACAATGATTCTTACACAGAGTTGACGAACTCTTTCCTAGGGTTTTAGTTGAAGAACACTCCTAGTATGGGTGGGTTTCTTAGACTTCAAGCAAAGTCTAGAGGTTTCTTATTAGGGTTAGAATGACTTAACAAAGTCAAAGGGAAAACAGAGATTTTGGTCCAAGACATTGACAGTCAAGTGGACAGACCTTCCTTTGGAGGGACAGTATTATCGGCAACTGGACAAAAGCTAACGAGCTTGGTCGCTTGGGGATAAAATAAAATACAAACATTACACAAACATTCAAGGTGACAACCAATACAAAGATTAAAGATGAAGAGCAATGATGACAATCAGAGCAATTGTTTTGGTACGGGAACCGTGACGACAGTTTGCACCTGGAGTACTGTTAACAGACAGATGAGATAAACATGGTAATAATTCAAGGTAAAAATTCTAACATGTTGACAAACATATATAGACATGATAACAATCAAATTTCCTGAGAAAATACCAGAGGAACCCTTTTAATTTTCATCTGCAACCAATTAGGGTTAGTACTGTCAACGCGCGGATCGCGCATAATCAAACATGGTGAAAAAATGATCAAACATGGGAAATAATTACATGGCATGAAAGTACATATAAAAACAAACACAATGAAAAAAGAACGGACGAAAAACGATAAAATATGAGAGAGTTACGAATTTTTGAAGTTTATGTAAAAAATGAGAAAAAGTGGCAGCAAGGGTTATCACAAGGGATCGAACCCATGCCAAGACTGATACGCGCGCAAGTCTCTACCGCTGGGGCGGCTGTTACATCCATTAACAAATGTGCATCAATAAATATGTAAAGCTTGCTTGGTTCCAGGGCTGGGCAAACACATAATCAAAACCAAATACGTTTTATACCGTATCTCACTAACCGCTCATCGGATCGAGGCAAATTTTATATGGAAATGGGGTAGAAAAATGAGAGGAAGAGGATGGTGGTGTTGGTTTTCTGAAATTATTTGCCTAGTGAAAAAAACGATAGCTGGTGTGTTTGTGTGCTTTTGAATGCATTTTGATATGAATAGCTTGATACACACATGTTTAATGCCAAGTGAATTCACATACACATCCAATATATGGTATATAAACAGAATGACACAAGTTTATGGCCAGGACATGCAGATATGAGAGAGTCACATTCAATTTGCAAATATGAAAACAAACATGCATAACAATGTAGTTTTTGAGTTTGAGGTATTCATGAGTCATACCAATCATTGAAACATCTTTAATGTGTGATTTAGTGTGTGTGTGTATGTGAAGAGATCAGATCTGGAACAAGTGTGTGAGAATTTAGCATTCAATTTGCATTTTGGTATATGTTATGTGTGTGTAATGCATGAAATGGTGTAACTCAATTTGCAGGTCATTTTCAATGTTTTAGCTCATTCAAACATGTTCCATATGATCATACAAAGCTGTAGAAACATCAAGATATCAAGAAAAATCAAGCCTTCTCAAACTGATATGTGAGGGTATGGCAAATTTGCAAAAAGATGAACAATGATGCATGATGATGAGCAGATGTAATTCAAGGCCAATTTAGGATGCTCCAATCATTTACACAACATATATGCATGATAATGAGATGGTCTAAGCATTAGAACTTCAATGAAACCACCTGCTATGAAGAATGACATGTCATATGCAAGTTGTCCAAGTAAGGATGCATAATGGTACTCAAATCTTATTTCAAACACAATCTGGTTGGTTTAAGTGTGTGGACAGTTCATACATGTGGTGTTAGTCATGTTTGATCAAGTGAGACAGTTCAAAACAACTTGGTTCAAAATGTGGTATGTATGATGCAAGTGGGATGTGTGAAAAGTGAAAACTTGCAATTTTGAGTTACAACTCAAACCAACCCAAACCAGTCATTGATACATGTCATAAATGATCATATTAGTCTATCCTATCACAAAAATCTCAAAGGAAATCAATGGTTCACAAGTTGGTGTAGCATATGCAAGCATGTTAACAATAAAAGCAACTTGTGAGTGAAATCAATGCAGTGCTTTCCTTCATCAAATCAATGCTCTAACACATTACAAATGAACCATATGAGGTGTATGTGGTGTTTTTTTTGGTGAAAAATAAGTAGAGGCAAAAAACCATACTTTGAGGCTTGGTGTATTTTGAAGCATTTGGTGTCAATATGCGAAATAATGATGCTATGCTCAAAACAGCAAGATGAACATACTAACATGTTATGAATGACCATAGAATCATGTTGGAAAGAAGAAAATAAGTTTGTCATGCTCTATGCCAAAAGTGATAAAGTGAGTGGTTAGTGTGTTTTTGTGAAGAAGTGGTCATTTTGAAAAGTGAATTTTTGATGCAAAGTGTTTTAGTGCAAAGTGTTTATGCATACATCCTAGAAATGACTATTATAAACTGTATGTGAAGTGAGTTTGAGGAAAAACAAGTTTTTGTGCAAAATTGGTCTTTTGGTGGTTTGTGTGTTTTTAGAGCATTTGTGTACAATATGTGAAACTGAGCTTAAGGCACAAGCAGGGCAAATTGAACATACAAGCATACTCTAAATGTATATTGAAACAAGCCTTGACAGATAAAAATCAGTTTCCAATGCTTTATGCAAAAATGAAATTTCATTGGCTTATGTTTTGTTATGACAGCTTTTGAGTAAAAGACCAAACAAAATGAAATCTAATTCTTCACAGCATGATGATGATGTCTTCTAATTCTAAACAAACAAAAACTAATGACTAACATCCTAACAGAAATACTGTGTTCACCAATACCAACAGCTAGCAGCAGCAAGAAATAATAACTTTGATGTCAAAAGTCTTGTGTACTGACAGTAGCAACACAAACAACTCCAAGCCAACACAAGTTTCTTTTACAAGTGGCAAGCTATATCCTAAATGTAATACACCTTAATGCAGTCTATGAAAATCACTAGCCACACTCCAAACAAATAAGGTTAATCAAGATGAAGCTTACCCTCTAAGAAGTTTAAGAGAAAAAACTGGTATACACTAGGCACGAATTGACACACTCAACCTCCTTTTTTAAAACAGTCTCATGACCAAGTTTTTAATCAACTCAATGATAGCAGCAACATGTGGTCTTGACAGTTTGGTTACACATTAAGTAATAGCAGTCTTAGCAAAATTTAAAACAAGCAACCAATCTCAACACCACAGCCTGTGACTACCAACCCAACAGAGTTTTAAATCCCTCAACAATTAAACTAATAGTCCTAAGGCAATATTCAAACTCCTTAAACTAGGCAAAACAGTGTTGTTCATCAAAACAAGCTGGGCTAGAACAATGTGGCTCAATGTAAAAAAGGGACATCATGCCTTTCAAACCAGACTGTGAGTAAACATAACTCAGCATAAATAAACTGCAACAGCAAAAGGACAACACAGAGGTTATCATCAATGCACCAGACAATTATTTCAATCATCTTGACAGCAATATAAACCAGACTAAACTATTTAGCTAAGGGGTAAACTTATGCCATGCTATAATGAAACTGTCATAAAACAGATTAAAAGGAAGTCTGAGGAGAGTTTCAGGTTGACAAACTCCTCCATCAATCTAGACAGTAGGCCACAAACAAACTCTCATAAGCAATGCAACATGCTGCCAGTTAGAGTTTAGAGGGTTTCTTAGGGGGGAAAACTGTCATACACACACATTTTAAACATCTACTATAATGTGTATGTGGAGTGAATTTAAGAAAGAAAAAGTTTTATGCTAAAGTAACATTGTGAGTGACTTGTGATGTTGTGTGTTAACAGTATGCAAGCCAAGATGAAAAGATCATTTGTGTGCTAACAGTAGGAAATGATTATGCATACAACATTTAAACACTCTTTAAAGCATGTTCCAGGGATGAAGATGATGTTTCAAATGTTTATGCAAAAAGTCATTTAACTGTTTGAAGATTCATGACAACAAGCTAATAAAACTAAACCAGCTAGTACAATCATCATAACTGCCAAGTCCAATTTAATTCCAAGCAGGTTTTGGTAAAATGAGTCATGTATACAAGTCATACATGTATTTGGTAAATGAGTCCACACACCCAAACTGAGTTCAAAACAGTTGGCCATGAAAAGTGATATGCAAGATGTCACCTAGAACTTATGAGATGCAGTTGAATGTCATAAACTGAGACAGTAGTAGTTGGATAATGCAGCATAAGTTCACACAATCCTATAGGTTTCTAAACATTCCAGCCTTAACTAGCTTGCTTGATTTTTGTCCCTAGCAAACTAATCAAAACATGGTTCTAATATTTAAAACCTGGCAGCAACTATGTACATACTTTGGGCATCTGGTAGTTCTCATAAAAAATAAGTAACATCAAGGTAAACAGCTACAATTTATGATATAGCAGTTAATCATGAGTTAGGCCATTCTAGCATAAAATCCAACAGCTTAGTGATTAATTCAAGGATATCAACTGGTACCTAACAGACTTGGCACTAAATTCTCCATGATAGCAACCTTATGGTATTGGCTCCAAACACTTTAAATGCATCAAACATGACAAATAACACACTGATATGACAGGGATAAGTTACATGCTCATGCTGATACACACAGGGTACTTCACCAAACATTATGGAAATCAACATACATCCATAGCTCCAAAATTCACACAAGTACTCAAAACTGCAAAGTCATGGAAAGATAATGCAAGAAGTGATAACTATAGACTACATACCTGTTGAAGATCCTCTTGAGTAATCCAAATAAGTTGAGAAAACCAGAGATTTTTGAATCCAAGTCTTTGCTTTAGCACCTTGCTTCAACTTCAAGTAATAACCACTTATGATGCCAAAATGAAAAGTATGAGTTTCTAATGATGGATGAGGGCTTGGACAGTTTAGATATATGGTATGTGAGGTGTTCAAGTGGTCACAACCTCAAGGAAATGATAGGAACTCAGTTTGGTGTTTGTTATGGACTTTGGTCAAAGTAAGCCAAGTGAAATGTTGACTTTTTGATTTCTTGTGATTTTTGGTGGTTCAATGGTTTGTACACCTTCTATATGTTATTTAGAAGGTGTATGGATGATGATTTGGGAGCTGGAACCTGTAGAACTGAATTTGGGCAGATTTCACTTCAAGGCCATTTTGAGTGTTTTGGTGAACTTTGTGATTTTTGAGAAATTGAAGCAAGATGATGGAATTGTGATGACAGGGGTTATTTGTGGTTTCTATCAGAAAAGATGTGTGTTGAATGAGGTGAGGGAGCTCTCCTTTTATAGAGAAAGTGATTGAGGTGCTTGCTATGAAGTCTTGCTTAACCATGAAGCAAACTTGATATTTTCAACCACTTACCAACTTGCTTTGCTTTTTCTGATCTTTGGCTGTCTCCTTAATCCAATGGGCAAGTTTAAATGATGTTTCTACTGATAAATTGCAGCCTAGATGCTTGGTAGAGTGGCTGGAGCAGAACCACTTTCCACCTCATGCTTGGAAAAGTCAAAAATGGCAACTTAGGCAATGAACCTCCAATCTTTAATTCTATGCTATCTCCATGCAATTTCTTTGCTTCAACCTGCTTGAGATGTTCAATATATCAGATAGTATGAGTTTGACAAGCTATAATTGGCCCACTTGAGTGATAGAGGTGCTTTTGCAAAATTTGTCAATGTGGGACTAGAATGACAAAATACCAACTTTGAACACATGTATCTCTCAGCTCATAAATCACCTTGAGATGTATTTGTACTTTTTAGAAAGCCCTCACATAGTACTAAAACTTTCATGTTGGCCAGAAGTCTTGATTCTATTTGAAACTAGTTGAAAAATCCCCTTGAAGTTGGCTGCACACAAGTTTTAAAAGTGAAAATAACTTTAGAAATTTTCTAAGTTATTTTCCCTTCTAGGAATGTTTTTGCTTCTATCTCAAAAAGTATGCATTTTCTGGTTGTGGACTAGTATGGGACTTTTGTAGGACTTGTCAAGAGCTTTCAAATGAGACTAGAACCAACTCAATTGGATGTGTGGTTAAGGAGATACGGTTTAGCCCTTTTCAAAACCCTAAATTCCCGATTTCTCGATTACTCTCTCATCCTTGATCCAATGATCATGAAAATTGATATGCAAGTCCATTATGACATAAGGAACAACTTTGATTCACAACTTGGATTCCAATTCTCAAAATTTGAGGAGTTGACTTTTCGGTCAACCGTACGATTGATCGGTGCCGATTGAGTTGCCTGTTGACATTCTGGACATCCTGAGACTTTGATACTTCTTGAATAGTCTTTAATAGTCTATATGAACTTCAAGGACCTCAATCCCACCATTAAAACCTCTTCCAATATCAAAGTCAAACCACAGTTGACTTTTCACTAGTTAAAAACCCTAATCGGGGCCTCCTGACTGCACTGTTCTCGATTCTGAAATGATTTCTTCAAATTGACTTATCTTTTGACTTTGATATTATCTTTGATTTCATTCAATGATTGAGTTGGCCCAAATAATTGGCTACTCATTCCTTGGTTTCTTTGAATTTGTTGGTGCGAAAACCCTGGTTCGTCTGTAACTTGACAATAATAAACTTGCACTGATTTAGGGTTAGATAATGCATGATCATGCTTCTAAAAATGATAATGAGAATCTAAGGGGTCAAAATTTGGGGTACAACACATATCATACCTTTCATTAGTCAGACCTGGGTTCGATCCCTGAGGAGGATCAACCCTTTGTGTTTTTTTTCATATTTTGCCTTGATTCTTTATTTTCTTCTTGCAATTCCATTCCTTGTCACACGCGCGAAATTGGCCTAGTGGTTGGTGCCTTGAGTTTGCAACTAAGGGGCCTCGGTTCAACTCCCAGCGTGGCCCCTTTCTTTTTATTTTGCTTGTACTTGTTTTATTAGCATAAATTACTTCAACTTCAAATGTTCATATCTTTCTCATTATTTATCCTTTTGAACCCTTTCCTTTTGCAACATATTTGTTATAATGTCTATTTTCATAGGTTGTAAAAATATTACATGTTGTTATTAATTGTGATACCTTTTGGCTACGTGGAAATGTGTTCATTTGTTAAGATCGTTATCTTACATACTGTGGAATTTCTTTTAAATATGCTTGTGCTTCTTGTGAGATCTTTGCATCCCATGTTAGTTAACATGCTAGGGTACTCTCCTTTGGTTGTCACCATAATCCTATGTTTTCCTCCTAAATTATGGGGTTAAACTGATTTACCTGTGTTTGATTATCATCTATGCATATTGTTGTTACATTTGCTATGCTTTGAACCTATGACATGTTTACTTTCAAATTGTGCTTTGTTTATGTTGTTGTTACCTTCATCACATTTCAATCTTTGTTAAGATATGTCCTCAAGCTTTGTTAAGATATGCCCCAATCTTTGTTAAGATATTTGACTATTGGTTGTAACCATTGGTATTATTTGAAGTATCTGCTTATTGTAATATGCATGCTTACTTGTCTTAATCCTGTTTCACTCTTACTTGATTAAGTATTCTTTCCCCAAGTGATGGAACTTTTTAGTTCTCATCCAAGTTGTCTCCCTCTCTCTCCTTCCAAAGGAAAAGTCTCTCCCTTGACCCTTGTGTCATTGGATAGCTCATTTACCCCTCCCTTGACTTTGTGAAGTCATCCTAACCCTAGCTTAGTTAAGTTAGAGCATGTAAGCCTTAGACTTTGCTTTAAGTCTAGAAAACCCACCTACACTAGGAGTGTTTCTTCAACTAGAACCCTAGGATAGAGTTTTTAAACTCTATGTAAGAATCATGGATATGATTACTTACTCCCCTCTTGAGTGTTATAACATAGATCTAGAGAGTTTTGTGAAACTCTATACAAACATTGTTATGTTTGTTCCCCTTTGAACCTTCATCATAATCAAGTGTTCTTCAACCCTAGTGAGGTGAACTACGATTGCTCTGATTCTATCCTAGTTAGGATACGAAGGCAGAGGACGAGACGTATTTGTGAGCAAACTTAGAAACTATCTTTAGGTCTTTACCTACACCCTTTACCCAACCCAAACCTTAGCAAACATTTACCAAACTTAGCATGCAAACAAACAAAAGGTTCCTGTAGAGTACTACAGATGTTTAGGATGTGAAATACCTACCCTATGCATAACCAACCCCCGATCCACGAATCTCTTAGCGTTGTTGTTACATCGTGCAAAAGGGTTTTTCTTTCTTTAGACCTTTCCTTTGAATAAATTAAAGTCCAGTTGTTTAAGAAATAAAGGTTCAAGTTAATCAATAGCTTGGTATCACGATTCTTACTGCAACAACATGTGGTTAGGGTATACTTGAGGCATAGATGGATTTTGTATAGGTTTAGTGGAGAATCGTGAGAGTTTGTGATATGGTGTTCCAATTTGTTGTTCAGATATCTCACTTTTTAATGGTTAAAAACGAAAACAAATTGTAGATTGATGACCTAGGGAACGAGACAAGTAAGATGATATAAAAAATTGGAATTACGTCGAGTTTTGATTTCCGGTCACTGTACATGCTCGCCGTAGAAGAAAACCGGATCTTCTCCGGCCGCCCCTGCATTTACCGCGGGCATTTTCCCTCCGTTTGAGTTTTAATTTGCCAGCTCTGATCATAACCGTTGGATCGCGATAGGGAGTGGACCTGGTATGTCAATCTCATAGCCATAGTGAGTCCGCGTGTCCTTTTTCTCATGACCAATTCCTCACTTAATGAAACGCAGAGTTTCACTAGGAAACTCTGCTGGGCTTTGATTCTAGGTGCTATCCCCACCCCACTTTCCGAGGCCCAATGTAAATACACGTGAAATCGTTACTCCACGCACCCCCTTTTCCTATTTTCATTTAAATAAGAGTAAGTTGAGTTTGATAATCAGGTTGGCCCATTCCCCAAGTGGTGTCTGCACCCCCTCATGCGTGGCCCATTAGAATTAACACATGGATCAGTTGTTGCTTGCACCTCCCTCCATGTATTTCTTTTAATTTCTTTTTCTTTATTTTTTGTTTTATCACTTGTTAGTTTTAATTCCAGAAAAATAGTAAACATTGTCAATAAATATTGCAATAAATAATGTGGATACCTTGATGTGTTTAGGATTTTTTCACATTTTTAATTTCTATTTTCATGCATTTTTCCATTTATGGCATATTTTCTATTTTTAGTATGTTTTAATAATTGAGAAATTGTATGCTGAGCTTTATGATTTTATTTCTCATTCATGGTATGGAATTAAGAGTTGCAATTTTTTGTGCTGGTTATATACATTTTAATGATGTTATGTGATTTTTGTGATGATTTTTAGATGATTCTAAATAGGATTTTAGGATAGATGTTTAGGAGTGTTCTTTGTTGGATCCCTTTAGTGTACCCTTGAGGTTTTAGATTTAGTTTGAGCCTATTGACTTAGGTTTAACCCCTGATTTTTGTACCATAGAATGTTGATACATGTAGGATAATATAGTATTTTCCTTAGAATTTTTAGGAATGACTTTCAATTAGTTCCCTATTTTACAAATTAACTTTAGTTTAGGTGATCCTAACTTAGAGAACCTCACAGATTAACCTTGTAAATGGCCATTAGATAATTCTAAGTAGGGTATTCTTTCTTGATAGATTGGTAAGTATGTAGACACCTCATTAGACCTTTGCTAAAGCCTCATTAGAGCTTTTGATTCCCCTAGCTTAGGTGATCCTTGTGGCTAGCTTGTAGGGTTTCTTAGGAGTGTTGTGTTGCCTTCTGTCCCCTATGTGATTTATTCCTTGGGCTTTGCCCTACATTCTTTATTCAAGTCTTGAAGAGGAACCCTCCTGAGAGAGCCTAATCCTTTCGTTGGTTGGATTTTGTGCATTCCTCGGGAGGTTGAGCCTTGAATTGACATTCCCCAGTATAGTACATTCCTTTGGTTTGTATTATCTTTATCCTTCAAGTCTTGATGAGGAGCCCTCCTGGGAGAGCCTAATCCTTCCTTTGGTTGGATTCTATGCATTCCTCAGGAGGTTAAGCCTTGGATTGACATTCTTGGCATGGTATATTCCCTTGGTTTATATACTGTCATCCATCTCAAAGTCCTTTTCATAGGATCCCTCTTGGGAGAGCCTAATCCTTCCTTTGGTTGGATTCTGTGCATTTCTCAACAGGTTGAGCCTGAGATGGACATTCTGTGTTGATACACTACAATCAGTTACCCTTAGATTGATATCTAGGACGAATACCTAGTCTTTTCTGTCCTATTGACATAGGATCCCTCTTGGGAGAGCCTAATCCTTCCTTTGGTTGGATTTTGTGCATTCCTCAAGAGGTTGATCCCATGATGGACTCTGGCGTTGATACACCTCCAACCTGATGTAGCCTGGGATGACTCCTTTGTTGCTCATCTTGGTTTCTCTCCCTTGTGTGAATTACTTGATGCATTAGAATAGGTCCATGATTAGATTATTAAGCTAGGAGCATGACTGCTTAGAGGTTGAGTGAGTCTCCCTCTGCTTGTTTGCATTAAGGGTTAAGGTGAGCCTCCCCTTGCTTGTGTGTTGTTTTTCTTTTCATCTGTGTGTTAGCCTTAGAGGTTGAGTCGGTTTATCACTGCTTGTCTGTTTGTCTTTGCTTGATTGCTAAGAGGTTGAGTGAGTCTCCCTCTGCTTGTATTGCTGCATTGCATGTGCATCTTTACAGTTTTCTTCTGTTTATCTGTTTACTGAGGTTTAGTTGATGCTTTATCTGTTGTCTGTTTCCCATTGACATGATCCCCTAGGAGTCTCACTTCCTTTGATAAGGAAGTGATGATATAACTTTAGGTTGAAACCTATGCATGATAACATCTAGGAGTTCCCTGCTTCAAAACTCAACCATAGGATGAATCCTTGGCATGATAACAATAGGATGCTTGATAGTTTCCCCTGTAGAGTCCTTTTCTCTTCTCATCTCAAAACAACAGTAAAAAACATAATAAAGGCAAGTTAGTACAAGCGCGTTACGAGCCTTAAGCTACTTGGGTAATGATAATTGAGCGGCCTCCTCTCAATTGTCTAGAGTGTTTAGTATACGTCCTTTGGATGATATGCGACCCATTCGTTCCTAAGTCATAGTTCTAGTGTTGTACAAACTACAGACAACCGTAAAAAACAGTTCTTCCGTAAAAGACAGAAAACAAACTTCAAACCTTTTTGCCCCGTGGGCCCATAACTCAAAGGAAAGCTTTTTTGAAGAAAAGAGTGTCTTTAACTCCCAGTTCTACCGTAAACGGTAACGCCTAAGTCTCCAAGGGTCGAGCTGTGTACACCGAACTGCTGGAACTGTTTGTTAACCCTACTCGAAAAACAGATGAATTTGAGTTCCCCGTAATCCGTATTATCCCGAACTACGTAAACTCTGATCTCTCCTATCTGTTGAGAGTACGTAGGCACAATACTGACGTATTGGCGAGCCACCTTCCCCCATCCGTTACTCGTAGTTAGGCGAACTACATTGACTCTGATTTCTCATTCTCTGATGAGAATACGTAGGCATAAAGTGTGACGCTTTGCCGAGTCATTTTCTTTTCTTTTCAGACCAGTCTTGATAGATAGATAGATAAAACCATCCCATCGGATAAAGATAACAAGCCTGGATCCCATCGAGTACGATGGACGTGAGGGGTGCTAATACCTTCCCCTTACGTAACCGACTCCCGAATCCGGACATGGTTGCGATGACCTTGTCTTATACCTTTTCGTCAGGTTTTTCCGATCGTTTCCTTTCCCGTTCTGAGGGATAAATAATGAAAGGTGGTGACTCTTCTGTTTTGCCAGCACCTTATTTTTGCGGTAGCGACACATACAGAGTGGAAATGGTCGTATACCACCCCACAATTATGAACGTTGCGGGATATGTTTAAAAAATGACTAAGGATGCTCCTTTGTGCAAGCAGATCTCCAGAATCAGATAGATCGAGGAGAGATCATACCAATCAATATGGTACAAGGTTGCCCAAGACAGAACACGATTTATTACAAAGAATCAAGCATGCATGAACCTGACCGCATTAGTCCGAATCAACATGATCACTCAACTTGCAAAAAGCGCCGCAAAGGCCGACGTGGTTGCCTCCTTATCTGGGATGAGATTCAAATTCTATTAGATCAAAGGACCATCATAACATTCCAGGAAGGAAAGCCCATTGATTATGGAATTTATGAAGATGTTTACACCATAATTCCTCTACTCAATGAACTAAAGCGTGTGGAAATCCCTTTTGATGATAGAAGGATTCCTAATATCCCCAAGCTAGAACCAATAGAGGTCACCTATGATAGTAGTAAGACCAACATGACTCCTTTGGTCATTTACTTTCCAAGTCCAGTACCATATGAATTGGAGGAAGCCATTCCTTATAAGTACGGAACCACCATGATAGAAGATGGAAAGGAAGTTCCACTGCCATCCATTGTCAACATCGCTGATATAAGCCAGGTCACCCGAAGTGATCAGGAATTCAACAAAGGAATTGAAGAAATTGCTGTGGAGAAGGAACCCCAAATTGAAGTCCTCGATAAACAGATAGGTCAATCAAACGACACTAAGCCTATAAAGAACAATGATGAGATTTTAAAACTAATTCAAAAAAGTGAATACAACATTGTCGATCAGTTATTGCATACTCCTTCCCTGATATTTGTATTATCTCTTCTACTAAGTTCAAAAGCTGACAAGGCAGCTTTGCAAAAGGTTTTGAAACAAGCCTTCCTAGAACAAGACATAACAGTGGGTTAATTTGATAGAATTGTTGATAACATCACTGCCTGTAATAACTTAGGCTTCAGTGATGAAGAGCTCCCAGAGGAGGGTAAAAATTATAACATGGCACTCAATTTCACAATCAACTACAGGGACGATGCTCTAGCTAGCATACTAGTAGACACTAGTTCATCCCTGAATGTCATGCCAAAATCAACTCTTGTAAGATTATACTTTCAAGGCATCCCATGAGAGGCAGCGAGATCATAGTCAAAGCTTTTGACGGATCTAGAAAGACAGTTATTGGCAAAGTTGAACTTCCCAAAACCATTGACCCTCACACTTTTCAAATCACGTTTCAGGTAATGGATATTTGAGCAGCATGTAGTTGTTTGTTAGGAAGTCCTTGGATCCATGAAGCAGGAGCAGTCACCTCAACACTTCACCAAAAATTGAATTTTGTAAAGAATAACAAATTGGTTACAGTATGTGGCGAACGTGCTTTGATTGTAAGCAATATGTTGTCATTTTCCTACTTGGAACCAAAAGAGATCATCAAAACTAACTTTCAGACACTTTATATGAGTAATGAGGACAATCAAGAAAAAGGAGCATCTATTTCCTCTTAAAAGGACGCTCTTCGAGTAATGGAAAGTGGAACAACTAAAGGATGGGGACAAGTGGTGATTCCTTCTGATAACAAAGCAAGAGAAGACCTCAGATTCTCTCGAGCATCCACCAAGACTACGAATAAGGACAAAGCCATTCGTCCTATTCTATATTTCTTCCGCAACAGGGGTCTCCTCCACCCCATTTCTCAAGAAGTGGACACCATCGAAGGAGATGACTTTAAGGATACTTCTTCCGATACAAATGAAGAATGGAAAGCATACTTCAACGATGATGGTTATATATCACAATAAGAGACATACCTACCCTTTTGCAATCCACAACAGAACTTCAGATGTATAACAAAGTCAGACAATAGGATTGCCTACAAAGGTCATGATACTGAAGGATGCCTTGCTCCTCCTAATTCATTAGAAGCTGATACTGCGATGAAAAATAACTTTTGTCTATAGCTCGGATGATCCCATGGACGATTTACCTATTTTGGAGCCTGACATGGAAGATCCAGGGTTCAAAGCCTGGCAAAAAATGCATATCTTTTGAATAGCCGTGAAAAAGATTCATCTGTTCCTCCAGAAGCATGGAGGCCTTATCTGAAAAATCTTGGATATGTCAAACACCGTCTTGATAAAGTCGCAAGAATGATTGAACAAGAGTTTATCAACTTAGGAATACTAGAAACCAATGCCATTGAAGAAGATGATTCATCAGTTTCTTCAGAGAACTGGGATACCATGGGACAGCCAAGCGACAAGTTTTATTTCCTAGTAAAGTATACTGCCCCTGAAATTTCTCACGTATTGTATGAAGACATCCAGTCAACTGGATAGGGAGATTCTATTGAACATGAAGATACGTATGGAAAAACACCAGAAGACCTCTCTTCTAATAACTCTGCATGGGAAGAAGACTCTATTAACGTGACTCCGCCAAAAGTTAGCACCATTGTTAAAGACAATCCTAGAAGGGATGTACCAGAACTTGTGATGCATAGAGGAGTTCGCCACAATTGGATAATTGTTGATGTCCCGACTGTTGTTCACATCTCAAAGTAAATGCCTCGTCCTTATTTTAATCTCCCATCTTGCCCAAGTGAAGAGATGTTTTATAGGGCCTCCCTTTGTCTGCAAATTCCCCCTCTTCGTTTCACCCAATGAAGAAGATTTTTTCTTTATAGAGTCTGTGTTTCAATAATCGACAAATCATAAATAAAGATGTCATTCTAAATTCCCGTATTTATTGCTATATTTACTTTTTTCTTTTCTAGAAAATGGTAATCCTAAAAACAAAAATGAATAACAAACGCTTTCTGTAACACCCTTTTCTACCCCATAATTAAAAGGCACATTTATTCAAAGTCATCAGAGTAAAATATTTAACTCAATAAAAATCACCTCAAAGGGTGTACATTTCTCATGTTACTCAAAATAAGTCAATGCTCCGTGTTCAACGGGGTTTGCCCAAAATACATCAAACTACACAAAATAGCAGAACTCAAAAGGCATAATCAAGGTTTCCTCATACGGGAAGATAATCAAAATAAACTCAATAAACATAACTCAACTCAAAGACCCCCAACCCGATGTTACACTATCAGAGCAAGACCCTCTAAGTTGACCAAAGGCCAATAACTCAAAACTTCAAAAGTCCTCAACGGCATCCACATCTAAAACCTGGTATCTGCATGTTACCCATGTGGAGGTAACATTCAAACAGACAGGGTGAGTAAATCAATTCATAATAATCAATGTATAAAAATCAACATATAAATGGCGTCATAATCATATTCAACCTTCATATTCATCAATAGGCCTCGAAGGCCACACCATCATAATTTATACAAAAAGACTCATAAATGCAATGCAACAAGACTCAATGAATGTGGTACCAATCATCACAGCGTGATGGACACTAGGCCATCAACCCTCCATAGATCCCCATCAATAGGATTGATTCTACTTGAGAACCGGACCACATCAAAACACTTCACATCCATACAATGGGATTGAAGCCAAAGTAATCGAGGTCCTGAACCGAAGTCTGGATGCACATGAATGCATGATGCACACGTCACAAATTATCCTCATAATAACATCATAGGTGCATCATCATTCATCATATTCATCATCATCAAACATCATGTCATCACAACTCATCATAATAATCCTCTTCATACATCATGTCATCATATCTCATCATAATAATCATCATACATCACATCATCATAATTCATCATAATAATCATCATCATGCATCATAGAAAATCATCATATAATCATGTACAAATCACATAGCGCTCACAGTCATACTCATATCAATTCATCATATTATCACATATTAATTCATAATTATACTCGCGGTAATCCTCATTCTATTGCCTATTAATTACATAAACCTAATTGTCATACTCATGTTAATCCATCACAGAAGTCACAGAATCAAACATCAAGCCATCTCTGCACACGATCAACATTCGTGAAACTCTGCTACGTTCGCTGGCATGTTCGCTAGGTGAGTCTGGGGCGAGTTTCTTCGCTAGGCGAGTCTGGGAACAACATTGTTCGCTAGGCGAAGCTTTCTTTGCTAGGTGAACTGCGCGATGACAACAACTGCTGTTACGCACCAAAACCTAAAATCAGTAAAAAAAAATCCCCACGATTCACTTCCCCAATGCCCACAAAACATCCCTAAATCATTCCTAAGGTCTTACGACGATAAAGGCACAAAACCTACGGTTCATTTGGCCAATCTCGGATCATATTCACACCCTAAATTACAAATTTCCTACAATTGCCCCAAAGGCATCAGAGTTACTCACATTTAAATATTCCTATTCCATCAGTGTCAGACAAGTTCAAATTATAGTTTTGGCCACGAAGGCCTAAGGTTTCCCTTTTTCCCCAATTGAACCACGACTATATTAACCTATAATCGGTTTAGGCCACGAAGGCCAAAGACAATGATTTCTCATCTCTACCCTCAAAATACCTACGGTTACAATCTCCATAATAGATTTAGGCCACGAAGGCCAAAAATCCCTTTTTCTCATAATTCTCTATAAAACCCTTAAACCCGTAAATCAACCATAATTACATTGAAAGTTACACATGGAAAATCATGAAAAGCTATACTCCCCATACCTTAGTCGATTCAAAGCCTTCACGATTATCTCCGGGAATCTTCTGCCTCCAATCTTCTCCTCAGAGCTCTCTGGCCACAATACTTTTCACGGTTAACAAATGAATCATAATTCCCTTCAGAATTTTATTTTGTCAAACCTAGTCCTAGGCCTCACAATTTGGGTTTTTCTCTTATTACTCTTACTAACTTCTCCAAATGCCCAAATTACCCTTATTTCACTTATATTTATTTTAACTAATAATAATACCAATATTTCCAAATTGTATACTATTAATTAAATAAATAATCCAAAAATGCATAATTCTCAATAATCCACAAAACCATCGAAAACCACCAAAATACGAATATTCTCAATTAAATAAATTAATTAAAATATTCCAATTAAATTTGGGGTGATACATTTTCAAGAACAAAAACCTGCACACACTCTTGCATTTTAATATGTTTTCTAAAAACAATCATCATCAATTACATTGTGCAAATTAATCATAAAAAACCCCATTGAAAAATATGACCCAATGCCTTTTCCCAACTTTGAGTTCCCGGTTTTCGAAGTTGAAGAAGAAGAAGAAGAAAAAAAAATTCCATATGAGATCTCCCGACTACTCAGACACGAGGAAGAGTCCATTACAGCCCATAAAGAGCCGTTGGAAATGGTCAATTTGGGTTTAGAAGAAGAAAGGAAAGAAGTTAAGATTGGAGCACTTCTCAGTACAACTATCAAAAAAGTATGATAAAGCTTCTCAAAGAATTTTCAAATGTGATTGCTTGGTCCTACCAAGTTATGCCAGGATTGGATATCGACATTTTGGAGCATCATTTTCCATTAAAGCCAGAGTGTCCACCAGTCAAACAAAAGTTGAGAAGAACTCACCTAGATATGGCCATCAAAATTAAGGAAGAAGTTCAAAGGAAGATTGATGCAGGCTTCCTTGCCATGTCAGAATACCCTCAATGGACAGCCAACATAGTACTCGTTCCCAAGAAGGATGGAAAAGTCAGGATGTGTATAGAATATAGGGATCTAAACAAATCCATTCCGATGGATGACTTTCCTTTACCACACATTGATATGTAGATTGATAGCACTAAAAAGTTCAAAGTCTTTTCCTTCATGGATAGATTCTCAGGCTATAATCAAATCAAAATGGCACAAGAAGATATGGAGAAAACTTCATTTATTACACCATGGGGAACCTTTTACTACAAGGCAATGACATTCGGTCTAAAGAATGCAGGTGCAACCTATCAAAGGGCCATGGCAACTCTGTTTCATGACATGATACACAAAGAAATTGAAGTATATGTCGATGACATGATTGCTAAATCCAGAACTGAAGAAGAACATGTGGAACACTTATCAAAGTTATTCCAGCATCTGAGGAAATACAAACCCCACTTGAAGCCCAATAAATGCACATTTGGTGTTTGTTCAAGAAAACTCTTAGGTTTTATTGTTAGCCAAAAAGGAATTGATGTTGATCCCGACAAAGTCAATGCCATTCAAGAAATTCCTTCGCGTAGAACTGAGAAACAAGTAAGAGGATTCTTGGGATGTTTTAATTACATTTCAAGGTTCATATTCCTCATGAGTGAAACATGTGCACCAATTTTCAAACTCCTCCGAAAGGATCAAGTCTGTCTATGGATGGAATATTGCCAAAAAGATTTTGAAAGTATCAAGGAATATCAGCTTAAGCCACCTATTATGTCTCCTCTAGTGGAAGGAAGACTCCTGATTATATACTTGACAGTCTTAAAAGATTCCATGGGTTGTGTGATGGGCCAACAAGACGAAACAAGAAGAAAAAAGTATGCCATTTATTACCTGAGTAAGAAATTCACGGACTGTGAAACTCAATACTTTATGCTCGAGAAAACCTATTGTGCTTTAGCTTGGGCTGCCAAACGTCTTCGCCATTACATGATTTTTCATACCACTTGGATAATCTCTGAAATGGATTCCATCAAGTATGTATTTGAGAAACTTGCTTTAACTGGAAGAAGTGCCCGTTGGCAGATGTTACTATCAGAATACGACATCGAGTACCATGCTCAGAAAGCTGTCTAAGAAAGTATTCTAGCTGATCATTTGGACCACCAACCAATTTATGATCAGGAATCTTTTAGATTTGACTTCCCCGATGAAGATGTGATGTATCTAAAGATGAAATACTACGATGAACCATTACCAAATGAAGGACCAGAGCTAGGACCCCGTTGGGATCTAATATTCGACGGAGTTGTTAACACTTATGGAAATGGAATTGGGGAAATCATTATTACGCCTCATGGTACCCACATTCCTTTCACAACCAAATTGACATTCAAATGTACAAACAACGAGGCCGAGTATGAAGCTTGCATCATGGGTCTTGAAGAAGCCATTGATTTAAGGATAAAGAATCTATATGTATATGGAGACTCTGCTTTGGTTATAAATCAGATCAAAGGAGACTGGGACACACGTCAACCTGATTTAATTCTTTAAAAAGACTATGCAAGAAGGTTGTTACCTTTCTTCCATAAAGTTGAACTTCATCACATTCCTCGTGTAAAGAACAACATGGCTGATACAATTGCTACCTTATCCTCCATGATTATTGTGAATCAATGGAATGATGTACCCAAGATTAATATGACACACCTTGATTGGCCCGCTTACATATTCACAATAGAGGCATTCATTGATGACAAACCCTGGTATTAAGACATAAAGTGTTTCCTTCAAAGACAAGAATACCCATTTGGGGCATCAAGGAAAGATAGGAAGACTCTCAGAAGACTAGCTGAAAACTTCTTCCTAAATAATGATTGTTATAGAAAAGAAACTTGGACATGGTTTTGCTCAGATGCGCGGATAGGCATGAAGCAAACTTGCTGATGAAAGAAATTCATGAAGGCTCCTTTGGAACTCATGCCAATGGACATGAAATGTCAAGAAATATGTTAAGTGTAGAATATTATTGGCTGACAATGGAATCCGATTGTTACAAGTACATGAAGAAATGTCACAAATGTCAGATTTATGCCGACAAGATTCATGTGCCTCCGACTCTTCTCAAAGTTCTATCCTCTCCATGGCCCTTTTCTATATGGGGGATCGATATGATCAGCATGATCGAACCTAAAGCTTAAAATAGACATCACTTCATCCTGGTGGGTCGAAGCAGCATCATACGCCAATGTAACCAAACAAGTGGTGGTCTGATTTATCAAATATAATCACATCTGCTATTACGGTGCCCCAAGCCAGATCATTATTGATAATGGATCGAACATAAACAACAAACTGATGAAGGAATTATGTGCTGAATTCAAAATTGAACACCATAACTCGTCTCCCTATCAACTTAATATGAATGGAGCGGTTGAAGCAGCTAACAAAAATATCAAGAAGATCATTCAGAAGATGGTCGTGACTTACAAGGATTGACACGAGATTCCCCTGTTTGCCCTTC